>CM076574.1:579355140-579845371 GCA_034641835.2 Pinus albicaulis
ATATTTCTCTAAATCTTCATACTCATAGGGGAAACATTGGATACAAAGTTATTATGTTTTTGCAACACTCATAAATATCAAAAAAATAAAATAAAATTACTTCTTGTTCTAAAGTTACACTCATAAACAAAGGTTTAACTATCTTACCATACTAAACCTATATAATGCATTCGACAATGTTATTTCACACCATACTTCATTAAGGTTCCTAACTTATTCAACATATATGTGATAACTTCTATTCACCATGGAGCTCCTTGTCATATTATAATGTTTTTATTTGGAGGTTCAATATTTAATTTCAGCGACATTACACTTTATAATTAACATGATTTTATATATATCACATTTGGTGAGATATTTACCCTCGTTACCACTGAGGCAATGCTGGCACGTCAAAGCAATTGAATGCGGAAGTACTGGTTAATAACTCCACTCTACAGTTATAAGATCTCTTGATGAGATTTGTTGCGATTTTTGATGGTATCAACTGCAATCTTCGCCATGGAGTTGAGAATGATCAACGGTTGGCATTTGGGCGGGAGTTACATTGTAAACCCCGCCAGTCCTAAACCTTCTCAGCTTAATGTCTCTGCGCCTTCGATGAGAGTTTGTTTCTTTTTGTGGTCGACATTGCTGTGTTTTGAACTATGGCTACTCCTTCATTGAGCCTCCACCAAACTTACGAAAGTTTCGAGGGTTTAGCCCTCATGTTTCCGGAACTTGATGGAGAGGAGGTACCATTGTTATCTGTGAAGAATTGCTGGACTATCTCGTCCACTATCACCAACACAACATCTTCGGATCCGGTTCCTTTTGCTCCAGGAGCAGGTAAATACTCCCAACGCAACTGCACCAAATTCCTCAATTCATACACAGATTTAATTCTGAACTTATCAATTTTTGTTTTCATGGTTAAGTATTATTTATTTCGGTTTTATGGGTTTGTTTTATAGACTGTGGTGCGACGGCCAGAGAGTAGAACAATCTTATATCCCAGGTAATGTTCTTACCGTATTCTCATTTTTTATTGACACTGTTCTTCCTTTGTGTTGATAATACGTTTAACACTCTGGAATAGAATTCTTACTGTCATACCTTCCACGTCTATGGATGCAGGTTGACACTTGCAGGTCAGCGTTTTCTCCCGTTAGCAAGTGTTTTCTTTGGCATACGGTTTAGTAATTTCTGAGTTGCTTTGATCATGGCTAACACACTTGGTCATTCTACAGGTACTTATATTATCCACATCCAGGCAATGAGGTTTCTAAATGTCTCAGGTGGCTGCTAAACTAAATAGTGTTATGAACTCCAAAGCTTAACTTATATGTTGGCCTGATTTAAGTCCTATTCCTGTTTTACACGTTTATACTATATCATTAAGATATTATCCAGTCCGAGTTACTTGAGGACTCAGATAAGTTTTCACACTTCCATTTTTTTGTAAAGAGATTATCTGTTTATTTATTATGACAAGTTTACCGAGGGATTCCTTCCTAGAATTCATCCCTAGTTTTCATTTTAATCTTTGTTTTGAAATGGATTTTGCTTATAAATACACTTGGACTATTTTTATGAGTCATTTGGACTGTATATATAATATTAAGCGTAGTGACTTGCTTTTCTTCTAATGGAATTGGAAATGCCAGTTTTGGTTTTTACAGTAGACTGAATATACTTACAATACTAATCTCTCTGTATGTATTTCCTACCTTTTTTCTTGTTTTCATTCGGAAAGCTATTAAATAAGAACTCTTGACAGTCAAATCATGTTCACTATTCTTGTATATAAAATCTCACTGCTTTTACTGTAGTTTTATTCTTAGCTCTAAGTTTTCGATGCTTGAATATCTATTTCACGGTCTATCCCTTTTATGTAGATTCTGTAAACATGGTGATCAGACCACCATACAACTCTATCCGTGTATAGTTATTTTTGAGATGTGACAGGTTTTGGGTTGGGGTTTCACCCAAACCCTCGACTGACAGTCTACTCTACATAGTTAAATGTTATAAAAAATCTCGTGCAGTGTTAACACATGCAATCACTTTACAGTTTATTCTCTTTTTTATATGCATATCATATGGTTTATGATATTGTAAGGACAAAGTAATTCTTTTTAGCTTTTATGACCTTCACAATTTGTAATGCTAACTTTCAGTATTTCAGTATAGCTTTTCCCAGGAAATACCTTTATTTACTGTCACAAGAATGTATTATAAAATCTTATATTCAAGATTCAGAAATCCGTTCTTTTCATTATGTTACTACCATACAGTCACCGATGTACATTTTCGAACGTAGATATTCTTAACACAACTACTGAACTTAAAGGAAAATACAATATGAAAGTGCACATATTACGAAGAACTCAAACAAAAACTTTGAGGCAGATAATAATCTAATTATTAATATTGTAGAGTCTCATTCCTTTCTACACATCTAACATATATTCTTGTTTTCTGTTCTAAATGGATAAACATCTGTAATAATCTTAGACAGGTTATTACTAACTCTTCCAAATTACTGAACTTGCACATATACTTATCTGTATTATGCAATTTTGCAGCTGTGGTCCTCCCAACCTTTAAGAGTGGCGATTACATCCTACTCTTGCCCCCGTGCTCCAGTCCTAGAAGGTACAGGTTGACAGTGGATATTTCTATTGTGACCTTACAACACCTAGTCTAGTCAGTACCAGAAATAATTTCAGGATTGTTGAGTGTTTTCCGTTGGTCACTACCAGCACTGTAAAAATCTACACTCTTCCTTCGTCTATGAACAGAACCCCTACTCCTCACTGGGATCAGTCTCTTATCACCAGAGGAGTAGCCAATTGTTTCCAACTGTCCAAACCACCTTCCAGTTCTTGGAAAACATTTACCATCAGATTTTTACTTTTCATGGAGTCACTTTCCATAATTGAATTTTTATTATTCATAATTATTCACTAATGAAAATAAATTTTCAGCAAAACATTAATAGCTCCAGTATTTTCTTAAAACAAATAATTAAAATGTCTTATAACTAGTTATCATTAAATGCAGTTGTCACAACTTCCCCCCTAAAAGTAACACCATCCTCGGTGTTTCATTCTAGCTCTAAAAAGAGCTCTGGTTAAGCCTCACGCACAAATCTTTCATCCTCCCAAGTAGCCTCATCTGGGCCAAAGTGCTTCCACTGCACTTTGACTTGGGTGATGACTCCCTTCTAGAGCATAATTTCCCTCTGGTCAAGTATGTGTTGCGGCTCTACCAGAAACTTGCTGTCTAGCTCTACCTGCAAACACCAAAGTTCCTTTGTCAAATTCTCATAAAGAAATCATATTTCAAGTTAGGATTTTTAATTCTATCCTACTTGTATATTCTGCTAATGAATTACATGCTTCGGATCATGCACATAACGCTTTAATAGGGACACATGAAACACATTGTGTACTCGGATGTGACTGGGTAAAGCCAACCGATAGGCCACAGGTCCCACCCTTTCCAAAATTTGGAAGGGTCCACAGAAACTGGGAGCTAACTTTTCATAATAGGTTCACTGCAAGGTACTCCTCTTGGGTTTAATGCTCATGTACACATGGTCTCCCACTTCGAATTCCCGATAAGACCTCTTTTTATCTACATAGATCTTCTGCCGATCTTGTGAAACCTTCAAATTTTGTCTTATCTTCTTTACTTCTAATTCCATTTCAACAAGCATCTTGGGTCCCAACATTAATTTTGTTTCGGAGCTGCTCCAATTTATGGTTGTGTGACACTGCCTCCCATACAAGGCCTTGAAAGGACTCATCTTAAGAGACTCCTGATAACCATTGTTGTAAGAAAATTCAACAAAATGCAAATAGTCTTCCCATTTGGTTGGCTGTTGCATCACATACACGCACAGCATGTCCTCCAACACAGTTTAATCGCTCTGTTTGACTGTCTGTTTGGGGATGATAAGTGGTACTAAAGTTTATCTGAGTCCCCAGACCTGTAAACAAAGTCTTCCAAAATGCTGATGTAAACTTAACATCCCTATCTGAGATAACCGTCTTCGAAATACCATGCAGCCTGAAAATTTCTCTCATGAAAATGTCTACTATCTGTACAGTCTTATAAGTAGACTGCACAGGTATAAAATGTGCAGATTTACTCAATCTGTCAACTACCACCATGATGGAGTCATTGCTATTTTTCGACCATGGTAAAATTGTAATGAAGTCCAGGGATATGACCTCCCACTTCCATTCAAGTACCGGTATGGGCTGCAACAATCCTGCGAGATGTCGATCCTCCACTTTAATCTGTTGAGACTCCAAACATTTATTTAGATATTCAACAATATTTTTCTGCATACCAGGCCAGAAATATACACTCCTAATAGCTGTTAACATTTTTAGATATCCTGGGTGACCCACATAGTCACTTATATGGTATTCATCCATGATCAACTCTTTTAAGTCCACACGGTTTGGTACATACACATTTCCTGTAAAGGTTAGCATCTGATCATTATTTACTCCATATTCAGAAGTACTTCCTTGCTTTTTTGTCTCTTCCATTTGTTGCCATAGGAATTGATATTCCAAATCTTTTTGTGCTTCTTCTTTCACTTGATCTAAAAATTTACTTTCCAGTTGATTATAATAAAGATCATAAATACAATGCAGCTTCCTACTTAAAGCATCTGCCACCCGATTCTCCTTACCTTTTACGTGTTGTATGTCGATATCAAACTCACTTAGGAAATCATTCCATCTTACTTGTCTGGAGTTGAAATTAGTTTTCTTGAAATAACTAGTCAAGCTGCTATGATTTGTTTTTAGCACAAACTTTTTACCCAGCAAGTAGTGTCTCCATACCTAGAGCACATGAACTACTGCTGTTAGTTCTAGATCATAGGCTGAGTACCTTTGTTCATGATCCTTAAACTTTCTTGATTTACAGGCCACTACTTTGCCTTCCTGAGATAGAACTGCCCCAACACCCTCTTTACTTGTGTCTGTACACACTTCAAATTCCTTTTTGGGGTCAAGTACCCTCAGCACTGGTGCAGTGATCAAAAGTTGTTTCAATTTTTCAAAACTGTTATGACACTTAACAGTCCACTTAAAGACTTTTCCTTTTCTCTGCAAAGAGGTAATGGGAAAAGCGATTATGGAAAATCCCTCAATAAATCTCTGATAGTACCAAGCTAACCCCATAAAAGATAGAATATCTGCGACATTTTGGGGTACTCACCATTCCATGATTTTCTTAATATTCTCAGGGTCAAAAGCAATCAATTTTGTTGAAATGACATGGCCTAGGTACTGGATTTTTGTTTTAAAGAAATCACATTTTTTGAACTTAGTGTACATCTGGTGTTTTCTTAGCATTTCCAGCACAATCCTTAAATGTTCTTTATATTCTTCCTAATTTTTAGAATAGATTAAAATATCATCTATAAATAGAAGAACAAAATTATCCAGGAAAGGATGAAAGATTCCATTCATTAACCTCATAAAGGTTGCTGGTGTATTTGTTAACCCAAAGGGTAACACCACAAATTCATAATGCCCATACTTAGTACAAAATGCAGTCTTGCATATGTCTTCATCCTTGATTCGGATCTGGTGATATCTAGATCTTAAATTGATTTTAGAAAACATTGTGGCCCCCTTCACTTGATCAAACAAATCATCAATTTTGGGCAAAGGATATTTATTCTTGACTATTAATTTTTTGAGTTGTCTATAGTCCATGCACATATTATGCATGGTTCTGTCCTTCTTCGCGAACAACACTGGTGCCGCCCAAGGGGACACACTCGGACGAATGTAACCTTTGTCCAGTAGTTCCTGTAATTGCATTTTCAATTCAATTAATTTTGGAATGTTCATTCTGTAAGGATCCCTTGACACAGGTGATGCTCCTGGCATTAATTCAATAGTGAAATCAATATCTCGCCTTGGTGGTAATCCAGGGATATTTTCTGGAAAGACATTCATAAAATCTTGTACCACTGGTATGTTTTCCATCATAGGTGCTTTTTCCTTGGAGTTAGCATATCCCACCTGAATAAAATATATTTGGCATCCCTTCCTCATATATTTACTCATTTGGGATGTTGTGATTGGACATAGCTGAAGCGGCTTCTTAACTCCCTGAATCTCCTTACGTGTTCCATCTTGCATTATGTAATAAATAATCTTTTCCTTGTATTCCATTAAGGTCCAATGTTTTTCTAGCCAATCCATGCCCAACAAAACATCATAAGACCCTAATGGCAGTATGTTCAGATCCACATTTAATTGTTGATCTCCAATTTCTAATGTGCAGTTTGGAATCTTAGTAGTTACCTTTCTTTTTGCTCTTGTGGCTAGCTGTACCAGCCACCAGTTTTTGAATTTCTGTTCTTTTAATTTACACATTCCCACTATTTGGGGACTAACATAACTTAGACTTGAACCTAGGTCTACCAAAATAGAAACAGATTGAGACAGTAATTTACGTTCCAACTCAATCATTATTAGCTGATAATTTGCCAGTCGATCCTTCAACGCTGCTTTGATACGAGGAATGTTTCGTGCCACATCACCTATTGTAGAAGCCTCTTGCAAGTTTGCAACCATGTCATTTCTTGCTCTCTGTGGGCAGTTTTTATAATACTGTGCCTCACCACACCCCCAACACTATAGAGGTGGCTTGGTCACCTGCCCTTTCTCAAGTTTTCTAGATGCCTCTGTAGGCTTCTCTTATGCTGGCCAACAGGTCCTTTGATGATTTCTAGCAAACTATTTGTTGACAGAAATCACGTGCAAAATTCTTAAAGTTATTTCTTTTGGCTCCTTTGTAGTTAGAGCTGCTTTTCTCTCCTTTTCTTGGCTGCCAACTTTTGCCAAACTCCCCTTTGGCCTTGGACTACTGATAGAACATTCATGCCTTAAGAATGGCTTCGTCCATGGTTCTGGGATTTACAAATTCAATTCTCTCTTTCATATGTGTTGGCAAGCTACTCAGAAATCTTTTCACCTTAGCCTTTTCCTCCCGAAGGTATGGGACATATCG
This sequence comes from Pinus albicaulis, assembly GCA_034641835.2. Lineage (NCBI taxonomy): Eukaryota > Viridiplantae > Streptophyta > Pinopsida > Pinales > Pinaceae > Pinus > Pinus albicaulis. The sequence goes on from CM076574.1 coordinate 579,362,179, forward strand.
TAACAGGGAGGTGAACTTGGTGATATACTCATCCATAGTCATATGTCCCAGCTTCAAGTTATGAAATTCTTTAGCTTTCTCATTGTAGAAACGTTCTATTAAGTACTTGTCTTTAAATTTTTGTTGGAATGATTCCCAAGTGACATCTTGTTCCTCAATGATGCGAACATTCTTTACTTTTTCCCACGACAGAGTGGCTTTCTCCCTTAAATGATATATGGCCAATCTGGCCTTCATGTTGCTACTGTATTCATAGAACTTAAAATAATTGTTCATGTTTATTAACCATGCCTTTGCCACTTCCTCAACTTCACCATCAAATGTTGGTGGTTTAATTTTCCGAAACTCCCCCTGAAGCTCTACTTTTTGTTTCTTAATTTCTTTCTAATCCAAAAGGTTGTTGGATTCAACTTCATTGTAGTTTTGGTTCTTGTTGCTTCATTGGGATGGGCTTCTTTCCACTCTATCATTGGTGTTGTCCCTTGTTTTTTTTTCATCACCTTCTTGCATGCCCCTATCAGCTCTGGAGTGTTCAATTTCTTGATTTTTCTTGTCTGACAGAATTTTTGGTATCTTTTCTTGCTCTTGCATTGACCATTCATTATCCCTTTGAACTCGCACCATCTCTTCCTGTAGTTGTTGTACTGTATTATAAAATATGCTGGTTTGATGTTGATTTTCCTCCAACAATCTACTCGTTTGCTGGTGCTGATTGACACTCAACTAAACCTGTTGAGATTCAATAAGATGATGAGCTTAGTGAAAATCAGTCGCCTTCACTAAGTGGGCCCATAGGCTATTTTTAGGTGCAAGTCTATTTTTAGACTATGTCTGTTTTTAGTCATGGTGATCATATTTCAGAAGTTATAGGATGCTATTTTTTGATGGTTGGTCAAGTTGGAAAAATAGATAAAATTATATTTTGAGAAGATTTGGCGAAGTCTATTTATAGATCGTCGATCTAAAAATAGAAGTGTTGATTATTATTAGCCCTTAATAATAATCAGAATCTAAATATCAACTTATTTTCTTTGAGCAATTAATTTCAGTATACAGATTTGGCAAATCAGTGGGCCGAAGGAATTACAGAATTTCTAGGGTTTACTGGTGGTTCATGCATGGAGGAATCAGTTAGAACTGAAGTGGAAAAGTTATGACAAAGTTGGAAGAGTAGTTCATGGAGTTGTTATTCAGCTTAACTCAGTTATTGGAGTTAAACTCAGTTGAGCTAATTGTATCTAGTCTAACTGAATGATACACTAATGAGAGTGGAGTGAATTAATTAGTTAATTAATTCACAAATAATAACTCATTAATCAACTAAACAAATACAACAATTAACTACAGTGCATGTCAGTTCTAGTGGAGACCCAGTGGAGAGGTAGGTGAAAGGGTGAGATGGACTATCTGTTGTAACTATAGTGATGCATTGATTGCATCACACACCCATTGGAGTTGCCAATGAGGATTGTGCAGTCAAGGAAAGGGTAATTAGAATTCATTTAGAGGTATTCTTCAGCAAAGATTTTGCAGTGGAGGCAGGCTATCAGGTGGCAAGAAATCAGTGCATGGATTTGTAGATTTCGTCATGTTAGTGTGTGATGATTGATTGTAGAGAGAGCTTGATGTACTAAGCTTTGTATGAGATTGTTACATGATCTCCATGATACATAATATATGATATTTTGGGTTTTTAGCTTCAGGCTTTCCCATTAAACAATTGTGTTATGTGTGATTGTTTTTATTACTTCATGTGTTTGCAATTGATTTTCCGCCAAAGATTAACAGTGGAAGGATTCTGTATTTAGAAAGAAGATAAATATTGTTAGAATAGGAGAATCTAGATATATAATTCATATGTTATATAATTTCTACATGGTATCAGAGTAGTGCTAATTCTTGAAGATTGCAATTGTGAAGAATTGTTGAGTTTGTGCTGGTGGACAATTCGAATTTGCTACAAACATTTCTTGGTGCGATAGTTGAGTATTCATTGAAATGTCTTTCAATGGGTAATGATTGGAGTATTCCCTTGAGGGTAGCTCAAATTACATAGCCTCAAAGGATAGGATGGAGGCGGTGCTAGATGATAATGGATTGAAGGAGTTCATCGATAGCGATGTTCCTAAGCCGAATTCTAGTGATGTTGCAGGACTTAACACATGGACAAAGAAGGTAGCAAAGACAAGAAGAATTCTGTTGGAAGGAGTGAAGGACCATATTATGTCTAGCCTTCACCGGAAATACACTACGAAGGCTTTGACAGATTTGTTCCAAAGAAGAAGCGACCATAGGAAGTTGGTGCTTAAAGATAAGCTTAGAAAAATAAAAATGGAGAAGGGCGAAAGTATTCCAAAATATCTCACGAAGTTTGTCCACTGTAAGGATGAACTAGGAAGTGTGGGGATTACTATTGATGATGAAGACTTGGTGAGCTTGGCTCTCCTTTTGATTTTGAGGAGTTGGAATAGCTACGAAGACTCTGTCAATGGACAAGAGAAACTGCTGGGTTGGGAGCGACTTTGGTCAGATCTTGTGTAGGAGGAGATAAGGCGAAGTACCAGGGATAGCTCTTCATTGAAGAATGATGATGAAGAGAATTGCGCTTTGGTTGCCAAAGAAAGGAAAGGGAATGGGAAGAAATTCCCTTCAAAATCCGAGGGTAAAGGCAAGAAGAAGAATTTGTCCAAAGTGAAGTGTTTTCACTGTCACGAACATGGGCATTTCGCCACTAACTGCCCAGAGAAGAAGAATAACAAGAAGGTTGCTAGAGCTACAGCGGGTTAGGCCTTAGCCTCGCAATTTGAACTTGATTTCTCTTTGATCACATGCTTGGTTTCAAGCGCAATTGGATCGTTGTGGTATCTTGATAGTGGTGCGTCTTTCCATATGACGGGAGACAAGGAGTTGTTTAGTGACTTGGAGGAGAAGGATCTCCAAATGCATATAGAGATGGGCGATGATGGTCGATACAGTGCGACCATCATCAGGACCATTACCTGTTGAAAGAAGTTATGCATGTTCCAGGTCTAAAGAAGAACTTGGTCTCGGTCGCAATGTTGGAAGACAAAGGTTATGACATTTTTTTCAGTGAGGGAAAAGTCTGCTTTCGACATAAAATAATGGGTAAAACCAAGAAGATAGGGATTCGAGTTAAGAATCTCTACAAGCTAGAGTAAGATGGCTGCGTTGCAAGGATGGGAAAAGCAGAAGAAATGGTGATCTGGGATGAGGGTGAATTATGGCACAGGAGATTGGGTCATCTTCACCATGGCGCTTTGAATATTTTGCAGCAGATTTCTATTGGACTTCCCAATGGTACTCTTGTGCAGTCAGATCAGTGCAAGGGATGTACTATGGGTAAGTTTATGAAGACCACCTTTCATGAGAAGGAGAACCATGTTTTGGTGATCCTGGAGAGAATTCACACAGACGTGTGTGGACCTTTCTTGGTTGCTTCAACAACAAAACACACATATTATGTTATATTTGTTAATGATTATTCTCGTAGATGACGTATATTATTCATGCAGAAGAAGAGTGAAACATTCTCAAATTTCTGTGAGTTTAAAGAATTGGTGGAGAAGGTGTCGAGGAAGCAAGTGAAGGCTCTATGAAGTGATTATGGTGGTAAATTTATCTCGAATGAATTCAAAGAACTCTGTAGCAAAGAAGGAATTCGAAGAGAACCCATAGCGCCTCATAACCCACAGTATAAGAATGGGGTCGCAAAGAGGAAGAACAGAACAATCGTGGGTATTGCACGAGCTATGCTACATGACCAGGGCCTACCAATGAACTTGTGGGCAGAAGCATGTAACACTGCAGTTTATGTGCAAAACTGTTGTCCTCATAGAGTACTTGGCATGAGTACACTTGAAGAAGCTTTTACTGGTAAGAAGCCTAATATTTCTCATTTGAATATTTTTGGCTCATTTGTTTACATTCATGTGACAAAGGAAGCTAGGAAGAAGCTGGAGCCAACTGCAGAAGTTCGAAAATTTGTGGGGTACACAGAAACACCCCATAATTATTGTATGTATTTTCCAGATAGTCAAATGACTGTGGTGTGACGGGATATAAAATTCAATGAGGTGAAAGACATGAAGTTGTCGCTTGAGAGGGAGCTACACTTGCATGCAGAGGATGAACTACTTGTTCCAAAGATGAGCCTCTAGATGTGGATCAGCCACAAGAGGAGATTCATGGACTGAAGGAGTCCACTCATGTAGAACCAAACATCAGACAAGGCAGAAAGCGTACCACAGAAGCTGAGAGACTGAAGCTTGATGTGGCACAGAATGAAGGAGTCCCTACATCACGACGCAGACAAAGACAATCACCTGACTGTTTTACTAGATACATTGCTCTTATGAGAAAGTGTATCGTGACAGAGCCATCTTCTTTCAAAGAATAATTTCAGGAGCTCACATGGGTAGATGCCATTGTGGAGGAGTATGACTCCATTGTCAAAAACAGTGCTTGGGAGATTGTTCCAAGGTCAGTGGGTAAATTAGTTGTAGGATCAAGATGGATCTACAAGGTAAAGCAAGCTGCTGATGGGAGCATCGAGAAGTATAAGGAAATATTTTTTGCTCGGGGCTTCTCACAGATCGAGGGGATTTAATATGAAGAAACCTTTGCACCTGTCGCACGATATTCTTTCATACAGACCATCCTTTCTCTCTCAGTGCAGATGGATTGGCACATTCATCATATGGATGTGAATACTGCGTTCCTTAATGGGATCATTGAGGAAGAGGTGTACATTGAGAAGCCTGAAGGATTTGAGATCTTCAGCAGTGAGTCGCATGTGTGCAGACTCAAAAGAGCGTTGTATGGGCTGAATCAAACACCTCGTGCTTGGTACACACAGATATACAACTATTTCACTGGACTTGGCTTCAACAAGAGTGAGGTGGATGCAAACCTGTATCCAATTGTGGTGGAAGGTAAGCTTTTAATCATTGTTCTTTATGTTGATGATTTAATACTAACGGGTGATGAGTAGTTGATACACTCATGCAAGGTATTTCTTGCAAAGGAGTTTGAGATAAAGGATTTGGGCCTCCTTCATTATTTCCTTGGATTGGAAATATGGCAGCGGGAAGGTGAACTATTTGTGTTTCGAGCAAAGTATGCCCAGGAGATACTGGAGAAGTTTCACATGCAAATATGCAATCCTATCAACACTCCTCTTCCAGGAAATTGGAGGAAAGAGGATGTTGCATCGACAGAGGTAGTGGATGCCATTGTTTATCGACATTTGGTGGGTTCGCTCATGTATTTAGTTAATACAAGACTGGACATATGTTATGCGGTGAACCAGCTTTCACAAGTGATGGTTAAGCCTACCAAGATCTTTTGGAAGGAAGGAAAGCATGTCCTGAGATATCTCGGGGGCACATATGAGTATGGCTTATGGTACATACAGACGGATGAGGTGAATTTGCATGGCTTCACGGATGTAGATTTGGCAGGCAGCCCAACAGACAGAAAGATCACATCAATAGGGGTTTTCAGTATCAGATCTACAACAGTTTCCTGGTACAGTAGGAAACAAATATCCATGGCACTCAATTCATCGGAAGCAGAATACATGGTAGCAAGTCAAGCTGCATGTGAGGCTATTTGGATGAGGAAGATCCTGGTCAGTTTGTTCATTTCAAATTTAGATCCTACAATGATATATTGTGATAATCAGAGTTGCATTAAAATCTCGATTAATCCTGTGTTTCATGATATATCTAAACATATTGATATCCGATATCATCATATTAGAGATTATGTGTAGTGGAAGATCATGTTGCTTCAGTACATGCCTACGGAAGATCAGGATGTAGAAATTCTGACGAAAGTGCTCACCAGGAGCAAATTCGAATACCATAGAGGCAGGATCGGGGTGAAGGATAATCCATATATTTTTGAGAGGGAGTGTTGAGATTCAACAAGATGATGAGCTTAGTTAAAATCAGTCGCCTTCACTAAGTGGGCCCATAGGCTATTTTTAGGCGAGGGCTAATTTTTAGACTATGTCTATTTTTAGACATGGTGATCATATTTCAGAAGTTGCAAGATTCTATTTGTGGATGGATGGTCAAGTTGGAAAAATAGATGAAATTCTATTTTTAGAAGATTGGGTGAAGTCTATTTATAGATCGTCGATCTAAAAATAGAAGTGTCGATTATTATTATCCCTTAATAATAATCAGACTCTAAATATGAACTTATTCTCGTGGAGCATTTAATTTCAGTATACAGATTTGGAAAATCAGTGGGCTGAAGGAATTACGCAATTCCTAGGGTTTACTAGTGGTTCATCCATGGAGGACTTAGTTAGAATTGAAGTGGAAAAGTTATGACAGAGTTGGAAGAGCAGTTCATGGAGTTGTTATTCAATTTAACTCAGTTATTGGATTTAAACTCAGTTGAGCTAGTTGTATCTAGTCTAACTGAATGATACACTAGTGAGAGTGGAGTGAATTAATTTGTAATATCCCGTTTCGGGGATATCTCTAAAACACAAGCAAACTCCAACCAGAGATAGAACGGGAGGGCATTTACCGGATATGTCGCCTCTAAAGAGGACGAGATCCGAAGGCTACCTGGCCCTTTCCAGACTCTGTCTAAGAGTGAAAGATAACACACCAAGTGGTATAGAACTAGAATGCTCAAAAACAACAATATACATACAATAGAAAGAGTATACGACAACCACGACAACAATGACAACTATAGCAACTCATCCAGAAAACATATAAAATAAATGTTGAGACATTTTATAAATATGAGAAATGTAATGGAGTACAATAGGCTAGTCTTGCATAAGGCAAGTGAGAAAACACTCTCAGAGAATACCAGAAATGGTTGCTCTAGGAACTGCGTCCTAGCTGCTGGAAACTGCTGTGTAGCTACAACTGCTGGAATGGACTGAAGACTAGGGGCTGATCCCCTTGCCGAAATGAGCTAAAAATCAGCAAACCTCCTCTCCTCAACAACCCAGAGAAGATCCAAAAACCATTCCAAAAATGACCAACCCCCGAAAACACCAGAAACTGCCTCCCTAGTGAATTATGTTGGCCTCCAAGGGACAGTGCAATAGCTGGATATAAACAGCTGAAATACTGCCACAAACTCCACCAAAAACCTCCGACGGCCAAAGGTTGACCCTCCGCTCGAAATCTCAGCGAAATTGTCTGCAGAAACACCAATCTGGAGCTCCTCCACAATGGACTGTGTCCTATCTCCTAGTGACTGTGTAGTCTCTATCAGCTCTAGCTCCAAAACAAACCCAAACAATGAAATGACTCTCAAAATGCAAGAAAACAAACCTTGCCCGATCAGGCACTCGAAGTCTCACAGGGCTAAGGGTAAGATCTCCGCACGGAGACACTTGGTGCACTAAACAGTGCTGTAAACAAGCTAAACAGCCAGCATGCTAAAGAAAACTAAAGTCTCACTCCAAAATCAAAAAATCCAGAATGATCCAAATGAGGAGGCTCCTCCATATTTTGTAGCATTAGTTTCCCTCCAAAACCTGCCGTAGCCTCTCTCTCCTCCACAGCCTCATCCTTATCTGTGCAGAAGCTTCTAGAGTGCACGTAAGCCCCCCTCCTCTACGTGGTGTTTGGCCCCCTTGATCCCCCCCTTGAGTCACAACATTGTGCTACTAGGCAGATGTCTTATTCTACTAAAGTGAGTTAGACCCTCTTTACTCACTTTTTATTTATTTACAACCCATAGACGGCAAAACTATACAAAATCGAATATTCCAATTAGCTGTCACTAATTAGGAATATTAGAGTCCCCCCCGGAAAATTTTTTCTTGCCCTCAAGAAACTGAAGTGATGGATGTTGTAGAATCTTCTCGCTCTCCCAAGTGGCATCCTCATCCGGAAAAAACCACTTGTATTCAAGAAATGCCTAAAAAAGCCTCCTCTCTAGCTGATGCTCCCCACTAACACTGCAAAATGTGCCTTGGTCCCAGATGTGCCACTGAAACCTCTCTAACCTCTGCATCATCCTAATATGAAGGGATCTCTCAATTCCAGGATCCCAAACTGATCTCTCACCAACCAACCTTCCTCTTGGATCCCATCGCCACCCTTGCCAATAATCGCCCAAGTCCCATGCCTCAGACTGCGCACTGCCTATGGCTATGACAGATGCTCTAAGAGGTGAAGACCATGACCCACACTGTACTGTATCTGTGACTGTGTAAGCTATCCCATCAACTGTGTACCAAATCATCACCTCTCTCCAATCCAAGTCCTGACGCAATCCCACGTTGATCCTACTCTGCTGAAATTGGGATGGAGTGCTAAAGAAATGACGACCTGTGCCTCCCCTGCCATCTGGAATTTGTAACATCTACTATGTCCAGGGGCCCCTGCTTCGCTGTGCTCCCTACAAATAATACCGTACCATCAAGAGGGTACCAACTCATGATCTCCTGCCAGTCCATCCTAGAAGAATAATCTGATGTAGCAACAACAACTGCATATGGAACACGCTTGGAGTGTTGCCGCCAGCACGTAATCAACTCCCACTGCTTTGCCCTGTCTGCCAATGAATGCTGCCTGTAGAAGGAAGCCCCTCTTTCTATAATGGGCCAAAGTGGGCAAGATATGCTGCAAGCTCCATCGATGTACTCCTAGAGAGTGCTACCCACTAAATACTGTAGCTTCGCTGACTGCGTGTACATCTATCTGCGCCGCATCCTTATGTCGACCCACAGATGGATGCTCCACCATATCTAACAGCACCTCCCACTCCTGATCAGGAATGTCATGCTCTTGCTGTCTACTGGCCCTCTGCAGAACAATCCCATCAACCTCCAATACCTCAAGAGGATATGGATCTGCAACTGTTGTCACCGTACTCAATGTCAGTGCATCTGACTGCCCCACCTCAATGGCTGACCCCAATGTTAGCCGCATATCCCTCATCGGCTCAATGTGGGCGCCCATCTGCCTCTCCCCCAAAGGAATATCATGCCTGATGTGAATAGTGTCCTCCTTTTTTGACTCAGGCTCCATCATCTGCTGCTCTAGTCGAATCGTCACAAGTGACTCTTTACCCCGAGTATCTCCTGCAGAGTCCCGTGACTACTTACCTTGGACACTGGAATGCAGCTTTGGTCTACTGTCACTATCTCAGCATGATAGCTCTCGCTCCCCAGAAGTGTCCTCAACTGATCCTATGGACTCATGTGAAAAGGAGTCCTCACCCTGGCATACAGAAGGAATGCCCTCCTATTCTACCTCTGCCACCTCATCTGCATTGAATATGCCATCCACCCTCTCGATAAAGTGTCGATACAATGTTTGGAGCCTAGACACATACTGCGATGTTACCTCTGCTATACCCAGTATCCTCTGCTCATGCATGATCTCTACATGCCCTGAGGGAAAAGTGACGCATTTCTCCCTCATGACCCGCTCCCCAAGCGTAGGCTCAGCGATGACTGATGTGCCACCCTTGCATAGGATCATCTCATCCCCTGGCCTGTGGCTACCAACTAGCGCACTAACCCAGTGCCACTGTTGAGAAGTCTCTCGCCTAGTGTGCTTAGTACCATCCAAATATCTTGGGTGAGCCTTGCGTACCCCGCTACTCATGCCCAAAGTGCCAAAGGATAACAACAAAATTGGCTGTGCCCATGAGTGATGTAGAAGAGGGTTAGGTGCGTGAGTCCCCACAGATACTGTCAAGTATCGCTCATATGTCTCTCCATCGATCCTGGGTGAAATACCCCAAAGGTAAGCCCGATGTTCCTGTCCGTGGGTATCCCTGGTGGCAATGCTCTAAGACCTTGTTGTGCAGCACCATATGCCCTCGCATACCACCGATCATCCATGTACTCCTCGACATGCCACTGTACACTGAGGCATACCCCTGTATACTGCTGGATACCCCATGCTACTGTTGTACCACCCTGTACCGTCTCGTGCCCTGAGTGTGTCTAGGCATTGGTCTCTCCCTGCATGCTCTCAATGTGATGTAGGACACCCCTACTCCACAATGCAGTCCCACACACTACGATACACCACCATGCAACTCCATGTCCACCAGTAGTCCACTGCTCAATGCTAGAGGCTCCCACACATCCCTGGATGTGATGACCTAGAGCTGTGCCTCTACATACCAAACTACCCACAATGGGTATCATCGTCTCCACCGTCACATCACTATACCCGCCGATGAATGGATCATCTCTCCAAACCCTCCTCGAGGAGTCCGAGAAGTGAATCTCCCTATGTTTCAGTAGTGTTACCACCACTGCTCGGCTCCACTGCGTCCTCTGTGCCCAACAAAAAGGTGAAGAATCCTTGGCCCCATACAAGGCACCATCTGGTGGCCTGCCAATACCACCTCCTCTGATAAGCTCCTACCAAGGTATGTTGACCACCCCGTGAACCCGTGTATGAGTGTCATACCAAGACAACCTAGGGAGTCTGCCCAAAAACTGGTTGGCCACTGGTGCTGACCGAAACTCCCCCAGCGAATGCGCATGCTCTACTACTATGCCAACTGTACCCTTCAAGACATAGTCAACCGACCTGCCTGGGAAATGACAAGTGATCCCGCCTAGATCCCAATGCCAACCTGGGGTTCCTGTATTTCCAGCACCTAGGAACTCTTGCTGAACTACACCCGGGTCCACCACCATCTACATAAACCACTCCACCGGGTACCAACTCAAAATCTCTCACCATCCAACCTCAAGATGTGGATGCTGCACCCTGTGCAACCCCGATCGTCTCATCCTGCTAACCAAGTAAACGTATGAGATCTGACTAGGTGACTCCGTCTCTCTCTCCCCAATGGGAAGAGGTGTCCCAACAATGCTGCTAGTCCCGTCCATGCATGCCTAAAGGGGAATGATATGATGCTCCAACATGCCCTCTGGTTGTATCATCAGGAAATCTAGTCGTTCCCCAATGCGGGCAAACTTGGGCGCCGACTCGGCACAAGCCACTCTCATGCCCTCCAGCTCCTTGTCCTGCAACAAAATGGCCTCCCGTACTGACGTGGTCTTTCCTCTCAAAACTAGAAGGTCCGCTCGAAGCCGATGATACCGTTGTCTGCGACCATCATCCAATACCTTTGTATCTCCTAGTGCCTCATCGAAGGTGGATACATCTCCTGACACCACACCCATCTGTCGTGTGCTGCTACCACCCGAAGACTCGAACACGATTCCAGTCATCACCTCAATGGATGGCTCTACTGGGGTAGGCTCTACCTTCTCCACTACGATATCAACCGACACAGTCAAGGAGGTCTCCAATGAGGGTGAGTCCTGTGTCACACTAGGTGTATCCTCGAACTCCCTTCAATCCTGTGTGCCCTCATCCTCCAAGTGCGAGGTAACCATTTTGATGGTTTCCCCCTCCGATACTCGGTCAAGTTGGAAAGAGGCATCCAACTTCTCCACCTGAGATTTTTTGAATGCTTGGATGACCCTTCAAATTTCGGTAAATGGAATCTGCCTACCATGCGCTGCAAGCCCCCATCATGTGAGTGCTTGTTCCCTCTGTGAAAGTTGCGGGGTCTGCTATCCCACTGGAGCTGAAAAAAATCTCTGAATGGAAGCGAATCCCTGAACTCCCGCCCGTATGCTTGATACTCGACGAAATCATGTGGCTAGGCTCTGGCTCCTGCCATGCTCCTGCCCCTATGTCTGCACCCAGAAAAGTGGGCATAGTGGAACGTGTGGGTGTATGTGATGCCATATACTGAGTGGCATCATGCTCCGGCAAATGGTGGGATGTGCCTGATCCCTCACCAATCTAGAAACCCCTTGGAGTTTCACGCTATCTAGCCTCTACAGCGGTGAATCTCTGCCCCATCACCTCAATCTGCCTCGACAGATCCTGTACTGATTTGAGGAGCGTCTCCCCAAATCTCTTTGCATCATCATCACCTACCATCAGCTCCTACTGCTCTGTGTCTATCATAGGCTCCTCATGCTCTGTGTCTACCACAGGCACCTCCAGAAACTATACTGTTGCTCCAAGAATACACTTCTACATGACTTCGGCCTCTGATTTACCTACTGAAAATTGCTTAGAAAATTATAAGGATTTGGGAAGGTGATCCTTGACCAAAACCCAGAAAAACACAGAAAGGGTTTCTTCTAATTCCAACCTTCAAAATCTGACCCTTTGTAGTTTGGTCCTCTTCCAATTTCGTTTTTTGGCACTGCAGCTACTACTATCAATCGTTGCTCTCCAAACTGTTTGGCCTCTGTAAGGTCTCTTTCTTGATGTAATAGACCACAGGATGAGCCAGAACTATGCTCTGATACCACTGTAATATCCTGTTTTGGGGATATCTCTAAAACACAAGCAAACTCCAACCAGAGATAGACTGGGAGGGCATTTACCAGATATTTCGCCTCTAAAGAGGACGAGATTTGGAGGCTACCTGGCCCTTTCTAGACTCTGTCTAAGAATGAAAGATAACACACCAAGTGGTATAGAACTAGAATGCTCAAAAACAACAATAGACATACAATAGAAAGAGTATACGACAACCACGACAACAACGACAACTCATCCAGAAAACATATAGAAGAAATGCTGAGCCATTTTATAAATCTGAGAAATGTAATGGAGTACAATAGGCTAGTCTTGCACAAGGAAAGTGAGAAAACACTCAGAGAATACCGGAAATGGCTACTCTAGGAACTGTGTCCTAGCTACTGGAAACTACTGTGTAGCTACAATTGTTGGAATGGACTGAAGACTAGGGGCTGATCCCCTTGTCGGAATGAGCTGAAAATCGACAAACCTCCTCTCCTCAACAGCCCAGACAAGATCCACAAACCATTCCAAGAATGGCCAACCCCTAAAAACACCAGAAACTGCCTCCCCAGTGAATTACACTAGCCTCCAAGGGACAACGCAGTAGCTGGATAGAAACAACTAAAATACTGGTACAAACTCTGCCAAAAACCTATGACGGCCAAAGGTTGACCCTCCGCTCGAGATCTCGGCGAAATCGTCTGCAGAAACACCAATCCGAAGCTCCTCCACAATGGACTGCGTCCTCTCTCCTAGTGACTGCGTAGTCTCTATCAGCTCTAGCTCCGCAACAAACCCAAACAATGAAACGACTCACAAAATGCAAGAAAACAAACCTTTCCTGAGTAGGCAATCGAAGTCCCCCGGAGCTAAGGGTGAGATCTCCGCACGGAGACACTCGGTGCACTAAATAGTGCTGCAGACAGGCTAAATAGCCAATGTGCTAAAGAAGACCAAAGTCTCACTCCAAAATCAACAAATCCAGAGTGATCCAAATGAGGAGGCTCCTCCATCTTTTATAGCATTGGTTTCTCTCCAAAACCCATCGTAGCCTCTCTCTCCTCCACATCCTCATCCTTATCTGCGCAGAAGCTTCTAGAGTGCACGTAAGCCCCCCTTCTCTACATGGAGTTTGGCCCCTTTGACCCCCCCCCCCCTTGAGTCACAACGTTGTGCTACTAGGCGGATGTCTTATTCTACTAAAGTGAGTTAGACCCTCTTTACTCACTTTTTATTTATTTACAACCCATAGATGACAAAACTATACAAAATCAAATATTCCAATTAGCTGTCACTAATTAGGAATATTACATAATTAGTTAATTAATTCACAAATAATAACTCATTAATCAACTGAACAAATACAACAGTTAACTACAGTGCATGTCAGTTCCAGTGGATACCCAGTGGAGAGGTAGGTGAAAGGGTGAGATGGACTATCTGTTGTGACTATAGTGATGCATTGATTGCATCACACACAAATTGGAGTTGCCAATGAGGATTGAGCAGTCAAGGAAAGGGTAGTTAGAATTCATTCTGAGGTATTCTTCAGTAGGGATTGCACAGTGGAGGCAGGCTATCAGGTGGCAAGAAATCAACGCATGGATTTGCAGATTTCTTCATGTTAGTGTGTGATGATTGATTGTACTGAGAGCTTGATGTACTAAGCTTTGTATGAGATTGTTACATGATCTCCATGATACATAATATATGATAGTTGGGGTTTTTAGCTTTAGGATTTCCCGTTAAACAATTGTTTTATGTGTGATTTTTTTTATTACTTCATGTGTTTGCAATTGATTTTCTACAAAATATTAACAGTGGAAGGATTCTGTATTTAGAAAGAAGATAAATATTGTTACATTAGGAGAATCTGGATATATAATGCATATGTTATATAATTTATACATGGTATCAGAGCAGTGTTAATTATTGAAGATTTCAATTGTGAAGAATTGTTGAGTTTGTGATGGTGGATAATTCGAATTTGCTGCAGAAATTTCTTGGTGCAACAGTTGAGTATTCATTGAAATGTCTTTCAATGGGTAACGATTGGAGTATTCCCTTCAGGGAAGCTCGAATTACATAGCCTGGAAGGATAGGAAAGAGGCGGTGCTGGAGGATAATGGACTGAAGGAGTTCATCGATAGCGATGTTCCTAAGCCAGATTCTAGTGATGTTGCAACACTTGATGCATGGGAAAGGAAGGTAGCAAAGACAAGAAGAATTATGTTGGAAGGTGTGAAGGACCATATTGTGTCCAGCCTTCACGGTAAATCCACTCCATTTTCAATGTGGAGGGCTTTGACAGATTTTTTCCAAAGCAGAAGCGACCAAAGGAAGTTGTTGCTTAAAGATAAGCTCAAAAAAATAAAAATGGAGAACGGCGAAAGTATTCCAAAATATCTCACGAAGTTTGTCCACTGTAAGGATGAACTGGGAAGTGTGGGGATTACTATTGATGATGAAGACTTGGTGAGCTTGGCTCTCCTTTGGCTTCTGAAGAGTTGGCATAGCTACGAAGACTCTGTTAATGGAGGGGAGAAACTGTCAGGTTGGGAGCGACTTTGGTCGGATCTTGTGCAGGAGGAGATAAGGCGAAGTACCAGGGATGGCTCTTCATCGAAGAATGATGATGAAGAGAATTTCTCTTTGGCTACCAAAGAAAGGAAAGGGAAGGGGAAGAAATTCCCTTCAAAATCCGAGGCTAAAGGCAAGAAGCAAGATTTGTCCAAAGTGAAGTGTTTTCACTGTGAGGAACATGGGCATTTCGTCACTAACTACCCACAGAAGAAGAAGAACAAGAAGCCTGATGGAGCTGTAGTGGGTGAGGCCTTAGCCTCACAATTTGAACTTGATTTTTCTTTGATTGCATGCTTGGTTTCAAGCACAATGGGATCGGTGTGGTATCTTGATAGTGGCGCGTCTTTCCATATGACGGGAGACAAGGATTTGTTTAGTGACTTGGAGGAGAAGGATCTCCAAATGCATATAGAGATGGGTGACGATGGTCGATACAGTGCAACCATGTAGTGGGAACATTACCTTTGAGAGGGACTCAGGTAATCCATTTCTGTTGAAAGAAGTTATGCATGTTCCAGGTCTGAAGAAGAACTTGGTCTCAATCGCAATGTTGGAAGAAAAAGTTTATGATGTTGTTTTCAGTGAGGGAAAAGCCTTCCTTTGACATAAAAAAATGGGTCAAACCAAGAAGATAGAGATTCTAGTTAAGAATCTCTACAAGCTGGAGGTAGATGGTTGTGCTGCAATGATGGGAAAAGCAGAAGAAGTGGTGATCCGGGATGAGGGTGAATTATGGCACAAGAGATTGGGCCATCTTCACCATGTCGCTTTGAATATTTTGCAACAGATTTCTACTAGAATTCCCAAGGGTACTCTTGCATAGTCAGATCAGTGCAAGGGATGTATTATGGGTAAGTTTGTGAAGGCCACCTTTCATGAGAAGGAGAACCATGCTTCGATGATCATGGAGAGAATTCACACAGACGTGTGTGGACCTTTCTCGGTTGCTTCAACAGAAAAACATAGATATTATGTTATATTTGTTGATGACTATTCTCGTAGATGTTGGATCTTCTTCATGCAGAAGAAGAGAAAAAAATTCTCAAAGTTCTGTGAGTTTAATGCATTGGTGGAGAAGGAGTCGTGGAAGCAAGTGAAGGCTCTATAGAGCGATAATGGTGGTGAGTATATCTCAAAAGAATTCAAAGACTTCTGTAGCAAAGAAGGAATGCGAAGAGAACTCATAGCGCCTCATAACCCACAGTAGAATGGGGTCACGGAGAGGAAGAAAAGAATGATCATGGGTGTTGCACGAGCTATGCTGCATGACCAGGGCCTACCGATGCACATGTGGGTGGAAGCATGCAACACTGTGGTTTATGTGCAACACCGTTGTCCTCATAGAGTACTTGGCATGAGTACACCTGAAGAAGCTTTTACTGGTAAGAAGCCTGATATTTCTCATTTGAAGATTTTTGGCTCATCTATTTACATTCATGTGACAAAGGACGCCAGGAAGTAGCTGGAGGCGACTACAGAAGTTGGGATATTTGTGGGGTACATAGAAACACCCCATAATTATCGTGTGTATTTGCTAGACATTCGGATGACTGTGGTGCGACGGGATATAAAATTCAATGAGGTGAAAGCCATGAAGTTGTCGCTTGAGAGGGAGCTAAACTTGCATGCAGAGGAGGAGCCTGTTCCCAAAGATGAGCCTCTAGATGTGGATCAACCATAGGAGGAGATTCATGGAGTGGAGGAGTCCACTCATGCAGAACTAAACATCAGACAAGGTAGAAAGCGTACCATAGAAGCTAAGAGACTAAAGCTTGATTCGGCACAGAATGTAGGAGTCCCTACATCACAACGCAGATAGAGACAATCACCTGACCCTTTTAATGGATACATGGCTCTTATGAGCAAGTGTATCATGACAGAACCATCTTATTTCGAAGAAGCAGTGCAGAAGCCCACATGGGTAGATGCTATGGTGGAGGAGTATGTCTCCATTTTCAGAAATAGTGCTTGGGAGATTGTTCCAAGGTCAGTGGATAAATCAGTTGTAGGATCAAGATGGATCTACAAGGTAAAGCAAGTTGTTGATGGGAGCATGAAGAAGTATAAGGGAAGATTTGTTTCTCGGGGCTTCTCACAGATCAAGGGGATTGACTATGAAGAAACCTTTGCACCTGTCACATGGTATTCTTCCATACGGACCATCCTTGCTCTCTCAGCAAAGATGAGTTGGCACATTCATCAGATGGATGTGCAGATTGCGTTCCTTAATGGGATCATTGAGGAAGAGGTGTACATTGAGCAGCCTAAAGGATTTGAGATCTTCAGCAGTGAGTCGCATGTGTTCAGACTTAAAAGAGCGTTGTATGGGCTGAAAGAGCACCTCGTGCTTGGTACACACAGATATACAACTATTTCACTGGACTTGGCTTCAACAAGAGTGAGGCGGATGCAAACCTGTATCCAATTGTGGTGGAGGGTAAGCTTTTAATCATTGTTCTTTATGTTGATTATTTAATACTAATGGGTGATGAGCATTTGATACACTCATGCAAGGCAGTTCTTACAAAGGATTTTGAGATGAAGGATTTGGGCCTCCATTATTTCCTTGGATTGAAAATATGGCAGTGGGAAGGTGAGTTGTTTGTGTCTCAAGGAAAGTATGCCCAGGAGATACTGGAGAAGTTTCACATGCAAGGCTGCAAGCCTATCAACACTCCTCTTCCAGGAAATTGGAGGAAAGACAATGCTACATCGACAGAGGTAGTGGATGCCACTGTTTATCGACAATTGGTGGGTTTTCTCATGTATTTAGTTAATACAAGACCAGACATATGCTATGCGGTGAACCATCTTTCACAAGCGATGGTTAAGCCTACCAAGCTCTTTTGGAAGGCAGACAAGCATGTCCTGAGATATCTTAGGGGCACATTTGAGTATGGCTTATGGTACATATAGATAGATGAGGTGAATTTGCATGGCTTCACGGATGTAGATTGGGCAAGTAGCCCAACAGACAGAAATAACACATCAAGAGGGGTTTTGAGTATTGGATCTATGACAGTTTCTTGGTACAACAGGAAACAAAGATCCATGGCACTCAGTTCAATGGAAGCAGAATAAATGGCAGCAAGTCAAGCTACATGTGAGGCCATCTGGATGAGGAAGATCCTGGTCGGTTTGTTCGGTTCAAATTTAGATCCTACAGTGATACATTGTGATAATCAGAGTTGCATTAAACTCTCGATTAGTCCTGTGTTTCATGATAGATCTAAACATATTGACATCCAGTGTCATCATATCAGAGATTGTGTGCAGTGGAAGATCACGTTGCTTTAGTACATTTCTAC
This sequence comes from Pinus albicaulis, assembly GCA_034641835.2. Lineage (NCBI taxonomy): Eukaryota > Viridiplantae > Streptophyta > Pinopsida > Pinales > Pinaceae > Pinus > Pinus albicaulis. The sequence continues at coordinate 579,380,381 of CM076574.1, forward strand.
GGAAGATTAGGATACAAACATTCTGATGAAGGTGCTCACCAGGAGCAAATTCGAATACCATAGAGGCAGGATCGGGGTGAAGTATAATCCCTATCTTGTTGAGAGGGAGTGTTGAGCTTCAACAAGATGATGAGCTTAGTGAAAATCAGTCGCCTTCACTAAATGGGCCCGCAAGCTATTTTTAGGTGCAAGTCTATTTTTAGACATGGTGATCATATTTGAGAAGTTACAGGATGCTATTTGTGGATGGTTGGTCAAGTTGGAAAAATAGATGAAATTCTATTTTTAGAAAATTGGGCGAAGTCTATTTATAGATCGTCGATCTAAAAATAGAAGTGTCGATTATTATTAGCCCTTAATAATAATAAGACTCTAAATATGAACTTATTCTCTTGGAGCACTTAATTTCAGTATACAGATTTGGAAAATTAGTGGGCTGAAGGAACTATGTAATTCCTAGGGTTTACTGGTGGTTCATGCATGGAGGACTCAGTTAGAACTGAAGTGGAAAAGTTATGACAGAGTTGGAAGAGTAGTTCATGGAGTTGTTATTCAGTTTAACTTAGTTATTGGAGTTAAACTTAGTTGAGCTAGTTGTATCTAGTCTAACTGAATGATACACTAGTGAGAGTGGAGTGAATTAATTATTTAATTAATTCACAAATAATAACTCATTAATCAACTAAACAAATACAACAGTTAACTACAGTGCATGTCAGTTCCAGTGGAGACCTAGTGGAGAGGTAGGTGAAAGGGTGAGATGGACTATCTGTTGTGACTATAGTGATGAATTTATTGCATCACGCACACTTTGGAGTTGCCAATGAGGATTGTGCAGTCAAGGCAAGGGTAATTAGAATTCATTTAGAGGTATTCTTCAGCAGGGATTGCGCAGTGGAGGTAGGCTATCAGGTGGCAAGAACTTAGTGCATGGATTTGCAGATTTCTTCATGTTAGTGTGTGACGATTGATTGTACTGAGAGCTTGATGTACTAATCTTTGTATGAGAATTTTACATGATCTCCATGATACATAATATATGATAGTTGGGGTTTTTAGCTTCAGGCTTTCCCATTAAACAATTGTGTTATGTGCGATTGTTTTTATTACTTCATGTGTTTGCAATTGATTTTCTGCAAAAGATTAACAGTGGAAGGATTCTATATTTAGAAAGAAGATAAATATTGTTATATCAGGAGAATCTGGATATATAATGCATATGTTATATAATTTCTACAAAACCCACATCTTAGGGTTCACTACTGGTTGTGTTTGGGGTTCCTCGGTGTCTTGGGGTGGTTGTTGCGTAGTTCCCCTTCTCATGATGTTTCTTGTTATGCTTGTATTCTCTCTCTAATGTAAATTGTTAGTTGACCCTTAGGGTCCCAGCGTATGAACGCTGCTATGATACCACTTGTGACACCCATACATACCAAAATAAAATAAAATAAATTACTTACTGCTCTAAATTTACACCCATAAAAAAGGGTTTAACTTATCATACCATACTAAACCTATATAATGCATTTCACAATGTTATTCCACACCATACTTCATTAAGGTTCATAACTTATTCAACATATAAGTTATAACTTCTGTTCACCATGAAGCTCCTTGTCACATATAAGTTATAAGGTTTTTATTTGGAGGTTCAATATTTAATTTCGTTGACATTACACTTTATAATTAACATGAGTTTATACATATCGCAATTGGTGAGATATTTACCCTCGTGACCACCGAGGTAACACTGGCATGTCAAAGCAATTTAATGCGGAAGTACTGCTTAATAACTCCACTCTACAGCTGTAAGATCTCTTGACGATATTTGTTGCGATTTTAGATGGTATCAATTGCGATCTCTGTCGTGGAGTTGAGATTGATCAATGGTTGGAATTTTGGCGGGAGTTACATTGTAAACCTCGGCAATCCTAAACCTTCTCGGCTTAATGTCTTTGCGCCTTCAATGAGAGCTTGTTTCATTTTTTGGTTAACATTGCTGCATTTTGAACTATGGCTACTCCTTCATTGAGCCTCCACCAGACTAACGATATTTTCGAGGGTTTAGCCCTCATGTTTTTGCAACTTGATGGAGAGGAGGTGCCGTTGTTACCTGTGAATAATTTCTGGACTATCTCGTCCACTGTTGCCAATGCAACTTCTTCATATCCGGTTCATTTTTCTCCAAGAGCAGGTAAATACTCCCAATGCAATTGCACCAAATTCCTCAATTCATACACAGATTTAATTCCTAACTTATCAATTTTTGTTTTCGTGGTTAAGTATTCTTTTCTTTGTTTTGCTGGGTTTCTTTTGTAGACTATGGTGCGACAGTCGGAGAGTAGAACAATATTATACCCGAGGTAATGTTCTTAGCGTATTCTCATTTTTTATTGACACTATTCTTCCTTTTTGTTGATAATATGTTTAGCACTCTGGAATATAATTCTTATTGTCGTACCTTCCATGGCTATGGATGGAGGTTGACACTTGCAGGTCGGCATTTTCTCCTGTTAGTAGGTGTTTTCTTTGGCATACAGTTTAGTAATTTCTAATTTGCTTCGGTCACGGCTAACACACTTAGTCATTCTCCATGTAATTATATTATCCAAGTCCAGGCAATGAGGTTTTTAACTGTCTCAGGCGGCTGCTAAACTACATACTGTTATGAACTCTAGAGTTTAACTTATCTATTGGCCTGATTTAAGTCTTATTCCACTTTTACACGTTTATATTGTATCGTTAAGACATTATCCTGTCCGAGTTACTTGAGGACTTGGATAAGTTTTCGCACTTCCATTTTTTTGTAAAGAGATTATCTGTTTATTTATTATGACAAGTTTACCGAGGGATTCCTTCCTAGAATTCGTCCCTAGTTTTCATTTTAATCTTTGTTTTGAAATGGCTTTTGCTTATAAATACACTTGGAATATTTTTACGAGTCATTTGGACTGTATATATAATATTAAGCGTAGTGACTCGCTTTTCTTCTAATGGAATTGGAAATGTCGGTTTTGGTTTTTACAGTAGACTGAATATACTTATAGTACTAATATTTCTGTATGTATTTCCTACCATTTTTCTTGTTTTTATTTGAAAATATATTAAATAAGAACTCTCAACAGTCAAATCATGTTCACTGTTCTTATATATAAAAGCTCACTGGTTTTATTGTAGTTTTATTCTCAGCTCTAAGTTTTCAGTGCTTGAATATCTATTTCATGGTCTATTCCTTTTATGTAGATTCTGAAAACACGGTGATCGAACCATCATACAACTCTGTCTGTGTATAGTTATTTCTGAGAGGTGACAAGTCTTGGGTTGGGGTTTCACCCAAACCCTCGACTAACAGTCTACTCCGCGTAGTTAAATGTTATTAAAAATCTTGTGCAGTGTTAATGCATGCAATCACTTTACAGTTTATTCTCTTTTTTATATGCATATCGTATGGTTTATGATATTGTAGTCACAGAGTAATTCCTTTTACCTTTTACAGCCTTCACAATTTGTAATGCTAACTTTCAGTATTTTAGTATATCTTTTCCCAGGAAATACCTTTATTTATTGTCATAAGAATTTATTATAAAATATTATGTTCAAGATTCATAAATCTGTTCTTTTCATTACATTACTACCATACAGTCACTGATGTACATATTCGAACGTAGATATTCTTAACACAGCTACTGAACTGAAAGGAAAATACAGTATGAAAGTGCACATATTATGAAGAACTCGAACAGAAACTTTGAGGCAGATAATAATCTAATTATTAATATTATAGAGTCTCATTCCTTTCTACACATGCCTAACATATATTCCTATTTTCTATTATAAACAGATAAGCACCTGTAATAAGCTTAGACAGGTTATCACTAACTCTTCCAAATTACTAAACTTGCATGTATATACTTTTATGTATTATGCAATTTGTAGTTGTGGCCCTCCCAACCTTCAAAAGTGGTGATTACATCCTACTCTTGCCCCCGTGCTCTAGTCCTGGAAGGTATGGGTTGACAGTGGATATTTCTGCTGTGATCTCAGGACACCTAGTCCAGTTAGTACCAAAAATAATTTCAGGATTGCTGAGTGTTTTCCACTGGTCACTACTTGCTCTGAAAAAATATAAACTCTTCCTTCGTCTATGAACAGAACCCCTACTCCTCACTGGGATCAGTCTCTTATCCCTAGAGGAGCAAAGAGGAGCAAGTATCTGTTTCCAACTGTCTAAACCACCTTCCAGTTCTTGGAATATATTTACCATCAGCTTTTTACTTTTCATGGAGTCACTTTCCATAACTGAATTTTTATTATTCATAATTATTCACTAATGAAAATAAATTTTCAGAAAAACATTAATAGCTCCAGTCTTTTCTTAAAAGAAATAATTAAAAATGTCTTATAACTAGTTAACAACTAGTTATCATTAAATGCAGTTGGCACATTCTTATTTATTATTATTATTTTAAATGTCTATTGTATTTTGAATGTGGAAGGAATTACATATCTATCTTATATTGGGTTGTCAAAAAAAACTTTTATATATAACTTAACAATTTTTATTTTCAATTGTATTTGAGCCAAGAGGCCCTCTACAACATTTAAATGTTGACTCAATATGAGAAAAGTGTTACAGTGATTGTAAATGAGTGTAAACATTTCAATATTAAATTAATATTAAGAAATAATAATAATGATATAATAAATCAATCTGTTATAGTGTAATATACATATATGAACTTTATTTGAATTTAATTAGTGAACAAATTATATATATATTTATATATATATATATATATATATATATATATATATATATATATATATATATATCACATTAAATTTGAAATAATAAAACGAGTTTTATTTAGGTTTTAAGAATATTTCTATATAGATATAGTTAAATTTATATAAATATAAATAATATTATCAAGAACTAACACATATTCATTTTAACTCCACATTTACCAAGCACCAAGAGGACTCAAATCTCTTTAGGTGCAAACATTTCCTCAAATTTTACACTCAAATGAGGTTTTCATCTTGAGAAATCCCTCTTTGCCCTTGGTAAAACTAAAATGAATATCCATATATGTTAATATATAAAGAGAGAAAGTTGATATTGAAATATTTTATTTAACATGTACATTGAAAACATTTTATTTATGTTCCACATTTTCCATATAAAATATTTTTATTATTAATTATTTTATCTCTCTATTTTTATCTATAAAGTTGATATATGCTTATTGAAAGTATTTATTTTATTAATAATTTTAAATTCCATATGGCAAATATTTCTATCTATAAAATTAAGACACATAAAATGTTACATTTCTACTCCATAGTAAATTAAAAAAAAATTATACACCACACATATATCATATATAATATATTGTTCAATGCAATAATACTTTTTAAATCAAAATCAAAATCAAAATCAAAATCAAAATAATACTGGTCTTGAGTGTACAGGTGTTGCATGCAGTTAGATGATCAACCTAAGGAATTGTGCAATTCAATTTGAGGAATTTCCTAAATAATAGAGGCCTAATTCCTTAAGGAAACAACACAAGGAAATAGGAGCTTAGGAAGAGGAAAAATTTGACGAAGTCTAGGTTAGAGGCCTTTAGTGAGCAGAGAGATAGGTTGTGCACTTACAGGGTGAGCTCAATTGAGTAAAGAAATTGTAATACATCTCTATTCATTTTATTAATGCAAGAGGCATTGGGGTTTTTAGTAGATTGTTTTACCCAGATAAAAATACTTGTTTCATGTGTGTTATTTCTTATTGCAAGTCTAAGATTTTTGTTCTAAATTGTGAAATAATGTCTTTAGAGCAGTAGTGTAGGCTTGTGTCTTGTGATTTTGATTGTGTCTTGTGATTTTGATTAAAACTTCATGAGCAGTTGCAAATCTGCAACATAATTTCTACACATAATACTTGTTTCATGTGCGTTATTTCTTATTGCAAGTCTAAGATTTTTGCTCTAAATTGTGAAATAATGTCTTTAGAGCAGTAGTGTAGGCTTGTGTCTTGTGATTTTGATTGTGTCTTGTGATTTTGATTAAAAATTCATGAGCAGTTGCAAATCTACAACATAATTTCTACACATATATCAGATTTTGATTGTCAGCTATAGGACATCGTAAAGCACAGAAGCATCCCTCCTGCTAGCAGTAACAAGGAACCTATTCCAATAACAACCACATATTAGAGCCCTCCTCCTAGTCAATTTTCTCATGTTATGGTTTTAGTGATAATGTCTGCAGAGCAATAATATAAGCTTGTGTCTTGTGATTTTGATTAAAACTTCATGAGCAATTGCAAATCTACAATATAATTTCTACACATATAACAATTTTTAATTATTGACTATAGCACATCGTAAAGCACATAAGCATTTGTCCTTCTAGCAGTAACAAGGAGCCTATTCCAATAACAACCACATATTTAGACCCCTCCTAGTTAATTTTCTCATATCGTTTTAATTTATCACTTTCAATTTTCACTACTTTTCCTCAAAAATCTCTCATATACTGCATATGTATTTTGATTTTTGATACTTTAGGCAATATTTTGTTCTCTGCCTTTTTGAAAAAGTTACATTTATAGATATGGTGAAATTTTGCTAATAACCAACCTATCTAAAAGTTCCAAAATATATCATGTAATATCGCATTGCGAAAACACTACATACATATTAATTTCAAATTACTTTTCTTAAATCTTTATAAGTATAAAAAAAATTGTAAAGTAAGCAAATGATCTTTAAGTTAAGATCAAAATATATTTTAATAAAATATTAATAACCATCACTAATATCATCATAAATAATAATTATAATAATAATATAATGTTAAAAAAATCAATTTAAACTCGTAAATAATTATATGTAATAAATTCTATCAAACCAGTTGTAAAAATGGAAATTTTATTTTTTGGTGGTCGGGGAGAAATTATGGATATAATAAGTGTCTGAGCCATTTTTGGCATCGAGAGTCCTTTAACTATATATAATATATTCTATCAAACCAGTTGTAAAGCAGGAAATTTCAGTTTTTTGTGATTGGGGAGAAATTAAGAATACAGTAAGTGTATGGGCCATTTTTGGCGTTAAGAATCTTTCTCTGTCACAATGATGACAATTTTATATTTTTGTTGCTAGTGAAGGACAGTAATTATACTTACAGTTTGATTATTCAATGCCTTTTTAATTATTATTTTTTTTAATAAAGTATGAATTTTTATTATTTTAAATATGTTTTTAAAAATAAGAATTAATTATTTTACGTGAACCTATTATTTATTCACATAATTCACATATATCTGTTCATAGTTACTGAATATTGTTTTAATTAATTAAGTTTTATAAAATTATAAAGTTTTATTATTAAAAATAGGTTTTCAAAAATACAATTAAACTAGTCCGTATGAACATATATCTGGTTACGTGGATGTGGAGATGTCTTAGGATTCTCAGGTTGAGATGACTTGGGATTTTCAGCAAACCAGGGCCTACTGCTTTATTTTTAGTACCTCCGATATGTTTTTCACCGAAAAACTACAAGTGTCGGTGGAGGAGAATAATGGTCAGTGGAGAATAATGATTAACGGTGCACTTTAGACTTTGCGCTCCTTCCCTCCACTTTCATCCTCCTATTGTTATTGTTATTATTATTATTATAAACAGCTTCATTGCACAATCAGTTCATCATCATCGTTCTTGTTGTGAGGTGGAGCTACATCCACCGTGTATACACGTACGTTCAGTGCATGTAACCCAAACCTTTTTCTTTCGTATGTGTATTTTGGGAGTACCCAAAGCATTATAAAGTGTGATTTAGTGGATATTTCGCATTTAATCATGGACTTTTTTCTCACAGCATAAACATATTTTAATGTGCGTAGTTTAAAAAAATAACAGAATAGTTTAGAATTTGGTAGAGATTTTGAAAAAATCTGATAGAGATTTTGAAAAAATCTCACAAAGATTTTATTAGAATCTTGTTTATAGTTGTTAAACTTCAGTTTTTGATAGTGCTGAATTCATTTTCACTATCAAAAATGGATTCCAAACACTGCAACTACTTCATCTTTGGAATTTTACTGAACTAAATTCTGACAAACAAATTACCGTTCGAGCTATTCTGTATCTAAGTAGACAACTTCATTTTAATGTCGCAATTCAATGTTTACCATAAATTTATTTCAATTTTGAATTTATTTTAAGTTAAACGGGATGAGATGTATGGAAATGTGAACTTTTCAAAATTAGATATAAAAAATTAAAAGGTGAATACTTTTTCAAATGTAAAATTTAAAATAAAACTTGTATTTTAATAGATTTATCTCTCAATACATGATATAAGTGAATATCAATGATAATTAGTAATTCATTTTATAATTATTATGTGTCTGTTATTAAAACTTATTCCAAATTTATATGTGCTGATTCAAGGTGAAATTTTTTTCTAATGTATTTTATATTTAAAATTATAATAAATCTTTAAAAATAATTGTATTTCTATAAATGTGTTTTCATTTAACACAATAAATTTAAAGATAAAATGGTGTTACATGAATTTTTGTTTAATAAGGACAAAATTATAGTTAATGGAAAACATATAAAGTTATTGGAATGTTTTATTTATGAAGGACATTAAAATCTTTGTGACACCCATACATACCAAAATAAATAAAAAATTTACTTACTGCTCTAAAGTTACACCCATAAACAATGCATTCCACAATGTTATTCCACACCATACTTCATTAAGGTTCCTAGTTTATTCAACATATATCTTATAACTTCTCTTCACCATTATAAGGTTTTTATTTGGAGGTTCAATATTTAATTTCGGCGACATTACACTTTATAATTAGCATGATTTTATATATATCGCATTTGGTGAGATATTTATCCTCGTTACCACTGAGGCAACACTGGCACGTCAAAGCAATTGAATGCGGAAATACTGGTTAATAACTCCACTCTACAGCTATAAGATCTCTTGACGAGATTTGTTGCGATTTTCAATGGTATCAGCTGCGATCTCTGTCATGGAGTTGAAAATGATCAACAGTTGGCATTTGGGCGGGAATTACATTGTAAACACTGCCAACCCTAAACCTTCTCGGCTTAATGTATCTGCGCCTTTGATGAGAGTTTGTTTCTTTCTGTGGTCGACATTGTTGCGCTTTGAACTATGGCTACTCCTTCATTGAGCCTCCACCAGACTTACGAAAGTTTCGAGGGTTTAGCCCTCATGTTTCTGCAACTTGATGGAGAGGAGTTGCCATTTTTATTTGTGAAGAATTGCTGGACTATCTCGTCCACTGTCGCCAACGCAAATTCTTCAGATCCGATTCCTTTTTCTCCAGGAGCAGGTAAATACTCCCAATGCAACTGCACCAAATTCCTCAATTCATACATAGATTTAATTCTGAACTTATCAATTTTTGTTTTCGTGGTTAAGTATTATTTTCTTCGGTTTTCTGGGTTTGTTTTGTAGACTATGGTGTGACAGTCGGAGAGTAGAACAATATTCTACCCCAGGTAATGTTCTTAGCGTATTATCATTTTTTATTGACACTGTTCTTCCTTTGTGTTGATAATATGTTTAACACTCTGGAATAGAATTCTTACTGTCATACCTTCCACGAATATGGATGCAGGTTGACACTTGCAGGTCGACGTTTTCTCTCATTAGCAAGTGTTTTCTTTGGCATACGATTTAGTAATTTCTGAGTTTCTTCGGTTACGGCTAACACACTTAGCCATTCTCTAGGTACTTATATTATCCACGTCTAGGAAAAGGTTTTTAACTGTCTTAGGCTACTGTTAAACTACATAGTGTTATGAACTCCAGAGCTTAACTTATCTGCCGGCCTGATTTAAGTCGTATTACTCTTTTACATGTTTATACTATATCGTTAAGACATTATCCAGTACGAGTTACTTGAGGACTCAGATAAGTTTTCACACTTCCATTTTTTTTTAAAGAGATTATTTGTTTATTTATTATGACAAGTTTATCGAGGGATTCCTTCCTAGAATTCGTTCCTAGTTTTCATTTTAATCTTTGTTTTGAAATGGCTTTTGCTTATAAATACACTTGGAATATTTTTATGAGTCATTTGGATTGTATATATAATATTAAGTGCAGTGACTTGCTTTTCTTCTAATGGAATTGGAAATGCCAGTTTTGGTTTTTACAATAGACTGAATATACTTACAATAATAATCTTTCTATATGTATTTCCTACCGTTTTTCTTGTTTTCATTTGAAAAGCTATTAAATAAGAAATCTCGATATTCAAATCGTGTTCACTGTTCTTGTATATAGAAGCTCACTGCTTTTATTGTAGTTTTATTCTCAGCGCTAAGTTTTCGGTGCTTGAATATCTATTTCACGGTCTATTCCTTTTATGTAGATTCTGTAAACACAGTGATCGGACCACCATACAACTCTGTTCGTGTATAGTAATTTTTGAGAGGCGACAAGTCTTGGGTTGGGGTTTCACCCAAACCCTCAACTGACATTCTACTCTACGTAGTTAAATGTTATAAAAAATCTTGTGTAGTGTTAACGCATGCAATCACTTTACAGTTTATTCTCTTTTGTATATGCATATCATATGGTTTATGATATTGTAAGGACAAAGTAATTCTTTTTAGCTTTTACGGCCTTTACAATTTGTAATGCTAACTTTTAGTATTTCAGTATAGCTTTTCCTAGGAAATACCTTTATTTACTGTCACAATAATTTATTATAAAATCTTATATTCAAGATTCAGAAATCTGTTCTTTTCATTACATTACTACCATATAGTCATCGATGTACATTTTTGAATGTAGATATTCTTAACACAACTACTGAACTTAAAGGAAAATACAATATGAAAGTGCATATATTACAAAGAACTCAAACAGAAACTTTGAGGCAGATAATAATTTAATTATTAATATTGTAGAGTCTCATTCCTTTCTATATATGCCTAACATATATTCTTGTTTTCTGTTCTAAACGGATAAACACTTGTAATAAGCTTAGATAGGTTATTACTAACTCTTCCAAATTACTGAACTTGCACATATACTTACTTGTATTATCCAATTCGCAGTTGTGGTCCTCCCAACCTTCAAGAGTGGCGATTACATCCTACTCTTGCCCCCATGCTCCAGTCCTGGAAGGTACAGGTTGACAATGGATATTTCTGCTGTGACCTCAGGACACCTAGTCCAATCAGTGCCAGAAATAATTTCAGGATTGCTGAGTGTTTTCTGCTAATCACTACCAACTTTTGAAAAATCTACACTCTTCCTTCATCTATGAACAAAACCCCTACTCGTCACTGGGATCAGTCTCTTATCACCAGAGGAGCAGGTAATTGTTTCCAAATATCCAAACCACCTTCTAGTTCTTAGAAAAAATTTACCATCAGCTTTTTAATTTTCATGGAGTCACTTTCCATAAATGAATTTTTATTATTCATAATTATTCACTAATGAAAATAACTTTTCAGAAAAACATTAATAGCTCCAGTATTTTCTTAAAACAAATAATTAAAAATGTCTTATAATTAGTTAAAAACTAGTTATCATTAAATACAGTTGTCACAACTCCCCCCCTGAAAGTAACACCATCCTCGGTGTTTCATTCTAGCTTTAAAAAGAGCTCTGGGTAAGCCTCACGCATAAATCTTTCGTCCTCCCAAGTAGCCTCATCTGGGCCGAAGTGCTTCCACTGCACTTTGACTTGGGTGATGACTTGCTTCCAGAGCATAATTTCCCTCCGGTCAAGTATGTGTTGTGGCTCGACCAGAAACTCGCCATCCAGCTCTACCTTCAAACACCAAAGTTCCTTTGTCAAATTCTCATAAAGAAATCATATTTCAAGTTAGGATTTTTAATTCTATCATACTTGTATAATCTGCCAATGAATTACGTGCTTCGGACCATGCACATAACACTTTAATAGGGACACATGAAACACATTGTGTACTCAGATGTGACTGGGTAAAGCCAACCGATAGGCCACGGGTCCTACCCTTTCGAAAATTTGGAAGGGTCCACAGAACCTGGGAGCCAACTTCGCACAAGAGGTCCATCGCAAGGTACTCCTCTTGGGTTTAATCCTCACATACACATGGTCTCCCACTTTGAATTCTCGATAAGACCTCTTCTTATCTGCATAGATCTTCTATCGATCTTGTGCAACCTTCAAATTTTGTCTTATATTCTTTACTTCTAATTCCATTTCAGCAAGCATCTCGGGTCCAAACATTAATTTTGTTTCGGGGCTGCTCCAATTTATCAGTGTGCGACACTACCTCCCATACAATGCCTTGAAAGGACTCATCTTAAGAGACTCTTGATAACCATTGTTGTAAGCAAATTCAACAAAATGAAAACAGTCTTCCCATTTGGTTGGCTGTTGCATCACATACATGTGCAGCATGTCCTCCAACACGGTTTACTAGCGCTGTTTCATCGTCTTTCTGGGGATGATAAGTGGTACTAAAGTTTATCTGAGGCCCCAGACCTGTAAACAGAATCTTCCAAAATGCTGATGTAAAATTAACATCCATGTCTGAGATAACCATCTTCAGAATACCATGCAGCCTGAATATTTATCTCATGAAAATGTCTGCTATCTGTACTGTCTTATAAGTAGACTGTACAGGTATAAAATGTGCAAATTTACTCAATCTGTCAACTACCACCATGATGGAGTCATTGTTATTTTTCGACCATGGTAAACCTGTAATGAAGACTAGGGATATGAACTCCCACTTCCATTCAGGTACTGGTATGGGCTGCAACAATCCTGCGGGATGTTGATCCTCCACTTTAACTTGTTGACAATCCAAACATTTATTTAGATATTCAGCAAAAATTTTCCGCATACCAGGCCAAAAATATACTCTCCTAATAGCTGTTAACATTTTGAGATGTCCTGGGTGACCCTCATAGTTACTTATATGGTATTCATCCATGATCAGCTCTTTTAAGTCCACACGGTTTGGTACATACACCTTTCCTATAAAGGTTAGCATCTGATCATTATTTACTCCATATTCAGAAGTACTTCCTTGCTTTCTGGTCTCTTCCATTTGTTGCCATAGGAATAGATATTCTAGATCTTTTTGTGCTTCTTATTTCACTTGATACAAAAATTTACTTTCCAAATGATTATAATAAAGCTCATAAAGACAATCCATCTTCCTACTTAAAGCATCTGCCACTCGATTCTCCTTACCTTTTACGTGCTGGATGTCCATATCAAACTCACTTAGGAAATCATTCCATCTTACCTGTATGGAGTTTAAATCAGTTTGCTTGAAATAACTAGTCAAGCTACTATGATATGTTTTTAGCACAAACTTTTTACCCAGTAAGTAGTGTCTCCATACCTAGAGTGCATGAACTAATGCTGTTAATTATAGATCATAGGCTGAGTACCTTTTTTCATGATCCTTCAAATTTCTTGATTCATAGGCCACTACTTTGCCTTCCTGAGATAGAACTGCCCAAACACCCTCTTTACTTGTGTTTGTACACACTTCAAATTCCTTGTTGGGGTCAACTACCCTCAACACTAGTGCCATGGTCAAAATTTGTTTCAATTTTTCAAAACTGTTCTGACACTCAACAGTCCACTTAAAGACTTTTTTTTTTCTCTTCAAAGAGGTAATGGGAAAAGAGATTATGGAAAATCCCTTAATAAATCTCCGATAGTACCAAGCTAACCCCATAAAAGATCGAATATCTGCCACATTCTGGGGTACTCGCCATTCCATGATTTTCTTAATCTTCTCTGGGTCAACAACAATCCCTTTTGCTGAAATGACATGGCCTAGGTACTGGATTTATGTTTTAAAGAAATTACATTTTTTGAACTTAGCGTACAACTGGTGTTTTCTTAGCATTTCCAGCACAATCCTTAAAAGATCTTTATGTTCTTCCTAATTTTTAGAATAGATTAAAATATCATCTATAAATATAAGTACAAAATTATCCAGGAAAGGATGAAAGATTCCATGCATTAACCTCATAAAAGTTGTTGGTGCATTTTTTAACCCAAAGTGTAACACCACAAATTCATAATGCCCGTACTTGGTGCAGAATGCAGTCTTGAATATGCCTTCATCCTTGATTCGGATTTGGTGATATCTAGATCTTAAATCGATTTTAGAAAACATTGTGGCCCCCTTCACTTGATCAAACAAATCATCAATTCTGGGCAAAGGATATTTATTCTTGACTGTTAATTTGTTGAGTTGTCTATAGTCCATGCAAATACAGATGGTTTCGTCCTTCTTCTTCATGAACAACATTGGTGCCGCTCAAGGGGACACACTTAGACGAATGTAACCTTTGTCCAGTAGTTCATGTAATTTCATTTTCAATTCAGTTAATTCTGGAACGCTCATTCTGTAAGGAGCCCTTGACACAGGTGATGCTCCTGGCATTAATTCAATAGTGAAATCAATATCTCGCCTTGGTGGTAATCCGGGGATATTTTCTGAAAAGACAATCATAAAATCTTGTACCACTGGTATGTTTTCCATCATAGGTGCTTTTTCCTTGGAGTTAGGATATCCCACCTGAATAACATATATTTGGCATCGCTTCCTCATAAATTTACTCATTTGGGATGTTGTGATTGGACGTAGCTGCAACGTCTTCTTGACTCCATGAATCTCCTTACGTGTTCCATCTTGCATTATGTAACAAATAATCTTTTCCTTGTAGTCCATTAAGGTCCAATGTTTTTCTAGCCAATCCATGCCCAGAAAAACATCATAAGACCCTAATGACAGTATGTTCAGATCCACATTTAACTGTTGATATCCAATTTCTAATGTGAAGTTTGGAATCTTAGCAGTTACCTTTCTTTTTGCTCTTGTGGCTAGCTGTACTAGCCACGAGTTTTTGAATTTCTATTCTTTTAATTTACACATTTCCACTATTTTGGGACTATAGTAACCTAGACTTGCACCTGGGTCTACCAAAATAGAAACATATTGAGACAGTAATTTATGTTCCAACTCAATAATTGTTGACTGATAATATGTCTGTCGATTCTCCAACGCTGCGTTGATACGAGGAATGTTTTGTGCCACATCGCCTACTGTCTAAGCCTCCTGCAAGTTGCAACTGTGTCATTTCTTGCTCGATGTGGGCAGTTTTTATAATAGTGTGCCTTACCACACCCCCAAAACTGTAAAGGTGGCTTGGTCACCTGCCCTTTCTCAGGTTTGCTAGATTCCTCTGTAGGCTTCTCTTCTACTGGCCAACGAGTCCTTTGATGATTTCTGCCAAACTATTTGATGATAGAACCACGTGAAAAATTCTTAAAGTTATTTCTTTTGGCTCCTTTGTATTTGGAGCTGCTTTTCTCTCCTTTTCTTGGCTACCAAATTTTTCCAAACTCCCCTTTGGCCTTGTACTATTGATAGCACATTCATGCCTTACGAATGACTTCGTCCATGGTTCTTGGATTTACAAATTCAATTCTCTCTTTCATATGTGTTTATAAGCTACTCAGAAATATTTACACCTTATCCTTTTCCTCCCAAAGGTATGGGACATATCGTAACAGGAAGGTGAACTTAGTGATATAATCATCCATAGTCATCTGTCCCAGCTTCAAGTTATGAAATTCTTTATATTTCTCATCATAGAAACGTTTTGTTAAGTACTTTTCTTTAAAGTATTGCTAGAATGATTCCCAAGTGACATCTTGTTCCTCAATGCTGCGAACATTCTTACTTCTTCCCACCACAGAGTGGCTTTCTCCCTTAACTGATGTATGGCCAATCTGGCCTTCAGGTTGCTACTGTATTCATACACCTTAAAATACTTGTTCATGTTTATTAACCATGCCTTTTCCACCTCCTCAGCTTCACCATCAAATGTTGGTGGTTTAATTTTCTGAAACTCCCCCTGAAGCTCTACTTTTTGTTTCTTAACTTCTTTCTAATACGAAAAATTGCTGGATTCAACTTCATTGTAGTTATTGTTCTTGTTGCTTAGTTGGGATGGGCTTCTTTCCACTCTGTCAGTGGTGTTGTCCCTTGTTTGTTTTTCATAACCTTCTTGCATGCCCCTATCAGCGCTGGAGTGTTCTATTTCTTGATTTTTCTTGTCTGACAGAATTTTGAGTATCTTTTCTTGCTCTTGCATTAACCGTTCACTATCCCTTTGAACTCGCACCATCTCTTCATGTAGTTTTTGTACTGTATTCAATAGTATGCTAGTTTGATGTTGATGTTCCTCTAGCAATCTACTCGTTTTCTGGTGCTGATCGACACTCAGCTGAACCTGTTGAGATTCAACGAGATGATGAGCTTAGTGAAAATCATTCACCTTCACTAAGTGGACCCACAGGCTATTTTTAGGTGCAAGTATATTTTTAGACTATGTCTATTTTTAGACATGGTTATCATATTTCAGAAGTTGCAGGATGCTATTTATGGATGGTTAGTTAAGTTGGAAAAATAGATGAAATTCTGTTTTTAGAAGATTGGGCGAAGTCTATATATAGATCGTCGATCTAAAAATAGAAGTGTTGATTATTATTAGCCCTTAATAATAATCAGACTCTAAATATCAACTTATTCTCTTGGAGCACTTAATTTCAATATACAGATTTGGAAAATTAGTGGGCCAAAGGAATTACACAATTCCTAGGGTTTACTGGTGGTTCATGCATGGAGGACTCAGTTAGAACTGAAGTGGAAAAGTTATGAAAGAGTTGGAAGAGTAGTTCATGGAGTTTTTATTCAGTTTAACTCATTTATTGGAGTTAAACTCAGTTGAGCTAGTTGTATCTAGTCTAACTGAATGATACACTAGTGAGAGTGGAGTGAATTAATTAGTTAATTAATTCAGAAATTTATAACTCATTAATCAACTTAAGAAATACAACAGTTAACTATAGTGCATGTCAATTCCAGTGGAGATCCAGTGGAGAGGTAGGTGAAAGGGTGATATGGACTATCTGTTGTGACTATAGTGATGCATTGATTGCATCACACACACATTGGAGTTGCCAATGAGGATTGCACAGTCAAGGCAAGGGTAATTAGAATTCATTCAGAGGTATTCTTCAACAGGTATTGCACAGTGGAGGCAGGTTATCAGGTGGCAAGAAATCAGTGCATGGATTTGCAGATTTCTTCATGTTAGTGTGTGACGATTGATTATACTGAGAGCTTGATGTACTAAGATTTGTATGAGATTGTTACATGATCTCCATGATACATAATATATGATAGTTGGGGTTTTCAGCTTTAGGCTTTCCCGTTAAGCAACTGTGTTATGTGCGATTGTTTTTATTACTTCATGTGTTTGCAATTGATTTTCCGCAAAATATTAACAATGGAAGGATTCTGTATTTAGCAAGAAGATAAATATTGTTATATCAGGAGAATCTAGATATATAATGCATATGTTATATAATTTCTACATGATATCAGAGCAGTGTTAATTCTTGAAGATTGCAAGTGTAAAGAAATGCTGAGTTTGTGCTGATGGACAATTCGAATTTGCTCCAAAAATTTCTTGGTGCGACAGTTGAGTATTCATTGAAATGTCTTTCAATGGGTAGTGATTGGAGTATGCCCTTGAGGGCAGCTCGAATTACATAGCCTGGAAGGATAGGATGGAGGTGGTGCTGGAGGATAATGGACTGAAGGAGTTCATCGATAGCGGTGTTCCTAAGCTGGATTCTAGTGATGCTGCAGGACTTGACGCATGGAAAAAGAAGGTAGCAAAGATAAGAAGAATTATGTTGGAAGGTGTGAAGGACCATATTGTGTCTAACATTCATGGGAAAGCCACTCCATTTGTAATGTGGAAGGATTTGATAGATTTGTTCCAAATCATAAGCGACCAGAGGAAGTTGGCGCTTAAAGATAAGCTCAAAAAAATAAAAATGGAGAAGGACGACAGTATTCCAAAATATCTCACAAAGTTTGTCCACTGTAAGGATGAACTGGGAAGTGTGGGGATTATTGTTGATGATGAAGACTTGGTGAGATTGGCTCTCCTTTGGCTTCCGAAGAGTTGGCATAGCTATGAAGACTCTGTCAATGGACGGGAGAAACTGCCGGGTTGGGAGCGACTTTGGTCGGATCTTGTGTAGGAGGAGATAAGGCGAAGTACCAGGGATGGCTCTTCATCAAAGAATGCTGATGAAGAGAATTGCACTTTGGCTACCAAAGAAAGGAAAGGGAAGGGGAAGAAAATCCTTTCAAAATCCGAGGCTAAATTCAAGAAGCAGGATTTATCCAAAGTGAAGTGTTTTCACTGTCACGAACATGGGAATTTCGCCACTAACTTCCCATAGAAGAAGAAGAACAAGAAGGATGATGGAGATACAGCAGGTGAGGCCTTAGCCTCACAATTTTAACTTGATTTCTCTTTGATCACATGCTTGGTTTCAAGCACAATGGGATCAATGTGGTATCTTGATAGTGGTGCGTCTTTCCATATGACGTGAGACAAGGAGTTGTTTAGTGACTTGGAGGAGAAGGATATGGGAGACGATGGTCGATACAGTGCGACCGACATTAGGACCATTACCTTTGAGAGGGAGTCAGGTAATCCATTTGTGTTGAAAGAAGTTATGCATGTTCTAGTTCTAAAGAAGAACTTGGTCTCGGTCGCAATGTTGGAAGACAAAGGTTATGACGTTGTTTTCAGTGAGGAAAAAGCCTTCCTTCAACATAAAAAAACTGGTTAAACCAAGAAGATAGGGATTCGAGTTAAGAATCTCTACAAGCTAGAGGCATATTGTTTCACTGTAATGATGGGCAAAGAAGAAGAAGTGGTGAGTCGGGATGAGGGTGAATTATGGCATGACAAATTAGGCCATCTTCACCATGGCGCTTTGAAGATTTTGCAGTAGATTTCTACTGGAATTCCCAAGGGTACTCTTGCACAATAATATTAGTGCAAGGGATGTACTATGGGTAAGTTTGTGAAGATCACCTTTCATGAGAAGGAAAACTGTGCTTCAGTGATCCTGGAGAGAATTCACACAAACGTGTGTGGACCTTTCTCAGTTGCTTCAACAGCAAAATACAGGTATTATGTTTTATTTGTTGATGACTATTCTCTTAGATGGTAGATATTCTTCATGCAGAAGAAGAGTGAAACATTCTCAAAGTTCTGTGAGTTTAAAGCATTGGTGGAGAAGGAGTCAGGGAAGCAAGTGAAGGCTCTACAGAGCGATAATGGTGGTGAATATATCTCGAATGAATTCAAAGACTTATACAACAAAGAAGGAATTCTAAGAGAAATCATAGCGCTTCATAAACCACAGCAGAATGTGGTTGTAGAGAGGAAGAATAGAACGATCGTGGGTGCTGCACGACCTATGCTGCATGACCAGGGCCTACCGATGCACTTGTGGGCGGAAGCATTCAACACTGTGGTTTATGTGCAAAACCATTGTCCTCATAGAGTACTTGGCATGAGTACACCTAAAGAATATTTTACTGGTAAGAAGTCTGATATTTCTCATTTGAAGATTTTTTGCTCATCTGTTTACATTCATGTAACAAAGGACGCTAGGAAGAAGTTGGAGCCGACTGCATAAGTTGGGATATTTGTGGGGTACATAGAAACGTCCCATAATTATCGTGTGTATTTTCTAGAAATTCGGATGACTGTGGTGTGACAGGATATAAAATTCAATGAGGTGAAAGCCATGAAGTTGTCACTTGAGAGGGAGCTACACTTGCATGTGGAGGAGGAGCTACTTGTTCCCAAAGATGAGCCTCTACATGTGGATCAGCCACAGGAGGAGATTCATGGAGTGGAGGAGTCCACTCATGTAGAACCAAACATCAGACAAGGAAGAAAGCATAGAAGCTCAAAGACTGAAGCTTGATGCGGCACAGAATGTAGGAATCCCTACATCACAGCGCAGAGAGAGACAATCACTTGACCGTTTTACTGGATACATGGATCTTATGAGAAAGTTTATCATGATAGAGCCATATTATTTCAAAGAAGCAGTTCAGGAGCCCACATGGGTAGATGCCATGGTGGAGGCGTATGATTCCATTGTCAAAAACAGAGCTTGGGAGATTGTTCCAAGGGCGGTGGGTAAATCAGTTTTAGGATCAAGATGGCTCTACAAGGTAAAGAAAGCTGCTGATGGGAGTGTCGAGAAGTATAAGGAAATATTTGTTGCCCTAGGCTTCTCACAGATTGAGGGGATTGACTATGAAGAAACCTTTTCACCTGTCGCACGATATTCTTCCATACGGACCATCCTTTCTCTCTCAGCGCAGACGGGTTGGCACATTCATCAGATGGATGTGAATACTGCGTTCCTTAATGGGATCATTGAGGAAGAGGTGTACATTGAGAAGCCTAAGGATTTGAGATCTTCAGTAGCCAGTTGCATGTGTGCAAACTCAAAAGAGCGCTGTATGGGCTGAAGCAAGCACCTCATTCTTGGTACACACAGATCGACAGTTATTTCACTGGACTTGGCTTCACCAAGAGTGAGGCGGATGAAAATCTGTATCAAATTGTGGTGGAGGGTAATGTTTTAATCATTTTTCTTTATGTTGATGATTTAATACCAACGGGTGATGAGCAGTTGATACACTCATGCAAGGAAATTCTTGCAAAGGAGTTTGAGATGAAGGATTTGGGCGTCCTTCATTATTTCCTTGGATTGGAAATATGGCAGCAGGAAGGTGAACTGTTTGTGTCTCAAGGCAAGTATGCCCAGGAGATGCTGGAGAATTTTCACATGCAAGGCTGCAAGCCTATCGACACTAATCTTCCGGGAAATTGGAGGAAAGAGGATGCTACATCGACAAAGGTAGTGGGTGCCACTGTTTATCGACAGTTGGTGGGTTCACTCATGTATTTAGTTAATACAAGACCGGACATATGCTATGCTGTGAACCAGCGTTCACAAGTGATGATTAAGCCTACCAAGCTCTTTTGGAAGGCAGAAAGAATGTCCTGAGATATCTCAGGGGAAAATCTGAGTAAGGCTTATGGTATAGACAAACGAATGAGGTGAAGTTGCATGGCTTCACGGATGCAGATTGGGCAGGTATCCTAACAAACAGAAATAACACATTAGGAGGGGTTTTCAGTATCAGATGTACGACAGTTTAATGGTACAACAAGAAACAAAGATCTGTGGCACTCAGTTCAACAGAATCAGAATACATGGAAGCAAGTCAAGTTGCATGTGAGGCTATTTGGATGAGGAAGATCCTAGTTAGTTTGTTCGGTTCACATTTAGATCCTAAAGTGATACATTGTGATAATCATAGTTGCATTAAACTCTTGATTAATCATGTGTTTCATGATAGATCTAAACATATTGATATTGGGTATCATCATATCAGAGATTATGTGCATCGGAAGATCATGTTTCTTTAGTACATTACTATGGAAGATCAGGATGCAGACATTCTGATGAAGGCGCTCACCAGGAGAAAATTTGAATACCATAGAGGCAGGATCAGGGTGAAGGATAATCCCTATATTTTTGAGAGAGAGTTTTGAGATTCAAAAAGATGATGAGCTTAGTTAAAATCGGTCGCCTTCACTAAGTGGGCCCGCAGGCTATTTTTAGGTGCAAGTCTATTTTTAGACTATGTCTATTTTTAGACATGGTGATCATATTTCAGAAGTTGCAGGATGCTATTTGTGGAATGGTTGGTCAAGTTGGAAAAATAGATGAAATTCTATTTTTAGAGATTGGGCGAAGTCTATTTATAGATCGTCGATCTAAAAATAGAAGTGTCGATTATTATTAGCCCTTAATAATAATCACTCTAAATATCAACTTATTCTCTTGGAGCACTTAATTTCAATATACAAATTTGGAAAATCAGTGGGCCGAAGGAATTACGCAATTCCTAGGGTTTACTGGTGGTTCATGCATGGAGGAATCAGTTAGAACTGAAGTGGCAAAGTTATGACAGAGTTGGAAGAGTAGTTCATGGAGTTGTTATTCAGTTTAACTCAGCTATTGGAGTTAAACTCAGTTGAGCTAGTTGTATCTAGTCTAACTGAATGATACACTAGTGAGAGTGGAGTGAATTAATTAGTTAATTAAGTCAGAAATAATAACTCATTCATCAACTGAACAAATACAACAGTTAACTACAGTGCATGTCAGTTCCAGTGGAGACCCAGTGGAGAGGTAGGTGAAAGGGTGAGATGGACTATCTGTTGTGACTATAGTGATGCATTGATTGCATCAAACACACATTGGAGTTGCAAATGAGGATTGCGCAGTCAAGGAAATGGTAATTAGAATTCATTCAGAGGTATTCTTCAGCAGGTATTGCGCAGTGGAGGCAGGCAATCGGGTGGCAAGAAATTAGTGCATGGATTTGCAGATTTCTTCATGTTAGTGTGTGACGATTGATTGTACTGAGAGCTTAATGTACTAAGCTTTGTATGAGATTTTTACATGATCTCCATGATACATAATATATTATAGTTGGGGTTTTTAGCTTCAGGATTTCCCGTTAAAAAAATGTGTTATGTGCAATTGTTTTTATTACTTCATGTTTTTGCAATTGATTTTCCGCAAAAGATTAACAATGGAAGGATTCTGTATTTAGAAAGAAGATAAATATTGTTAGATTAGGAGAATCTGGATGTATAATTCATATGTTATATAATTTCTACATGGTATCAGAGCAGTGTTAATTATTGAATATTGCAATTGTGAAGAATTTCTGAGTTTGTGCTGGTGGACAATTCGAATTTGCTGCAGAAATTTATTGGTGCAACAGTTGAGTATTCATTGAAATGTCTTTCAATGGGTAACGATTGGAGTATGCCCTTTAGGGAAGCTCAAATTACATAGCCTATAAGGATAGGATGGAGGCAGTGCTGGAGGATAATGGACTAAAGGAGTTCATTGATAACGATATTCCTAAGCCAGATTCTAGTGATGCTGCAGCATTTGACGCATGGGAAAAGAAGGTAGCATAGACAAGAAAAATTTTGTTGGAAGGTGTGAAGGACCATATTTTGTCCAACCTTCATGGGAAATCCACTCCATTTGCAATGTGGAAGGCTTTGAAAGATTTTTTCCAAAGCAGAAGTGACTAGAGGAAGTTGGTGCTTAAAGATAAGCTCAGAAAAATAAAAATGGAGAAGGGTGACAATATTCCAAAATATCTCAGAAATTTTGTCCGCTGTAAGGATGAACTGGGAAGTGTGGGGATTACTATTGATGATGAAGACTTGGTGAGCTTGGCTCTCCTCTGGATTTCGAAGAGTTGGCATAGCTACGAAGACTCTGTCAATGGATGTAATATTCCCTTTCTTGATCCAGTCAAAGGGGAAAAAAATGATCCATGGTAATGGTCTGGGCATGTATTTGTAATATTCCCCTTCTTTATTCAGTCAAAGTGAATAGAATCGATCCATGGTACTTACCGTGGTATTTTCGCATGGTATTTTTTTTTGGTTTCCAAGAAAAATAATAAAATAAGGTCTCTAGAAAGTCCATCAAGCCTATAAAAGGGGAGAGAAGCTAGACATTTAGAATCATTTTGGTATTATATATCTTATTACATTTGGGTTTAGAACCTGACTTGGCCAGTTCTAGCATTGATCTTAGGATGAAAACCCCACGATGATGTTTATGTGGTGGATCCATCCAGGATTCACAAGTGGGCTTTGGTTTCTTATATTTGTCATTGTCAAGCAGCTGTGCATGCCATTTGGAGGATTTTATGGCCTGGGCATGTATTTTTACTTTCAATGAATAATATAAATAAAATGGCTACATTTCTTATGTTCTGGTTCTTGACGAAAGATTGTATTAAATGAGAACACTAAGTGTAGAAATTTGCTGAATAATGATTAATTATCCACCGAGACTATCCTGATCACATACAATTCGAATTTATATGCAACACATAATCTCTTCCACTCAGATCAACTCATGCGGAAATAAAATCAAGCGATAACACATCAAATCATCATACACATTAACACAGTATGTATGGGGAAAGCTTATAGCTGAAAACCCCGCAGCTATTGTGTATATTATAATGGAGAAATAAAGTAACAAACTCAGTACAATACTCCTCACAAGTACTCGGTACTTTCTCATACAGTTACCCACAATCTAGCTCAGTTTTGAACAGGTTACTGGTTCAAAACTCACCGCCAATTGCCTTGCCTCTATTGCGCAATCTAGGCCTGTCTATATAGAGATCCAAGGTTCGAATCTTCTTGGCTTGACTGAGCAATTTTCATGGACAATTCCTCCAAGTGTAGTGCAAAACTCATGCACAACTGATGTCGCCACTGATAGCTAACTCCACCCTTTCATCTACCTCTTTCACTGGTCTCCACTGAACTGATCATGCACTGTAGTGAACTGATGTGTTCTTGAGTTGAATAATGAGTTACTAATTAATGAATTAAATAATATTTAATTCACTCCACTCATAACTAATTTATTATCTAGTTAAACTAATCTCAATCAGTTCAACTAAAATAAACAGAACACAACTCCACTATCTGTCTCATTAACTCCTCCAAACTTCTGCCACTGAAGTCCAACTGAAGTCAACCATGCATGATGCCATCAAACCCTAAGAATAGCGTAATTCCTCTGTCAGATGCATGAGCCACTTCTGTAGCTCGAACTAAAGTGCTCCAAGAGAGTAAACTGAAGTTTATAGTCCAAATATTATTAAGGGTAAATAATATTTGTCTTCCTTGTTTTAAGGAGAGGCAGTCTAAAAATAGACTTCGACCTCTTTGACCTAAAAAATAGAGTCTCATCTATTTTTACCAACATGACCAATGCTCCAAGAATCTCAAACTGGAATCCCAAAACCATGTTCCATATGTCTAAAAATAGACATAGTCTAAAAATAGATTTTGCGCCATAATTTGCCTGCGGGCCCACTTAGTGAAGGCGACTTCATTTCACTAAGCTCCATCATCTTGCTTCATTTTCAACACTCCCTCTCAGCAAGATATGGATTATCTGCAACCCCTATCCTGCCTCTGTGGAATTCGAACTTGCTCCTGGTGAGCGCCTTCGTCAGGATGTCGGCATCCTGATCCTCCGTGGGAACATATTAAAGCATCATGATTCTCCGCTGAACACAATCTCTGATATGATGGTACCTGATGTCGATGTGTTTGGATCTATCATGAAATACTGGATTAGCCGAGAGTTTAATGCAACTCTGGTTATCACAGTAGATCACTGTAGGCTCCAAATGCAACCTGAACAATCCTGTGAGGATCTTCCTCATCCAAATAGCCTCGCATGCAGCCAAGCTAGTTGCCATGTACTCGGCCTCTGCTGAACTGAGTGCCACGGATCTCTGCTTCCTGCTGTACCAGGAAACTGCTGTCGACCCAATGCTGAAAACTCCTCCAGAAGTGCTCTTCCGGTCCGTTGGGCTCCCTGCCCAATCTGCATCAGTGAAGCCAGAAAGCTTCGCTCCATCCTCCTGTCTGTACCATAGACCATATCCCGATGTGCCTCTAATATAGCACAATACATGCTTGCCCGCCTTCCAAAAGAGCTTGGTAGGCTTAACCATAGCTTGCGAAAGCTGGTTAACTGCATAGCATATATCGGGTCGTGTATTGACCAGATACATAAGCGACCCACCAACTGTCGATAGACAGTGGCATCCACTACCTCCGCTGAAGTAGCATCCTCCTTCCTCCAACCACCAGGAAGAGGAGTGTCAACAGGCTTGCAGCCTTGCATGTTGAACCTCTCCGGAATCTCCCGGGCATACTTTCCCTGAGAAACAAATAGTCCTCCACTGCGCTGCCAAATCTCCAATCCCAGGAAATAATGAAGGATGCCCAAGTCCTTCATCTCAAACTCTCGTGCAAGATCCTCCTTGCATGAAAGTATCAATTGCTCATCGCTAGTCAAAATCAGATCATCTACATACAGTACGATGATCAACAGCTTCCCCTCCACCACAATCTGGTACAGGTTTGGATCCGCCTCACTCTTGGAGAATCCAAGCCCGGTGAAGTAGCTGTCTATCCGAGTGTACCAAGCACGAGGTGCTTGCTTCAGCCCGTACAGTTCTCTCTTGAGTCGGCACACATGCGACTCCCTGCTAAAGATCTCGAAACCTTCAGGCTGCTCTATGTACACCTCTTCCTCAATAACTCCATTGAGGAACGCAGTCTTCACATCCATCTGATGGATGTGCCACCCCATCTGCGCTGAGAGAGAAAGGATCGTCCGTATGGAAGAGTACCTTGCGACAGGTGCAAAAGTCTCCTCATAATCGATCCCCTCGATCTGTGAGAAGCCACGGGCGACAAATATCGCCTTGTACTTCTCCACACTCCCGTCAGCCGCCTGCTTCACTTTGTAGATCCATCGCGAACCCGCCACTGATTTCCCCTCCGGTCTTGGGACAATCTCCCATGCACTGTTTCTGACGATCGAATCATATTCTTCGATCATGGCATCTACCCATGCGGGTTCCTCCACAGCTTCCTCAAAAGAGGATGGCTCCGTCACGACACATTGACTCACAAGAGCCATGTATCTAGTGTACCGATCCGGTGACTGTCTCTGTCTGCGCTGTGCTGTAGGTGGTCCTACAACCTTCTCTGCATCTCGAGCCAGTCGCTCAGCTTCTGTAGTGCGCTTGCGCCCTCTGATGGTTGGCGCTGCATGGGTGGTTTCTTCCACCTCCTGAACTTCCTCTTGTGGCTGATCCACATCTGGAAGCTCCTCCTTAGGAACTAGCAGCTCCTCATCTGCATGCAAGTGTAGCTCCCTCTCAAGCGAACACTGCATGGCTTTCTCCTCCTGAAATTTTATATCCCGTCGCACAACAGTCTTGCGATTGTCTAACAAATATACCCGGTAGTTGTGAGGTGTATCAGTGTACCCCACAAATATTCCAACCTTAGTAGTTGGATCCAGCTTCCTTCTTGCATCCTTCATCACATGCATGTAGACATGAGAACCAAAAATACGCAAATGGGAAATATCAGGCCTCTTGCCAGAATAGGCCTCCTCCGGTGTACTCATGCCAAGAACCTTGTGAGGACAACGGTTCTGCACATACACTGCTGTATTGCATGCCTCAGCCCACAAGTGAAGGGGTAGGCCATGATCATGCAACATCGCCCATGCAGCACCCACGATCGTTCTGTTCTTCCGCTCAGCCACCCTGTTCTTCTGTGGCTTATGGGGTGCGATGAGCTCTCTCTAAATCCCTTCTGTGCTGCAAAAGTCTTTGAATTCAGCCGAGATGAATTCACCACCGTTATCACTCCTTAGAGCAATCACCTTCTTCCCCGACTCCTTCTCGACCAGTGCTTTAAACTCACAGAACTTCGCGAATGTATCGCTCTTCTTCTTCATGAAGAAGATCCAGCACTTTCGAGAGAAATCATCAACAAACATCACATAATACTTGTGATTTGTTGTCGAAGCAATTGAGAAAGGACCACACACGTCTGTGTGAACTCTCTCAAGGATCGTCGTGGCGCGACTATCCTTCTCGTGAAAGGTGGCTTTCACATACTTCCCTAAAGTACACCCCTTGCACTGATCTGACTGCGCAAGAGTGCCCTTAGGAAGTCCAGTAGAAATTTGTTGCGGAATCTTCAAAGCTCCATGGTGAAGGTGGCCCAATATTCTGTGCCACAGTTCGCCCTCATCATCCCGGCTCACCACTTCTCCCACCTTGCATGCCATAGCTGCGCAGTCATCTACCTGCAACTGATAAAGGTTCTGAGTTCGAACCCCTATCTTCCGGGTCTCTCCAGTAGTCTTACTGCGCAGGAAGGCTTTTCCTTCGCTGAAGACCACATCATACCCCTTATCCTCCAACATAGCCACAGAGATCAAGTTCTTCTTCAATCCAGGTACATGCATGACATCCCTCAATACAAAGGGTTTACCAGACTCCCTCTGAAAGGATATGGTACCGATACCAGTCGCACTGTATCTACCATCATCGCCCATCTCGATGTGCACACCCAAATCCTTGTCCTCCAGATCTGAGAACAACTCCCGATCTCCCGTCATATGAAATGATGCACCGCTGTCCAAGAACCATACCAATCCCATCACACTTGAAACCAAGCATGCGATCAGTGAAAAGTCAAGCTCAAACTATGAAGCCAAAGCTTCTCCATCTACAGATCTTCCCGCTTGCTTGTTCTTCTTCTTCTTTGGACAATTGGTAGCATAATGTCCGTGATCATGGCAGTGAAAACACTTCACTTTCGCCATATCCTTCTTCTTGCCCTTTGCACCAGAATGAGAGGTTTTCTTACCCTTCCCTTTCTTTGCTTTGGCAACCAAAGCGCAGTTTTCTTCATCGGCTCCCTTTGATGAAGATCCATCTCGAGTAGTCCTCCTTATCTCCTCCTGCATGAGATCCGCCCAAAGGCGCTCCCATCCCGGCAGCTTCTCCCGACCATTGACACTATCTTGATATGAGTGCCAAGCCTTTGGAAGACCAAGGAGAGCCAGGTCGACCATGTCCTCTTCATCGACAGTCACCCCCACACTTCCCAGCTCATCTCTGCACTGAGTGAATTTCGTGAGGTGTTTGGTGATACTGTCGCCTTTCTCCCTCTTGATGTTCCTGAGCTTATATTTGAGCACCAGCTTCCTTTGGTCACTCTTACTCTGGAATAGATCCATCAAAGCTTTCCACATTAGAAATGGAGAAGAATTTCCATGCAGGCTGGATACAATATGATCCTTGATGCCCTCCAACAGGATCCTTTGACATTTCGCCACCTTCTTTTGCCATACTTCGACTTCAGCAGGATCAGTGGGCTTTTGGACATCCGTATCTATGGACTCCTTCAGACCATTATCTTCTAATACTGCTTCCATGCGATCCTTCCATGCAACATAATTCGAACTGCCTTCAAGAGCATATTCGAGTCGCAAACCGTTGAAAGACATTTTCAACACTGGCACCAAGAAAACGATAATACTGGCACCAAAATTCGAATTCCACTAAAGCTCGATAAATACAGATGCGATTTGTGAGAATCATTATTTCTATCTGAGATCGAGCGCAAGGAGCATTTACCGGACCTTTCACTTCCGAAGAAAGATGAATCCGGAGGCTACCTGGCCCGCATGCAGACTCTGTCTACCGAAATAAGTTTGTAATCACTGTGATGATCAATCTGAACTTCAATACCTCTGATACCATGTAGAAATTTGCTGAATAATGATTAATTATCCACCGAGACTATCCTGATCACATACAATTCGAATTTATATGAAACACATAATCTCTTCCACTCAGATCAACTCATGCGGAAATAAAATCAAGCGATAACACATCAAATCATCATACACATTAACACAATATGTATGGGGAAAGCTTATAGCTGAAAACCCTGCAGCTATTGTGTATATTATAATGGAGAAATCAAGTAACAAACTTGGTACAATACTCCTCACAAGTACTCAGTACTTTCTCATACAGTTACCCACAATCTAGCTCAGTTTTGAACAGGTTACTGGTTCAAAACTCACCGCCAATTGCCTTGCCTCTATTGCGCAATCCAGGCCTGTCTATATAGAGATCCAAGGTTCGAATCTCCTTGGCTTGACTGCGCAATTGTCATGGAAAATTCCTCCAAGTGTGGTGCAAATCTCATGCACAACTGATCCTCCAACTGATAGCCATACTCACCCTTTCATCTACCTCTTTCACTGGTCTCCACTGAACTGATCATGCACTGTAGTGAACTGATGTGTTCTTGAGTTGAATAATGAGTTACTAATTAATGAATTAAATAATATTTAATTCACTCCACTCATAAATAATTTATTAGCTAGTTAAACTAATCTCAACTAGTTCAACTAAAATAAACAGAACACAACTCCACTAGCTGTCTCATTAACTCCACCAAACTTCTGCCACTGAAGTCCTAACTGAAGTCAACCATGCATGATGCCATCAAACCCTTGGGAATAGCATAATTCCTCTGTCGGATGCATGAGCCACTTCTGTAGCTCGAACTGAAGTGCTCCAAGAGAATAAACTGAAGTTTATAGTCTAAATATTATTAAGGGTAAATAATATTTGACTTCCCTGTTTTAAGGAGAGGCAGTCTAAAAATAGACTTCGACCTCTTTGACCTAAAAATAGAGTCTCATATATTTTTACCAACATGACCAATGCTCCAAGAATCTCAAACTGGAATCCCCGAACCATGCTCCATATGTCTAAAAATAGACATAGTCTAAAAATAGATTTTGCGCCAGAATTTGCCTGTGGACCCACTTAGTGAAGGCAACTTCATTTCACTAAGCTCCATCATCTTGCTGCATTTTCAACACTAAGATGTTTTAGATCTATCAAAATTTTTATTGTTTGTAATCTTACAATGGTATCAGAGTTGTGCATCATGCCAGCCTGAGGGTTATATGCAGAAAACTTCAGTGGGATTTATTCTCACCCTAGCAGACATCCCAATCTTCGGTAGTATTGAGTATCACCCTAGTTGGTTTTATTTTTTAGTTGATTGAAAGAAGAATTTGTGCGTTGCAAAAGGAGTATAAATTGATCTAACCTGATCTGATCTTCTGGACAGTCAAGGAGGAGGATTGCTTCAGCCGACAACATTGAGAATGAAGTTGAATTTTTCTTAATCAATAGATGTATTTGGAGTGTGAGAGTGGGTAAATGGACTTGACTCACAATTTTAAGCCATGTTTATCGTTTTGAAAATTATGACAGGGGTTGATATTTTCTTTAGGCGTTTGATTTATAAAGAAAAGAGAAGGAACATAAAGTTGACTTTAGTTTGGGAGCTGTAAGGATTAAAAAAAAAAAAAAACTTTGATACAGTGTTGTTGAGTGTATTCCTTCATAATGCATCATTTTGGGGTCTGCTAAATTCTGCCATCATGAGGTGAGTTTACACATACACTGAAATCAGAATATTGTCTTGTGCAAAAGGGAACATGTATTTGGGCAGCATATCTCCAAATCAAGTGTTGAAATATTATTTCAAGAGGTTATGTTATTTATATAATTTTGCTGGCACCAACTTAACCTAGTTTCATCAGGGCCAAAAATCAAAATGTGAGAAGGAAAAATACATTTTTTGTATATTTATTTGTCTTGCTATGTGAAGATGGATCATCTTGAAGAAATTTTGAAAAAAACCAGAAAATCCTTGATGTACTAGTGAGGTTATGAGGTTATATGGTCCTTTAAGTAGCCATATCTCTATAGACCAAAATGATAATCAAAGCAAGAACAAAATCTGCAGCAAGAATGAACTAAGGAGGAGAGGAATGTGCTTTATCTGCAGGGGACCTTGGGCCCTTAACCATTCATGTTCAGGTGATAAGAAAAAGGCAACAAAGACAGAACAAGAGGAGATTACTTCAAATCATGTGAAATATTTTGTAGATGGGTCTATTGATCTTCAAGATGGTGAGCAACATCGTGACATTATTCAGGGAGGCTTGGAGGACAATAAACATTTGGAAGTGTGTGAGGAAATTCTACCTAATGCCATTGATGAGGTTGATTCCTATACAATGGAGTTCGTAGATCTCGATGGGAATATCCATGAAGAATATGAACAATCAAGTATACATAAAATTCCACCAATGCATCTATGTTCGACAGTTGAAAGGGATGAACATATTGTCTCCATAGATGGAGGGGACTTGGGAGATTTGAGTGAGGATCCAACCATAGTGAACCAACATGATGAGTATGATCATGAGGAGCAACATGACAAACATAATTTGAAAAATGGACCATTCCTAAAGAGTTGGTCAAAGGCTCAATTTGAAGATGTGGTCGTTGGGCATCATGTGCAAATAGATACAGAGACAGTCAGCACGACACTAGAATTGCCAGTAGAATACTTTCAAGAAAGGATTAAATATTTCAAGACAGATCTTATGTTGTTGAAGTAGAAAGTCTGGACAGTCCGAGACACTGCCTTACAAGAGAATAGAAAAATTGAGGAACTCATAGGGGTATGTGCCAAATCAAATACCAAGTTGTCTAATGTTGAGGAACTACTCAAATCCCTCATAAAGCAGCAAGAGGAGTATGATTGGGAGTTCCAGAGAAGCCCTCTACAGGAGTACATAGATAAGTCTTGCAACGCTACCAACAACCCACCTTTATACATTGGGAAGAGTAGGGCAGAGTTCTCCAAATACATCATGTTGGGTAACCAAGTAGAGCAGAATGAATCGAGCATCGAACAACATCAACATAGTAGATTTGTAGATATTCATTCTTTCCCAAGTATGGATTGGAAAGAGATTATGAGTTGGTATTCTATTGATGGGTTGATTATTTGGAGGATACCCGTAGCCAAGGGAAAATTACAGCTTGGACCATTTGGTGTAGGCAATGATGGAGAGTTGAAATGGTACCATAACCCACAGGTCCTAGGATTTAGGTGGTATTGGGATGCAGGAGAATCCATTGAGGAAAGGATTGGTCAGAGGATTATTTGGGATCTAGGTATCGAAGGATCCATTCAATACCATTCAACATGAAGGGAAAATTGGATTGTATGGAATCCTGGTATCAATGTACAAATGCTTTTGTTGTGGATAGAAATGGATTGCTTGAGGACAAGAAATATTTGGGCGGGAGTATTTGTAATATTCCCTTTCTTGATTCAGTGAAAGTGGATAGAATCGATCCATGGTACTTACCATGGTATTTTCCCATGGTATTGACCCATGGTATTTGTTTTTGGTTTCTGAGAAAAATAATAAATAAGGTCTCTAGAAAGTCCATCAAGCCTATAAAAGGGGAGAGAAGCTAGGCATTTAGAATCATTCTGGTATTATCTATCTTATTATGTTTGGGTTGAGAACCTGGCCTGGCCAGTTCTAGCATTGATCTTGGGATGAAAACCCCGCAGTGATGTTTATGTGGTGGATCCATCCAGGATTCCCAAGTGGGCTTCAGTTTCTTATATTTGTCATTGTCAAGCAACTGTGCATGCCATTTGCAGGATTTTATGGTCTGGGCATGTATTTTTACTTTCAGTGAATAATATAAATAAAATGGCTACATTTCTTGTGTTTCGGTTATTGATGAAAGATTGTATTAAATGAGAACACTAAGATGTTTTAGATATATAAAATTTTTTATTGTTTGGAATCTTACAATGGACTGGAGAAACTGCCAGGTTGGGAGCGAATTTGGTCGGATCTTGTGCAGGAGGAGATAAGGCGAAGTACCAGGGATGGCTCTTCATCGAAGAATGATGATGAAAAGAATTACGCTTTGGCTGCCAAAGCAAGGAAAGGGAAGGGGAAGAAATTCCCTTCAAAATTCGAGGCTAAAGGCAAGAAGCAGGTTTTGTCCAAAGTGAAGTGTTTTCATTGTCACTAACATGGGAATTTCGCCACTAACTGCCCAGAGAAGAAGAAGAACAAGAATGTTGCTGGAGCTGCAGCGGGTGAGGCCTTAGCCTCGCAATTTGAAATTGATTTCTCTTTGATCTCAAGCGTAATGGGATCGGTGTGGTATCTTGATAGTGGTGCGTCTTTCCATATGACGGGAGACAAGGAGTTGTTTAGTGACCTGGAGGAGAAGGATCTCCAAATGCATATAGAGATGGGCGACGATGGTCGATACAGTGCAAAAAGAATTGCGACCATTACCTTTGAGAGGGATTTAGGTAATCCATTTGTGTTGAAAGAAGTTATGCATGTTCCAGATCTGAAGAAGAACTTGATCTCGATCGAAATGTTGGAAGACAAAGGTTATGATGTTGTTTTCAGTGAGGAAAAAGCCTTCTTTCGACATAAAACAACGGATGAAACCAAGAAGATAGGGATTAGAGTTAAGAATATCTACAAGCTAGAGGTAGATGGATGCGCTGCAATGATGGGAAAAGCAGAAGAAGTGGTGAGCTGGGATGAGGGCGAATTATGGCACAAGAGATTGGGCCATCTTCACCATGGCACTTTGAAGATTTTGCAGCAGATTTCTACTGGACTTCCCAAGGGTACTCTTGCGTAGTCAGATCAGTGCAAGGGATGTATTATGGGTAAGTTTGTGACGACCACCTTTCATGAGAAGGAGAACCGTGCTTCAGTGATCCTGGAGAGAATTCACACAGACTTGTGTGGACATTTCTCGATTGCTTTAACAACAAAAAGAAAGTATTATGTTATATTTGTTGATGAATATTCTCGTAGATACTGGATTTTCTTCATGTAGAAGAAGAGAAAAACATTCTCAAAGTTATGTGAGTTTAAAGCATTGGAGGAGAAGGAGTCGGGGAAGAAAGTGAAGGCTCTATAGAGCGATAATGGTGGTGAATATATCTCGAATGAATTCAAATACTTCTATAGTAAAGAAGGAATTTGAAGAGAACCCATAGAACCTCATAACACACAACAGAATGGGGTCACAAAGAGGAAGAACAAAATGATCGTGGGTGCTGCACAAGATATGCTGCATGACCAGGGCCTACCGATGCTCTTGTAGGTGGAAGCATGCAACACTACGGTTTATGTGAAAAACCGTTGTCCTCATAGAGTACCTGGCATGAGTACACCTGAAGAAGCTTTTACTGGTAAGAAGCCTGATATTTCTCATTTGAAGATTTTTGGCTCATATGTTTACATTCATGTGACAAAGGATGCAAGGAAGAAGCTGGAGTTGACTACAGAAGTTGGGATATTTGTGGGGTACACAGAAACACCCCATAATTATCGTGTTATTTGCTAGACAGTCAGATGAATGTGGTGTGACGAGATATAAAATTCAATGAGGTGAAAGACATGAAGTTGTCGTTTGAGAGGGAGCTACACTTGCATGTAGAGGAGGAGCTACTTGTTCCCAAATATGAGCCTCTAGATGTGGATGAGGCACAGGAGGAAATTCATGGAGTGGAGGATTCCACTCATGCAGAACCAAACATTATACAAGGTAGAAAGCGTACCACAAAAGCTGAGAGACTGAAGCTTGATGCAGCATAGAATGTAGGAGTCCCTACATCACAGTGCAGAGAGAGACAGTCACCTGACCATTTTACTGGATACATGGCTCTTATGAGAAAGTGTATCATGACAGAGCCATGTTATTTCAAAGAAGCAGTTCAGGAGCCCACATAGGTAGATGCCATGGTGGAGGAGTATGATTCCATTTTTAGAAACAGTGCTTGGGATATTGTTCCAAGGCCGGTGGGTAAATTAGTTATAGGATCAAGATGGATCTACAAGGTAAAGTAAGCTGCTGATGGGAGCATCAAGAAGTATCAAGAAATATTTGTTTCTCGGGGATTCTCACAGATCGAGGGGATTGACTATGAAGAAACCTTTGCACTTGTTGCACGGTATTCTTCCATATGGATCATCCTTTCTCTCTCAACGTAGATGGGTTGGCACATTCATCAGATGGATGTGAAGATTGCATTCTTTAATGGGATCATTG
Organism: Pinus albicaulis; assembly: GCA_034641835.2. Lineage (NCBI taxonomy): Eukaryota > Viridiplantae > Streptophyta > Pinopsida > Pinales > Pinaceae > Pinus > Pinus albicaulis. The sequence goes on from CM076574.1 coordinate 579,415,840, forward strand.
AGGAAGAGGTGTACATTGAGCAGCCTGAAGGATTTGAGATCTTCAGCAGCCAGTCACATGTGTGCAGACTCAAAAGAGCACTGTATGGGTTGAAGCAAGCACCTTGTGCTTGGTACACACATATCGACAATTATTTCACTGGACTTGGCTTCACCAAGAGTGAGGTGGATGCAAACCTGTATCAAATTGTGGTGGAGGGTAAGCTTTTAATCATTGTTCTTTATGTTGATGATTTAATACTAATGGGTGATGAGAAGTTGATACACTCATGCAAGTCAGTTCTTGCAAAGGAGTTTGAGATGAAGGATTTGGGCCTCCTTCATTATTTCCTTGGATTGGAAATATGGTAGTGGGAAGGTGAATTGTTTGTATCTCAAGGAAAGTATGCCCGGGAGATACTGGAGAAGTTTCACATGCAAGGCTGCAAGCCTATCGACACTCCTCTTCTAGGAAATTGAAGGAAAGAGGATGCTACATCGGCAGAGGTAGTGGATGCCATTGTTTATTGAAAGTTGGTGGGTTCACTCATGTATTTAGTTAATATAAGACCGGACATATGCTATGCGGTGAACCAAGTTTCACAAGCGATGGTTAAGCCTACCAAGCTCTTTTGGAAGGCAGGCAAGCATGTCCTAAGATATCTCAGGGGCACATATGAGTATGGCTTATGGTACAAATAGACGGATGAGGTGAAGTTGCATGGCTTCATGGATGCAGATTGGGTAGGAAGCCCAACAAATAGAAATAGCACATCAGGAGGGGTTTTTAGTATCAGATCTATGAAATTTTCTTGGTACAGCAGGAAAAAAAGATCCGTGGCACTTAGTTCAACTGAAGTAGAATACATGGCAACAAGTCAAGCTACATGTGAGGCTATCTGGATGAGGAAGATCCTGGTCAGTTTGTTTGGTTCACATTTAGATCCTATAGTGATACATTGTGATAATCAGAGTTGCATTAAACTCTCGATTAATCCTATGTTTCATGATAGATCTAAACATATTGATATCTAGTATCGTCATATCAACGATTGTGTGTAGTAGAAGATCATGTTGCTTTAGTACATTCCTATGGAAGATCAGGATGTAGACATTCTGACGAAGGCACTCACCAGGAGCAAATTTCGAATACCATAGAGGCAGGATTGGGGTGAAGGATAATCCATATCTTATTGAGAGGGAGTGCTTAGATTCAACAAGTGATGAACTTAGTGAAAATCAGTCACCTTCACTAAGTGGGCCCGTAGGATATTTTTAGGTGCAAGTCTATTTTTAGACATGGTGATCACATTTCAGAAGTTACAGGATGGTATTTGTGGATGGTTGGTCAAGTTGGAAAAATAGATGAAATTCTATTTTTAGAAAATTGGGTGAAGTCTATTTATAGATCATCAATCTAAAAATAGAAGTGTCGATTATTATTAGCCCTTAATAATAATCAGACTCTAAATATCAACTTATTCTCTTGGAGCACTTAATTATTTCAGTATACAGATTTGGCAAATTAGTGGGCTGAAGGAACTACGCAATTCCTACGTTTTACTGGTGGTTCATGCATGGAGGACTCAGTTAGAATTGAAGTGGCAAAGTTATGACAGAGTTGGAAGAGTAGTTCATGGAGTTGTTATTCAGTTTAACTCAGTTATTGGAGTTAAACTCAGTTGAGCTATTTATATGTAGTATAACTGAATGATACACTAGTGAGAGTGGAGTGAATTAATTAGTTAATTAATTCACAAATAATAACTCATTAATCAACTGAAAAAATACAACAATTAACTACAATGCATGTGAGTTCCAGTGGAGACCCAGTGGAGAGGTAGGTGAAAGGGTGAGATGGACTATCTGTTGTGACTATAGTGATGGATTGGTTGCATCACACACACATTGGAGTTGCCAATTAGGATTGCGTAGTCAAGGCAAGGGTAATTAGAATTCATTTAGAGGTATTCTTTAGCAGGGATTGCATAGTGGAGGCAGGCTATCAGGTGGAAATAAATCAATGCATGGATTTGTAGATTTCTTCATGTTATTGTGTGATGATTGCTTGTACTGAGAGCTTGATGTACTAAGCTTTTTATGATATTGTTACATGATCTCCATGATAAATAATATATGATATTTGGGGTTTTTAGCTTCAGGATTTCCTGTTAAACAATTGTGTTATGTGCGATTGTTTTTATTGCTTGATGTGTTTTCAATTGATTTTCCACAAAATATTAACAATGGAAGGATTATGTATTTAGAAAGAAGATAAATATTATTAGATAAGGAGAATCTGTATATATATTGCATATGTTATATAATTTATATAGAACCCACATCTCAAGTTTCACTACTGGTTGTGTTTGGGGTTCCCCGGTGTCTTGGGGTGGTTGTTGCGTAGTTCCCCTTCTCATGATGTTTCTAGTTATGCTTCTATTCTCTCTCTGTGCATCATTATACACACAGCGTAAATTTTTTGTTGACCCTTAGGGTCCCAGCGTATGAACGCTACTCTCATACCACTTGTGACACCCATACATACCAGAATAAAATAAAATAAATTACTTACTGCTCTAAATTTACACCCATAAAAAAAGGTTTAACTTATCATACCATACTAAACCTATATAACGCATTCAAAAATGTTATTCCACACCATACTTCATTAAGCTTCATAACTTATTCAACATATAAGTTATAACTTCTGTTCACCATGGAGCTCCTTGTCATATTATTAGTTTTTTTTTTTTTTTTCTAAGTTGGTTTAAGCTATTAATAAAAACATAGTGTACAAAGTGAGCATTCACCTCGAGGCTGGCTAAAATAACCAACACTGGAGTGATGCTAAATAAAAAAGAAAAGAAAACTGTATCAGAACTTCATAATGTAGGCCGCTCGTGACTGGGAAACCGACCCAAAAATTTGCTGCCCAAGCATGGGAAAACAACATACTGTTAATGTTCCAGAATTGCATGTGCATCAATAAACTGGAACTAGCTGTGCTATAGAGCATTCATTCTAAATTTCTGACAAGAAACCGATTCCATGACCAAAAGCACCAAAAAAATAGAAGAGAACCTTTCATGAGACTAGCTGTAGTTGTGGGGTGGATTTTCTTCCACAATTGGGCAGTTGTAGCCTTCATCCGGTTCGCCAGCCATTTCTTTGGGCTTCTGGGTTGAGAAATCAGATGAGGAGGGGGAGTGTGAACTTTTCAAGGCTGAGTCCTCATGCCCAGAGCAGTCACTGCTTGAAGATGGAGAGCTGGAGCTGTCACTGCCAGAAGTTTCGGAGCCATTTTTGACTGGGAGGGTGATTTCCTTCCTAGCAACCTAGGGAGGCTTGTCCAAGATGGTGGACTTCCTTTACCTCTTTCGCGCCCTGAAGCTTTTCCCATCCTCATGAGATGGCTCCTCTTGGAATGAAACTATGATTTTACAGTAACCCGAGGTCTATTCAAATCGTTGTTGAAGATGAAACTTGCAACATTTTTGTTAGAAGGCTGGATATATGCTTCATTTCTGGCTAAGATGGGCGGCCACGAACCACTGCTGCTACGTCCTTCATCGCTTCTGCCACTTCCCCCCCACCAGCTTTGCATGCGATGACGGCGCTGCATTCTTGTCTTTCGAATGACTAAAATGGAATGGGAGAAGGTGGAGCCTTTAGAGGGGGAGGAAGGAACTTGTGCAGGCCCAAATTAAGGTGAAAGCGTGGGCGAAGGCGGAGGAGAATTGAACTCAAGGATCAAGTGTAGAGACTGATAGCTGGGGCTGCTCAGAGCCGACTACTTATGCGAATTACAGAGAGAATCCAAGCGGAGGTGGAAGAAAACATGAGGGCTCGAGCTAAACAGAGTGGGCAGATTGAAGGCAAGATCAAGGGAGGGATCATGCACCATTCTCATGGAATACCTCACACATGCGAGATTAATGGTGAGCAAGTGGAATAATGGTAAATAGAAAGCCACCTGCAGGTATTTAATGGCCAAGGTACCATAAGCGAACGACAACAAGTGGCTTGGACAGCTGTTGCGGTCCTCGCCAGCCACCGACCAGCTGTTATGAAACACCCGCATCTGGAATATGGAGATCTTGGTGCACTAGAAGAGTGTAATTGTGTATGAGTGTAGCCTCATCAGAACTGTTCAGAGGAACAACGAAGAAAGGAAGGTTCTGATCTACTCCTTTATTGGCTAATCGATCTACAACCTTATTGGTTGTGTGTTTGATATGCTTGAAGGAGATTTCACGAGGAGCTTTAAGCCATTGTTCCAGTTGCTCCAGTCTGTTCAAAATCCTCCAGCTAGATGCCACTTTGGCTGCTGTAGTGCCGTGTTGGATGCGAGTGGCTGCTTCTATCAGAATCTGAGAGTCCCCTTCAACTTCCAAGGGGAAGAAATTTTCCTTATCAACTATTAGGATGCCTTGCCATAATCCTTCAAGTTATGCTGAATTGTTGGAATCTCTCCCTAGCGAGCCATAATAGATGTGAAGAATGTTCCCCTCAACATTTCTAAATATACCTCCATATCCTGCATTTCCTATATTTCCTTTGGCATCTCCATCGAAATTCATTTTGAAAGTACTGTCTGTGGGTGGAGTCCATGAATTAGGTGAATCAGGGTGGGGGGATGGGTGGGACCTGGGAGGGAGAGTGGAATTGATGGTGAGGTTCCAGTTGTCCAAAATGAATCTTTCATATGGGGAGGATGGAAAGTCTGATTCCTGCCAATGTTGGAGGGTGATAGTTTCTTTTAGATTGCGCTTGAGATTGGACCATAGGATGCTGCTAGGAGTTATTTCATCTTTGAAGGTTCGTTTGTTGCGTTCCTTCCATACAGTCCAATAGATGAAGCTAGGTATCAAAGCCCAAATAGAGTTGAGCAGGTTTCTTTTGTAGGGCTCTAAGGGCCAGTGACGAATGGTGTTGATGATATCCCCCTTGAATCTCCCAGTTCTTCTGCTACATATGTCTGAGTTCTCCCACAGTTGGTTGGCCAATGTGCAGGTGTACAGAAGGTGAGAGATATTCTCAGCATGAGTATTGAAATTGGGACACCGGGATGGGCCACTTAAACCTCTTTTCTGAAGGTTTTCCCAGGTGAGTATCCTCTTCTTACTTAGGAGCTAGAGGAAGGTGGAAATATTTGGCCAAATTCCTGGCTGCCAAACATGATTCCAAAGGCCATATTTTTGAACCGGCGTAGGGTGAAAGAGTAGCTGGTAAGCTTATTTTGTGGTGAAGCTTCCTCTAGGTGTATATCCCCACCGTAGCTTGTCCTCTTGATCTGAGATTTTAATTTTCCAAAGACAGAGTTCTTGGTCAATATCCTCATACAATTCATCCTGCTAATTTTCTTGCCAATGTGCTACTAGAATCCATTGACGGAGTCCTTATTTAGGTTGTTGTTGCCAGAATCGGTTAACAAGATTATTTGCATATTGTTGAAGAGTTGATTGCCACTTTGGTTTTTGAAACAAAGCAGAAAGTTTGGGTAGTTGCTGCCACGAGTCTTCCCATAGTTTGGCTGAGGCACCTGAGTTGATCTCCTAGAAGCTGTGTACTTGTATAAAGGCGTTGTGTTGTTTTGCAGAGTTCCAAATGAGTGACCCTGGGCTGGCAGGAGTGAGTCTTACAAGATCATCAGGGGGTCTGCCTGGCGCATACTTGGCGTGCCATAGACGTGCCTAGGGTGTGTGCAGCATAGAGAGCCATTTCCACCAAATTCGAGCGCCCATAGTGGCATTGCTGTGTTGAGGATCTCGGATACAAAGTCCGCCTTCAGATTTGGGGAGGCATACTTCAGTCCACTTTACGAGTGCCCATTTTTTGTTTAGTCCTGATGATCCCCAAATAAAATTCCTCTATATATTGCGGATTGGTTTTAGGACCCATTTGGGTGCTGCCAAGATTAAGAAGAGGTACAGTGGCATTGCCTGGAGCACTGATTTGATGAGAATGAGTCTGCTTGCAATGTTGAGAATTTTGTAAGTCCATGAGGAAAGCCTAGCTTCAAACTTATCGAGGAGGGCTCTCCATGAGGTATGTTTGATTGCTGAATCGAAGAGAGGAGCACCTAGATATTTGGAAGGGAGGACAGCAATCGAGAACCCTAGGATCCTTGCTATGTTTCACTGAGCTATGACAGGAGTGTTGAAGAAAAATATTTGGGATTTGTTAGCGTTGATGGTAGTGCCTGAAGCTTCAGAGAATGTGTCTAGTAGAGATTTAAAATTTATGGCTTCTTGAACTGAGGGATGGCAAAGAGCATATTATCATCAACAAAATGTTGGTGTGTGATGGACTGGTTATCATGTAGAGAGAGACCTTTTAAGGAGTTAGTGGAAGTTGCATGACGAATGAGACGAATTAGTCCTTCAGCCATGAGAACAAAAAGGAAGGGGGAGATGGGATCACCTTGACAAATGCCTCGAGTGGAAGAGAACGGAGTGGAGGGAGTGCCATTCAGTAAGATGGAGAAGTGAGGGGTATTTATGAGGTAAATTTTGGATCCTTCAGGGGGTATATAGTTATTCCATGCATTGATGACTACTTCTTTGAAATCTGGATGGTTGAGCCAAAAGGATTCAAACTGAAACGGTGTGTCCATTGCAGAAGTATGGGCCAGTGATCTGAACCTGCTAATGGCATGATGGAAGCCTGAAATTCCCCTCCTAGGTGAATAGCATTATGGATAATAGGAAGTGATCGAGACGAGAGGCGATGTGTTGTGATCCCCTTCTCTTATTTGTCCAAGTGTGGGCTCCATTGGAAGTAGGGAGATCCATTAACCATTTTCTTTGAATGAATTCTTTAAATCCAATGCTGTCCATCTCAAGTCTGTTTCTTCCCCCTTCTTTTTCCTCTAAGGCAGTGATCATATTGAAGTCTCTACCACAAATCCAAAGCGGATAGTGTCTAGAAGAGTTGAGATCAGTTAACATGGATAGGAGAGCAAGTTTTTTCTGAACCTCTTATGGAAAATAGACATTAGTGAGATTTCCATGAGAATTGGAGCCCACCAGATGAAACGTGGTTTCGATGAAATGGTGGGAAGCATGGAAATCATATAGTGATATGATTTGAGGATTCCAAATTATTGCTAACCCTCCTGAGGCTCCCAAGGCATCCACCGTTACAGATATGCATCTCGCACAAGCCTTAGCCAGTATAGATTCAAGAACTTTGCTGTTGCATTTGGTTCCCTGAAGGAAGATAATCGTTGGTTTGAAGTTCTGCACCATATTTTTGAACATTCTGTGTTTTGAGGGGCTATTGAGCCCTCTCACATTCCATGAGATGAGCTTCATGAGGAACTGTGGGGTAGCGGCCTATAGAATTTGGTCAGCTTGGGATTCCTTCCGGATTCCACAAGCATTCCGCCAACAATAATGGTTCTTTGCAGATCTGTCTTGCGCCCTCTCTTTTTAGATTTTTTCAGTATTTTCTTTCCATCCTAGAGACTTCCCACTTGAATTCCTAGAGAGTTATTTTGCTGAGCTCGGAAGAGGACAACTTCCAGATTTTCAATTTGCCGAGTGGGAATTTTATCATAAGCTTTTTGGCGGCATGCCGTCTCCAAAGCTAGAATGTCTAGATCCCCTAGATCTATGCTTTCAGGTTCCTCTTCCATGTGGGTTGGAGTATTCTTTTCCCCATTTGTACCGACTTGCTGAGAAAAAAGGGTGAGAATTCCATCAATTTCCATCTATGAACCTCTGAGAATGATAGCTTTGTCTAAGTAGGATTGGGAGGAAGAGGCTTGAGAGACAACTTTAGTTGATTTCGAATTCGGGGGAGAGGATTTAGGTTTAGGGGAGTCAGAGGGCGGATCAGATGCAGAAGGTTGAACTGGGTTTCCTTCCTAGTAGGCATAGGTGGCTAGGACATCAAAGCTATTGCTGGTAGAAGGAATATTGGGAGTAGAGGGGGTGACAGGGGATTTTTTTGTGTGTTTCTTTCTATTGGTAACTTTGGTGAAGCCTTCAACATCTTTCCCTTTTTCAGAAGTGGGAATGTTAGGCAGATGGTTCAAAGGGAAATCCCGAAACAAATGGCTATGCTCATGGCACTTTCTATAGTGGAAAGGTACATGCTCATAATATATGGTTTGAATCCATTCGAAGTCATCGTGAAAGAGACTTACCGAGTCCGTGAGAGCTTTGGCTATGTGCATGTCGACGTAGATCCGCTCATACAAGGTGTACCTTCTGAGTTTAGTTTCTTTAGAAATTTTGATGAACTCTCCCAGTCCATTACCAATGTCTTTGAGAGTTTATTCATCCCAATATTCTAGCAGAAGTGAGTACATGTAGATCCAAACGGGTGCCAAGTTGAAGTCTTCTTTATCCAGGTTGAATCTTTCTATCCAGTCATGGAGATAGAGGTCTGCTGAGTTGAAGAAATAAGGTCTGCCATCGAATATGAAGTTTTTGTCCTCCAAGAAGTTGTCGTAAAGAACCCTTTGGGGCCAAGTTGTAGAGTCACGTGTCTTTTGGGCTTCCATTTGGAAGCTATCCAACCTTGAAGCACTTTTTCGGTTGGCCACAGGCCTATGAACTTTCCTATGAGGGCATGGTCCTTCATGAACTGAATGTGGACATTGATGGGATATCTGGGGAGATCGATTTTGATTCTTTCTGCTACAATCGGGATGCATGTGGCTGATGAGGCTTTTGGCAATACCTTAGATGCTTCTTTGGCAGTTTTGTTTTCCTTTGGCTCTTCAGCTCCTGTGTCTGCATCACCTTCATTGACAGTGGATGGGATTTGGGCAGAGATCGAGTCTGATATTTGGCCAGAGGCAGCCGCATTGGTAGAGGTGGCCATATTTATAGAGGCTGGTGTGTCAAATGGCTGGTTGGTAGAAGGGGGGGAGGTTCCCTCCCCTCCTGGAGGAGGATCCATTAGAAGGAGAGCAGGTTCAGGACATGGGAAGGACGCGAGTGTTGAAGCTAGTGCATTTGTCGAATTGTGTGGAGACCATTCAGTGCCATCATAGAGTACAGGAACCCTAACTAGGCATCCTCAGAGTACAGGAACCATAACCGTCCCTTGGAATTCAATTAACTATTACAAGTTGTTCTTATAAGGTTTTTATTTGGAGGCTCAATATTTAATTTCGTCGACATTACACTTTATAATAAACATGAGTTTATACATATCGCATTTGGTGAGATATTTACCCTTGTTACCACCAAGGCAATGCTGGCACGTCAAAGAAATTGAATGCATAAGTACTGGTTAATAACTCTACGCTACAGCTGCAAGATCTCTTGATGATATTTGTTGTGATTTTTGATGGTATCAGCTGCGATCTCCGCCATGGAGTTGAGAATGATCAACGGTTGGAATTTGGGTGGCAGTTACATTGTAAACCTTGCCAATCCTAAACCTTCTCAACTTAATGTCTCTGCACCTTCAATGAGAGCTTGTTTCATTCTATGGTTGACATTGCTACATTTTGAACTATGGCTACTCCTTCATTGAGCCTCCACTAGACTTACGAAATTTTTGAGGGTTTAGCCCTCATGTTTCTGTAACTTGATGGAGAGGAGGTGTCATTTTTATCTGTGAAGAATTGCTGGACTATCTCGGCCACTATCGCCAATGCAACTTCTTCGGATCCGGTTCCTTTTGCTTCAGGAGCAGGTAAATACTCCCAACGTAACTACACCAAATTCTTCAATTCATACACAGATTTAATTCCGAACTTACCAAATTTTTTTTCGTGGTTAAGTATTCTTTTCTTTGGTTTTCTTGGTTTTTTTTGTAGACTATGGTGCGACGGTCGGAGAGTAGAACAATATTCTACCCTAGGTAATGTTCTTATCGTATTCTCATTTTTTATTGACACTGTTCTTCCTTTGTGTTGATAATATGTTTAGCACTGTGGAATATAATTCTTACTGTCATACCTTCCATGGCTATGGATGCAAGTTGACACTTGCAGGTCAACGTTTTCTCCCATTAGCAGGTGTTTTCATTGGCATACAGTTTAGTAATTTCTAAGTTGCTTCTGTCATGGCTAACACACTTAGCCATTCTCAAAGAAATTATATTATCCATGTCCAGGAAATGAGGTTTTTAACTATCTCAGGCGGCTGCTAAACTAGATACTGTTATGAACTCCAGAGCTTAGCGTATCTGTCGGCATGATTGAAGTATTATTCCTCTTTTACACGTTTATACTATATCGTTAAGACATTATCCAGTCCAAGTTACTTGAGGACTCAGATAAGTTTTCACACTTCTACTTTTTTGTAAAGAGATTATCTGTTTATTTATTATGACAAGTTTACAGAGGGATTCCTTACTAGAATTCATCCCTAGTTTTCATTTTAATCTTTGTATTGAAATGGATTTTTCTTATAAATAGACTTGGACTATTTTTATGAGTCATTTGGACTATATATATAATATTAAGCGTAGTGACTCACTTTTCTTCTAATGGAATTGGAAATGCCGATTTCGGTTTTTACAGTAGACTGAATATACTTACAGTACTAATATTTATGTATGTATTTCCTACCAGTTTTCTTTTTTTCATTCGAAAATCTATTAAATAATAACTCTCGACAGTCAAATTGTGTTCACTGTTCTTATATATAAAAGCTCACTTCTTTTACTGTAGTTTTATTCTCAGCTCTAAGTTTTCGGTGCTTGAATATCTATTTCATGGTCTATTCCTTTTATGTAGATTCTGAAAACACGGTGATCGGACCACCATACAACTCTGTCCGTGTATAGTTATTTCTCAGAGGTGACAAGTCTTGGGTTGGGGTTTCACCCAAACCCTCGACTGACAGTCTACTCTGCATAGTTAAATGTTATTAAAAATCTTGTGCAGTGTTAACACATGCAATCACTTTACAATTTATTCTCTTTTGTATATGCATATCGTATGGTTTATGATATTTTAAGGACAAAGTAATTCCTTTTAGCTTTTACAACCTTCACAATTTGTAATGCTAACTTTCAGTATTTCAGTATAGCTTTTCCCAGGAAATACCTTTATTTACTGTCATAAGAATTTATTATAAAATCTTATATTCAAGATTCAGAAATCTGTTCTTTTCATTACATTACTACCATACAGTCACTGATGTACATTTTCGAATGTAGATATTCTTAACACAGCTACTGAACTTAATGGAAAATACAGTATGAAAGTGCACATATTACGAAGAACTTATATAGAAACTTTGAGGCAGATAATAATCTAATTATTAATATTGTAGAGTCTCATTCCTTTCTACACATGCCTAACATATATTCCTATTTTCTGTTCTAAACGGATAAACACCTGTAATAAGCTTAGATAGGTTATCACTAACTCTTCCAAATTACTGAACTTGCACATATACTTATATGTATTATGCAATTCGTAGTTGTGTCCCTCCCAACCTTCAAGAGTGGCGATTACGTGCTACTCTTGCCCCCGTGCTCTAGTCCTGGAAGGTACGGGTTGACAGTGGATATTTTTGCTGTGACCTCAGGACACCTAGTCTATTTAGTACCAAAAATAATTTCAGGATTGCTGAGTGTTTTCCACTGGTCACTACCAACTCTGGAAAAATATACACTCTTCCTTCATCTATGAACAGAACATCTACTCCTGACTGGGATCAGTCTCTTATCCATAGAGGAGCAGGTAACTATTTCCAACTATCCAAACCACCTTCCAGTTCTTGGAAAACATTTACCATCAGCTTTTTACTTTTCATGGAGTCACTTTCCATAACTGAATTTTTATTATTCATAATTATTCACTAATGAAAATAACTTGTCAACAAAACATTAATAACTCCAGTCTTTTCTTAAAACAAATAATTAAAAATGTCTTATAACTGGTTAACTACTAGTTATCATTAAATGCAGTTGTCACAATCTTATTTATTATTATTATTTTAAATGTCTATTGTATTTTGAATGTGGAAGGAATTACATATATATCTTATATTGGGTTGTCAAAAAAAACTTTTATATATAACATAACAATTTTTATTTTCAATTGTATTTGAGCCAAGGGGCCCTCTATAATCTAGTATGGGAGAGATGTTCTGCAAACATTTAAATGTTACAGTCGGGGCTTTCCATGGAACAAAGACCCCAAGCTAAGTTGGATCTCAAATGATGTTGATATTATATTGCTTGTTGAAACTTGGGATCACGAAGAATCTAAGGTCCCTAAAATAGATGGGTTTCCACTATGGTATACCTGGAACAAGCAATCCTCAAGTAGAGGCATTGGGGGCATAGCTTACTACTTTAAGAAGAACATCTCCCCCCATGTTAGGATTTGAGCATAGGAATAAAATCTTAAATCAAATTAAATAACTCTTTTCTTTAGGTCCGATAGACCAAAGATTGGTCTCAGTGGACGTTAACCATCATCATCATCATCATCATCATCATCATCATCATCATCATCATCATCATCAAATGAGTGTAAACATTTCAATATTAAATTAATATGAAGAAATAATAATAATAATATAATAAATCAATCTGTTATAGTGTAATATACATATATGAAATTTATTTGAATTTAATTAGTGAACAAATTATATATATATATATATATATATATATATATATATATATATATCACATTAAATTTAAAATAATAAAACGAGTTTTATTTAGGTTTTAAGAATATTTCTATATAGATATAGTTAAATTTATATAAATATAAATAATATTATTAAGAACTAACACATATTCATTTTAACTCCACATTTACCAAGCACCAAGAGGACTCAAATCTCTTTAGGTGCAAACATTTCCTCAAATTTTACACTCAAAATGAGGTTTTCATCTTGAGAAATCCCTCTTTGCCCTTGGTAAAACTAAAATGAATATCGATATATTTTAATATATAAGGAGAGAAAGTTGATATTAAAATATTTTATTTAACATGTACATTGAAAACATTTTATTTATGTTCCACATTTTCCATATAAAATATTTTTTATTATTAATTATTTTATCTATCTATTTTTATCTATAAAGTTGATGTATACTTATTGAACGTATTTATTTTATTAATAATTTTAAATTCCATATGCCAAATATTTCTATCTATAAAATTAATACACATAAAATGTTACATGTCTACTCCATAGTAAATTAAAAAAAAAATTATACACCACACATATATCATATATTATTCAATGCAATAATACTTTTTAAATCAAAATCCAAATTACATTTACAAATTATTTAATTTTTTTTTAAACAAATAACTTATACAAAGTATTTTCCAAAACTAGTTTCCTATAATCGCAATTCTATTCACGTTAAACTAGCCCACTCCTAATATGTTAAATTCATTCACATGGATTTGACCTATTTTATCGATCTATAAAGTGATAAAGAAACTTGATGTGATCAAACACATTATATGCACTACCTCAAGAGTAGCAATAACATAGAAAAATTTATTCATTACCTCATTTATTATTGCTTTTACCTTTTGTCTTAAGCCCAAAATAAAATAAAATAATGTAAATTGGTATAAATATTTTGCAACACATTTTGTCAAAACAAATTTGATAAATTTATATTATAAATTCAAAATCTATACTATGAGGTTTATTTTCCTTAGATTTATGGATTTATTAAGTTATTGTTTTTATGCATGTAATATAAAAATTAGAAAATATGACACCTAAAAAATTATACTCACTCACAACCATAATAACAAGATCTGATCTCAAAAACATTTTCAGGAGAAAACCGAGATGGAAATAGATGCAAGTCTAAATAAGTTAGACTAGTGGCCCATAGGCTCCTAAAATACAAAAAAACTCTTTATTTTCTTTCTCCCTATCCACTGTTCACTAATTTTCTCATCTACGAAACAAAATACAGTCGAATATAATGGAACTTGTTTTCCTCCTAGTGACTTGGTTACAACATAACTCAATAGCCTACTAGTTGTTAATTTTGACTCCTACAACTCTTAAGTAGAGTTACAATATCAAAGTTTATAGAGTCTTCCTAATCATGATGATGTGGATAATTTTTTTTCCATTAAAAATGGGGACTAATGTGGCATAATCTTGAATCATGGTGATCAAAGAAGAAAGTTCAACTTCTGGATGCCATACCTTTTGCATACAAACTTCGATTGAGGCATTTTTTTCACCACTACATAGGTCTTTGTGTGTAGAATAATGTTAGGGGGTGCACCACTTGAGTGTAAAATTTTTACCCCCAAAAAAGCATCGTTTGATTCCTCAAACTACATCCATAAGCTTTGAGACCCTAATTAGCCAAACTGGGACCCACCCGTAAAAATGGTCATGTGAGTTGATTCCTTCACATTTTCCACTCTAATAGCTTTAGGATGTATGGAAAATAATATAATGACCCATTTCCTACCGAAAATATATTAATTACTCTTGGATATATACAATTGAGCAAACTCATGAATACATTTCATGGAATATTTTCATTGAACATGTTGACTAACAAAAAATGTTTTAAGGATGGTCAGTAAGTGGACACACTAAGGATGGTTAGTAAGTGGACACACTAAGTCATTTCTAGTTTTTTTTATAATAGGTAATAATGACGTATGTGGAGGAAAATGTGTATATGTTTATTTTTAAGTAGGACAAAGATCCACGTAAGTAATTGCTACAAGGGAACAAATATTCAAGTAACTTTTATTAATAATATTTCACACTTAATCCATTATATTTGGTGTGGAGGAATGTGAACCATCATAGGGAGTCTAAGTGACCTTGGAAATTGAATATAATGGTCACAAGAAATGTATTAATATATGTATCATTTGAGTAATAAATAAATAAGTGTTTCTCTAATATGTTGTTTATTTTCTTGATGGTGCTAACAATGGTATTAGAGTGCTAGTAGCTCAGACCTATCCATTTCCCTATCATTCCTACCCTTTTTTATTTTTATAATTTCCACCCTTGATTGTTTGACGATGATCCTATCTACTTCCTTCTTGTGCACCTTTAACATGCATCTGACCATTTCCTTACTATGCATGTTAGCTTTTATTTGGTTGCATCCTCAATTCACCTTATGCTAGTTTGAACCCTAATGTTCAACCTGTACTCATATCTGCACTTAGGTGCTGAGTGGTTAGCCCTATCTACATTTCAATATTCCTTAGGTAAAGATCAGCTCAATCTCCTAGGATTTCTTCATAAATCTAGTTGCAAAGCCACCATTTTGTGCTCTTCTTGACCTAGATGTTTCTTTTCCAAAAAAAATTCCCACTCCTACTCTTTGACCCTATCTATTCCCTTATTGTAGTATAAGTTGGCCTAACCAAACGTGTCACAGAGGTCCGAGAATTGATAAATACTACACCATTTCTAGTTGCACCCATCCTAAACATAGATGTGGGAATGTGAGTGATATTCATCCCATTGATTCTTATTCTCACGAGTTCAACATAGTAGAATGTACCAAACTTTGAGTCGCTTAAGAGACGTGTACTAGCATTGGTAAAAAACAAAAATATTATTTCAAAATTGAGGGAGAGGTACCTATTTCTTGTGAATATGAGGTTGAAAAAAATGTTGCATTTTCCTTGGGAATACTTGCAGTAAAGCCATGGCATCAACAAATAATTTCAAATGCAGGTGCTATTTCTTATCTAGTTTCATTGTTAAAAATGTATGGAAATGGATCCAATGATCATGTTATTAATGGTGTCGTTTGAAGAGTTTCTAATATTATCACAAATTTAGCTCATGAAAATGGAACTATCAAAAATTTCATAGTGAAGAAAGGAGGAATTCCTCCTTTAGATGATTTTATTTAGTTAACCGATAACAAGGTGTAGTGAGAAACAATAGGTTATTTGCATACCTTAACATTCAATAAATGAAGGAAACATGAATACTACAGGAATGATATTGGGGTGGTGAGCATGGAATATCCTTAGTGAAAAGAGAAATGTTCTTGGAATCACATATACTCATTCAGATTAAGGGGTGAATGGTGGAAACCTAATCCATTAGGGTTGGTGTGGAGGAATGTGAATTTCCATGGGGAGTCTAAGAGACCTTGGAAATTAAATTGAGAAATTAGAATAAATGTGTCAGTATGTGTACCATTTGATTAATAAAGCAACATGTGCTTATATAATTTTCTATTTATTTTCATGAAGGTGCTAACAAATGAAAATTATTTGGATGTGTTAAGAAAGTGTATATATGTCTAAACAACTCATGCATTACAAAATTTAGCATGATCCTTTATGTGGAAATAATTTAACATAGATCCATATTAACCATGGATATAACAAGGAACTATAGGGATGGAATTTATTGAGGTGCAAACCTCTTTTAGAGTGCAGAACTTGAAAAGAAAAAAATATTGGCACCTTAAGAGATTTGATCCCTCTCAGGGCTATACTAATCATATTTAATTTTTCATTTCTTAAATAAACTTTTTGAATGCATGAATGGAATCAAATCCTTAAAATCCCCATGTGTAATATTTCATGTTTAAAGTGCAATGCACATTTTTTAAAGCTTGAATGGATTCAATGCTTTGAAAATCCCCATGGGAACTTGGATTGTGTAGACTACACATTTCAAACTTGCAATTATAACAATTTTTTTTTGGATTTTAGATAAAATTCACCAAAAAATGTACTTGAAAAAAGTTCCAAAATTTACAATAATGAAACTAGGAATTTTTTAACCATAAGTTTTTTTTTTTTTTCAATTTCTTTATATAGTATACAATTTTTTTATTTTTTCTAACCATATATAATATACACTTAACATTGAAATATTTTACATAACATGGTCGTCGATATATTTTTTTTATGGAACATATTATCAACATAAAAAAAAAGTTATTTTTTAAATTTTTTCTAACCATATATAATATACATTTAACATTGAAATATTCTACATAACATGGTCGTCGATATATTTTATTTATGGAACATAATATCAACCTAAAAATAAGTTTTGTTATTAATATATTTTGAAATACCAACCCCACATATCTCTCTCCCTCTCTCTTTACTCTCCAAATTTATTCTCTCTCTCTCTCTCTCACTCTCTCCTTTAGCTCTATTTCTAGCCTCCTCCCTCTCTCCTATTTTACCTCTCCCCTTTACTCTCTATCTCTCTCTTTTATTCTCTCCCCTTGTCCCCACCCATTTCTTTATTTATCTATAACTCCCTCCCTCAGTCTATCCTTAACAATAACCCCCTCCCTCCCTCAGTCCATCATAACCATGGATATATCAAGGAACTAGAGGGCTGGAATTTATTGAGGTACAAACCTAATTTAGAGTGAAGAAATTGAAAACAAAAAAGATTGAAACCTTAAGAGATTTGATCCCTCTCAGAGTTGTACTAATCATGTTTAATTTTTCATTTTTTAAATAAAGTTTTTGGATGCATGAATGGATTCAAAGCCTTAAAATCCCCATGTGCAATTTTTCATGTTTAAAGTGCATTTTTTAAAGCTTGAATGGATTCAACGCCTTGAAAATCCCCATGGGAATTTGGATTGTGTAGACTACACAATTTAAACTTGAAATTATAGCAAATATTTGTTGGATTTTAGATAAAAGTCACCAAAAAATATACTTGAAAAAAGTGCCAAAATGTAGAATAATGAAACTAGGATTTTTTACCCGTAAGAGTTTTTTTTTCAATTCCTTTATATAGTATATAATTTTTTTTTTTTTTCTAACCATATATAATATACACTTAGCATTGAAATATTTTACATAACATGGTCATCAATATATTTTATTTATGGAACATACTATCAACATAAAATTGATTTTGTGTTATTAATGTATCTTTAAATACCAACCCCACATTCTCTCTCTCTCTCTCTCTCTCTCTCTCTCTCTCTCTCTCTCTCTCTATATATATATATATATATATATATATATATATATATATATATATATATGTATATGTATATGTATATGTATATGTATATGTATATGTATATGTATGTATGTATGTATGTATGTACGTATGTATGTATATTTATATATTTGTCCCTACCCCTTTCTTTATTTATGTATAACTCCCTCCCTCAGTCCATCCTTGATAATAACCCCCCCCCCAACTCTCTCTTCCTTCTATATCTATCTCTATCTCCCTACCTATACTATTATCTCCATCTCTCTTACTCCCTCCACCTCTATATTTCTCTTTCCCCTCCGTCATATCTCAATGAATCCCTCTTTTATTTCCACCATATTTTTTTTTCTTAACCATTTGAGACAATATATATATGGTGCACCATAGGACATTAAGACCTACAAACTATATAAAAAATGATTTTTTAATAATGTTAAGATCCTTGTAGGTTTCATAAATACAAGACCTTGCAATTTAAAAAGATAGTTGTGCACAAGAGAATTATGCTATCTACAACTCTACAAATTTTTGTAGTAGGATTCCATCATTTAGGTACTCAAAGGTTGTACTAACTAAAAAATATGTATTATATTGCATTAAAAATAACATACTATTGTCAAGAAAAATCAAAATTGTCATAATTAGACACAATTTATACAAATAAAAACTATATATTTTGAAAGGTAGTTCATTTTTCTATATGTCATTTTTTTACTCCATATTCAAATTGATTTTATAAGTACTTCTAATCATCCTTCCAAATTAATAAATTGTTATTTTCCATAAATTTACATTGTTAATAATGTGTGACTAGATAACATGATTAGCTTGCACCCACCCTATTCCACTTCTTGAAGAGTGGTATCTCTTAGTAAGGCTTCATTGTGATCTTGGGTGACCACAGTAGGGATATGTTGAGTGATATTTTCTATGGCCTTACTCCAATCCCTTCTAGGTTTAGTGAGTAATTTTTTTGTGGTAATTTGTCAATCATTTTTGGATGTCACCATGTGTTTTCAAATTTTCTCTTTATTTTTTTTAAGCATTAAAATCCTATCATGATGCGTGTATGAGTCATGGAGTGATGGAATTTTTTTTGTGATATTTTCCCTTCCTTTGGCCACTTGCATTCGTGATTTATGTTTCCAAGGAACTCATCCTACTTGTTAAACTCCTCTATTTGCATCTAAAATTGTATTGCCTACGTGATAATCTCTTATATTATTCCTTATATAATGATACCATTCCCTCAATAAGTTATTTCCAAGTCTTAAAAATATCTATAATTTCCTCCTTATTCCCTTGTTTCAAACAAGATTTTACATATTTTAGCTTTTTCAATACACCGTAGAGCCTACATTTGTTGGATATTATTTCCACCATTTTTTCACAATTTACTTAAATGATGGGTGGTTTAGCCAAAATGATTCAAATCTAAATGGACAATGTTTTGGGGTTCCAATTTAGTTCAAAGTTAGAATTATTGTCCAATATTCCGAGCTTGTACATGAAAGTATTAAAGCACTAAAACTTAATCATGTGATCATTAGGGATTCTAAAATGAAGAATAAATCTAGTATGGAAGAAATTTGATGGATACCTTCTCTTATATCTTTTTAGGTTTGCATGATATTGGTAATTTATATATCTACCAAATTTAGACTACTGATAATTTCTTTGAAGAGATGTGAATCTATATCCAACCTTCTTATCCCTCCCCTATTTTCCACCAAGGTTTGATCATGTTGAAATATCTTCCCAAAATTCAATAGTTATTTTTAGTGATGTGGGCGATGGTTTGGTTGTTTCAAAGAAAGATTAGTTTTTCCCCTGAAAATTGTGCCCATAAGCTTTAGAAATTAACCCCAATTATGCTGACCAAAATTGTGTTGTGACAGTTCTTATAGTAGATAAGAAGTTTTTAGTATGTTTTTTTGAGAGGTTCCATAGAGTAATGATCCCTCCTACTGCCCTTAAGCATCTATATGAGTTACAACTTCTCCAACATATGGCTATGATAGATTTTCGGTACACTTTGTCTTCCTAAACATGAATATAATTGGCTGATTTTTTTTTTCAAGCGTCTCTATTTTCTTTTCTTGTTAATACATCTTATATTCCAAAGGATTATTTCAGAGAAAGGAATAGAAATTGTGCATTCTCAAAACTATCTTCTTGAAGTTACTAACTTTCCCCCTACTTATAGTAGTAATTTGTATTACTTCTACAACATTTATTATTATTATTATTATTCTCTTTGCCTATTCTTGAAATTTATTTGAAATGTGAGTAAGAAACATGTCGATTATAAGTACATTGTATTTTACTCCTAAAATTTATTTTATAAATATAACGAATTATTAAAATAATTAAAATATAAATATTATTAACATAAAATATATAACATATTAGATGTATTAGAAAGGAAAAAAAAATGGCAATCATTAGAAATAGGAAATTTGTTATTAGATATATAGTCCAAAATAAAAGTGATAAATAGGAATTAGGGACACTCCATATCCTCTTCTCGAACTGTCGTGTTTTTCCATGGTGCAAAGTTCCTACGTTAAGTTGATCCAAAGTGATATTGATCTTATTTTATTAGTTGAAACTTGGAGCATAACAAATATAAGGTCCCCCATATAGATAAATTCATTCTTTAGTCTTCCTGTAATAGGAAATATTCTCGTAAAGGCTTTGATGGTATAACCTATTATGTAAAAATTAATATTTATTACCACAATCAGCTGCATAAGATTTAATCCCTTAATTAATACATTTGGATCTAAATTTCTAACTCTTAACACCAACATAATTTTTCTGCCAAACCATTATTTTGCTCCTATCAACTCTTCCTCATATAAGAAAAAAAAATTGGATAAGAATTTCCCCTTCTTTACCTTAGAACATGATATCCATAGTCTAAGGAATGAGGAAAACATCCCTTTTGTTGGGGACTTCAATGTTAGACTCGCTACTAACCAATATACTCTATTAAGTAATAACTATAACCCTAACCCTTTATGGCTTGATGAGGATTATGATTTAGCTCATAAATTCCAAACAAATTCTGAAGATATAACTGAGAACCTATTTTTTATTGAGCTAGTTAATATTTACACTTCCCAAGACCTGATAATTTGTAATTGGATTAATAAGCCTCCTACATTTGGTCAAATAACTTGTATTAATGGGCTTGGCAGTAGTGTTTTGGACTATGTGATATCTGATACCTAGGTTCTCAATTGTATTGTTAATTTTGAACCCCTAAAAGACCGTGAACCTGATTTTAACCACATACCACTATCCTTAATATTAAACCTTGGTATACACACTGTCCAAATACAAAATAATGGTGATATCCAAAGGTGCATTCGATTTGACAAAATTAACATTGATCTCTTCTTAAAAGAGTTGGATAGGGATTTTTGTTTCTTAATGTATAATGATATCATTGATCACATCTACCACAATTTTAATACAACCCTCTCTACTACCATTAACAATTCCTCTACTGATGTATCTTATAAAAGGAACGATAGAACTTCCAACCCTTGGTATGATAAGGATTGTAAGTTTTCTAGGAAAGTGATTAGATATGCTCCAAATGAAACTGTAAATATTGAAAAAATCAACTTGTACAAAGCTCTTATCAGAAGCAAGAAAATGTACTACATAAATAAGAGGAAGAGCATCTTCTTCACATCTATAAAGTTGAGCCTAGAACGTTTGGAGGAATATTATTGACCATGAAACAAAATAATATAACTCAACCCCCTTAAAGAAATGGGATACCTATCTTAATAATATTTATGAATCCCAAAACACCACGAACAACATCATAAAAACTCCTATAAAGGAAGATATAATTTATTTCGAAAACATGGAGTTCAGGATTAAGAAGCTTTCTAATGGGAAAGCTAGGGATATTTAAGGTTATCAAGATGAAATTTTTAAAATGGGAATGTTTATCCTCATCCCTCACATACACAAACTCCTCAATTCGAAAGTGAAGAATGACTACCCTAAGTCTTGGACGCAAAGCCTTAGTGTGCCTACCTTTAAAAGAGGGGGGGAATTTTTTCCTTCTAACTATTGGACTATCATGATTAGCCACATTTTAGCCAAATTATATGGGATCATTTTTGGAAAGAATATTAACAACTGGTTTCAAACTCATGGTAAAATAACTAAGGAGAAATCTATTTTTAGGAGGCATTACTCAACTATTGACCACCTTTTCACTCTTAGAACCATTTTCGAGCAGTATCACAATAGTAAAATTTATCACTTTTGTTGTTTTGTTGACTTTGTAAAAGATTTCAACATTGTCATTTGGGAGACGTTATGAAAAAGGCTCGAAGAGATAATTGTTCCTGTTTTGCTGAGAGTTGTTGTAACTAGGTATACAATATTGTTATTCCTAAGCGTAAGACCACCGAGGGTTGGTCTAGGTAGATTGAATGCTGCCATCCAAGCTAAGAAAGGATGTCCCCTATCCCCTACCCTTTTTAGAATTTACATTGATAAGTTGGATGAATGTTTATAATCTGTAGTAAGTGATGGACACCATCTTGTTGGTATACTCAATTTTGTTCTCCTTTATGCTGACGATATCATTCTTCTTGCTAGAAGCCTTGATGATCTCAAAAAACAACTTAGAATCCTCCATGATTACTACTCCAAGATGGTTATGATTGTTAATACTTGCAAAAATAAAGTCATGATAATCAAATCCAAAAGGATTAATTATGATAATTTAATCTATGGTAACAATTATTTGGATAAGATTTCCTCTTACAAATATTTAGGTATTGACATTCACCATTAGCTCAACGGGAACTATAGAGTTGAGAAAAGGATTATAAGAGGATATAAATCTTACATTGAGCTTGAAAAAAATTGTAAATCAACTGATATTTAGGCTTGGAGTAACAAAATAGGTTCTCTTCGAGACTCTCATGACCCCTTTTATTTTATATCGGTGTCAGGTTTGGGGTTGCAATATAACTAGAGAATCATGGAGAAATATTGAGATGATTCAAAATAAATTTATAACGTACAACCTTAAGATTACAGAAAATAATCTCTACCCTATTATCTTGATTGAAGCTATCCTCTCCCCCAATGACATAATGGCTATGTTTAGGTATCTGATGTACATGAAGAATTTGTGCAACATGGAAGCTAAGAGGATCCCCAAAATTTCTTCTAACTCTAAACAAAATGCCCACCTACGACTCAAGTGAGTATGGCATAAGGATACACAGTCTTGGCTCAACCATTGGCAGATAAAGGAGGAGATAATCTTGAATAATAAAGATGAAATTAAAAACATTATTATTTCCAAATTTTAGGATAAGATGTGGGATGATAAGGATTTAGGGTGGGAAAGGAAGCTAAGATATTATAAGGAGGTGATCAACCCCACTCTTTCTAACCAAAATTAAATGTTTGTGTTGGAATGTGCAAAGAAGAAAATGAACATTACAAAGATAAGAAATAATTCTCACGAGTTTCAGAGTGAAACCGAGCATTCGTTTAATCCCAAAAAACCTTAGGATGAAAGAATCTACCCTCTTTGCAATACTAAGAAATTTGAATATGAAAACCACTTTTTCTTGGAGTGCTCAACCCTTACTCCCATTCACTCTCCTTTTTAGAAAATTTGTCACACTACCAACCTTCATAACTCGTTAAGTGAACAAAACTATATTAATCTTGTAACGCTTCTATCACTTATAACTGATCATAGAAATAATACATTAAAGAGCCTCAATTAATCACATCCCTTCTTAAGGTCTGATAGACCATAATGATCTTTGTGGATGTCCATCAAATATAAATAAATTGCATGTCCATAAATGTAACATTTTAACATTTTAATGTGGATTATAATTAAATATTTCAATTTCAACTACATATATATTATACCATCCTAGATCCATCTTAACTCTGGATCTACCAAGCACTGAGAGGGGTCAAATATCTCTTCACTCTAAAAGAGGCCCACATTTCAAGATATTCCTCATCGTGCTTGGTAGATCCAGAGTTAAAATGGATCTAGGCTGGTATATTTAAAAAAATTATCATGCCTAATCAATTTATCATACATAGTAAATCCATATAATTAATAAGGAAGCTCATATTTCCATAAAATCATATCACTCCCAAATTAATAATAAAAAATAATAATATAACACAAAATGAGTTTTGAATGACACATAATGAGACAATGGTCAGAGACCCACTTTGTATGTTTTAAAAATTTGATATTTTAACATTTCTCATATATGCATACAATTATGAAAGAATATAATACATAATATTTTAAAGGAATATATATATATATATATATATATATATATATATATATATATATATATATATATATTAATAAATATTTTTATATTTAAAAAAAATATTATTTTATCTCTGGAAAATTTTACAACGATAATTGAAATAAAAAATAAACTTTCATAAGCTCACAAGGCCAGACGATGGTAGGGTGTTCTATTAAGGCACTCCGTAGTGTAAAAGTTACAAGTTCAAAACTTTATGGGAAAAAATCCAGCCATGCCAAGAGTTGGTGTGGTCCGAGCCATTGTAATTCCCAAGTGATTTTGACAGCTTAGATGACCTTGGGTTGCAACTACTCAAACCCCATATTAACTTTGCTAATCATCTCAAACTCACATTACCTAGTAAACTAAAAAATTAAACTTTCATAATTATGTTTAGTCCTCCATTTTTGGAAATTCAAAATAGAAGATGACAATTTACAATCAAATTCATTTTAACATAACATATAAACCTTGCATGAAATTTATTTTAATATTATATATACAAAATATTGTGTTTTAGTAATGTTCCCTCTAACTATAGGATCATTATGATTAGCCGCACTTTAGCCAAACTATATGGGCTCATTATGGAAAAGAGATTTATCCTTTGGCTTAAGTGCCATGGTAAGAGAGATAAAGGCCAAGCTAGATTTCAGAGACATCACTTAATTATTGATGATCTTGTCATTTTTAAGGCCAGTGTTGAGCAATTTCGCAATAGAAACAACGATCTATTTTGTTTTTTCATTGAATTTAGAAAATCTTTCGACATAGTCCCTTAAGATAAGTTATGGAAAAGACATGAAGAGATGTTGGTTCCTCTTGAGTTAAGAGTTTCTAAAATTCAGATACACAAGAATGTTGTCACCAAGCTTAAGACTACAAAGGGTTGTTCTAAATAAATTAAATGCAATATTGATGTTAAGTAAGGGTGTCCCCTTTCCCCTGCCCTTTCTGGAATTTACATTAATAATCTAGAGGAGTGCTTGGAAGCTGCTAAAAGTGACAAACCCAAGCTCGCTAATATGTTTATTACTCTTCTCGTTTATGCTAACGAAATTGTTCTTCTTAAGTGAAGCCATGATGAACTCAACAAGTAGCTTGAAATCCTCCATGATTACTACTCTAAGATGGGTATGATTGTTAATACCAACAAGACTAAATTTATGATAATTAATTCCAAATTTATTAACCATGATAATATAATCCATGATAAGAATTACTTGAGGAAGGTCTCTTCATATAAATATTTAGGTATCTAAATTCATCAGTATCTCAACTGGAATTATAACATTAAGAAAAGGATTACTCGAAGGCTTATTACGAGCTTGAAAATAGTTGTAATTGATATAATCTTTGGTTTTGGGTTAAGAATAAGTTCATCTTTGGGACTCTTGTCACCCTTTTTATTTTATATGGTTGTGAGGTTTGGGTAGTAGCATATCTAGAGAATCGTGGAAGAAGATTGAGTTCATCCAAAAGAAATTTATTACCTACAACCTCAAGATTAAAGGAAGTACTCCCTATCATATCCTTTTGATTGAATCTATCATTTCCACAATTGAAAGCATGGATATATTTATGTATTTAATGTATAAGAATAATATTTACAACATGGAAGCCAAGAGATTCCCCAAAATCGACTCTAACTCTAGCCAAAATCCTCATCTATAGCTCAAGCAGGTATGGCATAAGGATGCCTAGTCTTGGCTCGTCTATTGGGGGATAGAATAAGAGATAATCTTAGAGATGAAGGATATGATTAAATATACTATATCTTCCAAATTTAAGGATAATTTGTGGGATGATAAGGTACTCTGGGGGAAAAGGAAACTAAAGTATTATAAGGAGGTGATCAAGCCCACTCTTGCTAACCAAAATTATCTTTCTACCTTAACCAGTGCTAAGAAAAATATGAACATTGTGAAGATAATAAAAAATTCTCATGAGCTTCGAAGTGAAACCAGGTGTTGGTATTTTCCCAAAACAACTTTGGATGAAATAATTTTCCACCTTTGCGATAATAAGAAGGTTGAAGATCACCTAGCTTACGCTCATTCCTACTCAAGCATATTGCGAAGGCATAGAATGAGGTGTCGTCAAGGCCGGGGCAGGGGCTAGTCCTCACGCCCACCCATTTCACTCCAGGAAGATAGCCATAGCCCTCCTCCGGAGGAAAATTTGACCCAGTTTCACTACTACTGCACTCTGGAATGCCCTCGGGTCACCGCCACTATCATTTTGAGTTTTCAAGATTTTCCATCGAGCTCTGGCTTGAGAAAGAGGCTCAGAATATCAACAATTTCACTTGTTCCCCCTCAGCATTCTCAGAAGTTGAAAGCACTGCAAGTCAAACCAGAAGACCACTCCTCCAGTAGTGAAGGTAGTGGCAGCGACAACCTAGTTCGCTTGGAGGACAAAAGGAGGGATGGAAGAGGCATTTTGGTGCGCACTGCCACCATGTCGAAGCCCGAAGCGCAACATTCAAAGCAAGACGAGGATTCTTCGGAAGACTACAGGAGTCTGATCGTTGAAGAGCCTCTGCCTCAGCCTCTTGACAAGTAGTATGACATGCAACTTTAGTTTTGAGAGGTTAACTCTCTGTGTGTTTTTTTATTTTTCAAATAGCATGCTTTTTTTGAACCATGTGATAAAATTTTTCTCTTGTTTTGTTAATGCTGGTTTCCCTACTCAGGGCAACAATTTTTGTACCGGTTTCCCCATCTGGGGCGGTCACATTCCAGTTTTTTTGAACTCTGCTCCCTACAGACTTGGCTAGTATAGCAATTCCGGGGGCAAGCTTCAAACTGTAAATTATGTGAAAATTAATAGAATAATCTTAATTAGAAAAAAAATAAGAAGGTTGAAGATGAAAAAACTTTCTCTTAGATTTTCAGGACCTGACTCACATCTGATCTCATTTCCATAACATTTTCCATAATTTACCAATCTTCTTGACTTGCTAAATCAACAATACTATAGTGATCTAGGAATGCTTATTTCCCTTCTTTTTGATAATATAATGAAAATTTTAAGGAATCTCAATTAATTCCCTATATTTAGGTTTGATAGACCATATCGATCTTAGTGGACGTTAATCATCATCATCATCATCATAAATTTAATTATTAAAATATTTTAAACATTATTATATTTAAAATTAGATAAACTAAAAAATAATAAAGATTTTAAAAAAATCATTATAAGAAAAAATTAAGAAATAAAAGAAATTAAAATATTATAAGGAGATGATGGAATAAAATTTAAAAATTCAAAAATATCCTTTTATTTTTATTTAAAAAGAAAAATCAAAATTATTAAATAAATAAAAATTCTCCTAAATAAGACATAATGTTAATTTTTTTTTTTTTAATTTCTCAAAAAAAAAAAAATTAAAAAAAAATTTCTTAAGGGTGAAAGCATGGAGTTGGGATACACTTTTTGGCAAGAGAGGGCACATTTAGGTACAAAAAAATATGGCTTGATCGAGCCATTTAAGCACTCGATCGAGCCTTTTTTAAGCACCCGATCGAACTCCTTGGAAACTAAAAAAGTAGTTTGATCGAGGGTTAAAAACAAACCCTCGATCGAATTTTATGGCTCAATCGAGCCATTTTTTTAATCAAATACCCTACACAGTGTCTACACATGCAATTTTCACAAACTGTGGGAAATTTGGGAACTAAATCGAGAGTGTTTAGGTAGCTTAACTGGGAGTATTGGAGCTCGATAGACATTAGGGGAATTTTGAGGTCTAAAATAGGCCTCCTAAGGAGATTATATAGTAATAGTGGAAATAATAAAATAAGATTTGATGACATCATCAAATTTTAGAGGGAAAAAATAAAAAACTGCTTTTTCAACTTGTATTTTCAACTTATCTCCCAAATTGTTTACTCAAATTTTGATCGGGAGTACACGTTCGATGCAAAATTTAATTCCTCATCCAAGGAGTACCCATGTTGCATACTTTCGATGGATCCTGCTACATGAAAAATAATAAATACATGAAAAACGTGATTGCAATCACGTTTTTTCATGTAGAAAGGTCTATCAAAAGTATGAAGCATGGGTACTCCTTGGATGAGGAATTAAATTTTTCATCCAATGAGTACCCACTCGAAATTTGAGTAAAACATTTGGGAGATAAGTTGAAAATATGAGTTGAAAATGTAGTTTTATTATTTTATTATTTTTTAATCTTTCTACCCTTTTACTTAAAAAATGGTGAATCATCCCCCATGGTTGACATCATCATCTTGAATCCTATTGGTTCTTATAAAGTTTATTTTTTTGTACATTTTTCTTAGGAGGCCCATTTTAGACCTCAAAATTCCCCTAATGTTAATTGAAGCTTGTACCGTTCAAATCAATCTCACCATCGACTCCACCAATATCCCAGAGGCTCAAACGAAGATACACATTCTATCTTTTTTATCTTTCTTATTTAATTTTTTTTGCAAAATTAAACAAATTAATTGAAAAAAATTTTTACCATACAAAAACCATGAAAACCACAAAAACAATCCTTCAAAATAACTTAGAAAAACACAAAACCAACCAAGAAAACCACAAAAACCCATCAGAAAACTTCAAAACAACTTAGAAAACCACAAAACCAACATAGAAAACACTCAAAAACACCTTCAAGACAACCTAGAAAACACTTCGAAACCACCAAAAAAACTATAATTTATGTTCTAAATTTTTTCTTACTTGCAATGTTTTGTTTATTGAATGAATATTTTATTATTTTGAATGGTAAAAACATTTTTTTCAAATTATTTTAGGTTATAAAGATTTTCTTTAGGAATTAAAAAAAAAAAAAAAATCATTTTTTTTTAAATATACCCCAAAAAACTTCAAAATAGAAAAAAATTATAAAAAAATATTTTATTTTATTTTATAAAATAAATTATTTTTATTTTATTTTATAATTTTAAATTTAAATTAATTTATATTTTATGTATTATTTTAATAATAATATAGTATGATTCTAGTTTTATAAATAAAATATTAATCTTTAAAGTTAAAAATCTAAAAGGAGAAAAAACTGTTTTATATATATATAACTAAATTATAATTTAGTTATAATATCACATAACTATATGTTATAGCTCTATATATATAGTTTATAACATAACATATTTCTTTGACTATTTAACATCACATAAATTGTTATTTAACATTTAACATAACATACATAGTATGGAAAAAACATCGGGTGGGTTCATGTCAATGGCTGCAAGGGCCAGCGTGTCGAGGTCCTTGTTGGAATTATGGCTAATGTGTTGTCCTTGATGGAAAAATACTTAATAAATATGTACTTGATGCCAACATATGATGATAATGGAACTCATGAAGATTGGTATAGATACTACTAAGGCTAAGAACACATAATTGACAGTGCAGAGAGAGATGGATGATAAAGGCGATGCTTGAGAAAGTATACGTGGGTCCTTTGAAGAAGGGTCACATACATACATAGTTCTTGAGAATCAAATTCACGTAAAGAATATGAACCATGGTAATTTGGAAATGAGGGGTCTTTACCATGGTATTGGCCCATAGTAATGAGTGCGACAAGGATTATTTGATCCCATCAAAGAATATTAAATACACTATCAAGGTATTTACCTAAGGTATTGGCTAAGGAAAATACTATATAAAGAGATGGAGATCAAGGTATTTTATGTCCAAGTATTGGGTTTTCTATGAATGATTTGATATGAAACGGGTGTGCATGAGAGAGTAAGGAGAAGATTCAGACATAAAAGATATGAATGCTTGTTGACATATATGCTTGATTGATTTACTCATTGCAAATATCTAACTTGCTAACAATGATTAAATTATGATGAATCTATATGTTGTGATATAAATTAATTCATCAGAAGTATTTTGTATTGACAGTAAAGGTTGTGGAGAGTAAAATTTTGTTTGCAGTGAAAATTTTCAGATTTGTACAAAGGTGTATTTGAGAATAGTTGCATACATATGTTGACCAATATTTGTAGGGTCAAGTGTATATTCTGCAGTATGTTGATATATGTATGTGAGTTTTGTGGATGGTAAATGCGTACATACAGTGATATGTCTTGTGGAAGTCACATATGTATAATAGGGTTTTACTGTATTGTCTGATAATGAAATTTAACGTCTGATATGTTTGTTGTTGTCTATTGATAATGTTTCTATCATAATGATCTCTGTATGACAGAATGGTTTGAGATAATTTGGTTGCATTGACCAACTTTAGTCATACAGAAGTGTGACTCGGTGTGATTCAATGATCGATCTGTGATCGCTTCAATGGTATGTGATTGGTACATGTATGGTTTAGTGGTTACTTCATTACTGTAGTGATTCACGATGATTTGAGATCTGTACATAGGTCTAATAAAAATAAAGTGTGCACATACACGAGTCTTATTCTCTACAATCATATACATAATTTTATTTTTCTTGCTTCTGGTAGGGATATTCTCTTAGTGATTTGATGCTTCAGAAATTGAGTTGATATGCATTGCTATAGTGTCTCAGAATTAGTGCTTCATTTTTACATGTTTGTTTGGGTTTATTTCTGATATGGGTGTAGTTTAAAAATTTGTTGAAAGGTGGCCTATATGTTATATGATGATTTTTTAATAGGTGGATCTATTTTAAAACATTCTTAAAAGTGTTCCACAAGATACTAAGGGTTGCAACCTTCATAAAGGGAGTATGAGCTTCCTTCAAGTATAATATGGTAAAACATGTTTAGGGGGTTGTATCTCCCTTCCAGTAGGAGTTGGAGAATGAGTGGAACTTCTAGCCTCCTACAGGTGGTTTCCTAAATACTGATGAGACTCTGCACTAGTAAAAATTTAGTCAATATTTTCTTTATATCATAAGAAAGAAGACAAAGACAACGACATAGGTGGTTTTCTCCCAGTTTGTATTTCCACTTAAAATCCTCATGTTCTATGTGTGTTTCTCATTTTCTGTGATTTATTTATGTTATTCATTTCATATTAATCTTTGGATGAAATGATTAAAATAATCATCTGATAAGATACATGAAAAATCAGTAAACTCGATATACGGTGGTTTCTTTCTCTAAAGTAGCGTACATACAAAAGTTATTTCAATAACAGTATCATGCCTATTTTAGATTTTAAAATTTGAAAGGTTGATGTGTTTAAAATACTGATTCACCACCCCCCCCCCCCCAATAAGTATTTTTCATAAGAATAAGACAAAGACAACGACATAGGTGGTTTTCCGCACATTGTATTTCCTCCTAAAATCCTCGTATTCTAGGTGTGTTTCTCATTTTTTGTGAGTTCTTTATGTTATTTATTGTATATAAATATTCTAATGAAATGGTTAAAGATAATCATCTAATAAGATACTTGAAAAATCAATAAACTCGATATACACTGGTTTCTTTCTCTAAAGTAGCGTACATACCAAAGTTACTTCAATAGCAGTAGCGTACATATTTTAGATTTTAAAATTTGAAAGGTTGATGTGTTTAAATACTAATTCACCCTCCCCACCCCCCACCCCCCCTTTAGTATTTTTCCTAACAATTGCAATTAGAGCAGGTCCCTTAGGATAATCTTAATCGCTTAAAGGGAGATCCATCAAGATGAGTAGTCAAGAAGGAGAATTTTCTATTAAGCCACCTTTATTTAATGAAACTAACTTTGTATTTTCGAAAGTCAAAATGAGAGAATTTTTGCAGTCACATGGATTTGATGTATGGGGAATCGTTGCAGGAGGATATCGACACCCATCCTCCATTCCCACAGATTATGCATGGAAGAGATAGTATGAGACTAATGAAAATGAAGTCAATGCTCTTTTAGGAAGCCTGGTTGAATCATAATTCATGAAGGCATGTAGTTGAATACAACAAAGGTTATATGGGACAAGATTATCTAAAGTGATGAAGGCGACATTGAGGTAACGAACGTTAAACTTCAAACGTTGGGAATTCAATATGAAACTATTAGAATTCATGGTGATGAAAGTATTGCAAACATTTTCCTTAGAGTAGATGAGATCATTAACTCAACAAAAAATACTAGTGATGAAATAAAATATTTTATTTTCGTTGAAAAAATTCTAAGATCCCTAAACTTAAGGTTCCATTCCAAAGTCTCTGCCATTGAAGAAATGTATGATTTTAATAATATCACTATTGAAAAATTCCATGTGATATTAAAAACTTATGATATGAGAAAAGGGTTTCCAACAGATATCAGAGAAAAAAAATTCAAAGCTAAATACAAAGGGAAGGAAAAGAAAGAGCTTAAGGAAACATTTTATATTTTAGTTAAATAAGAACCAAATTTTGTGAAGAAACTTTAGGTAGGAATTGGTAGGTTCAAAGGTAAGCTTCCTTTTAAATGTTTTCCTATGGAGGAGTAGGCCATTATGCTGTTAAATGTCCTTATAAAGAAAATCATGAGAAAGGGAATAATGTTCCTAAGAATAATTTTAGAAGAAGCTTTGATATCAAAAAAAGTTTCTATACTCATGAAGATAGTGAATATTATTAGAATAATGGGGATGTTGAATCTGATCAAGATTATCAGCTACTTATGGAATTTGAATTAAAACAAATAGATGAATCTGATGATGTTTTTATGGATTCTCTATAAGAAAAGGAAATATGTATAAAAAATACTCTCATTGAAGAAATAAATTAGCTAAAAATATGTTTATAAGAAGCTAAATTAGCCGAACAAGTTTTGAAGAAACAAGTTCTAGAACAGGAAAGACACTGTGAAAATTTAGAACTTGAAATAATGGGTCTAAGAAAGGAACATGAGAAAACAAAGGCTCTAAATTTTAGATTTGCTAAAGGATCTGAAACTTTAGAATAAATCATCAAAGTGCAATGTTCTACTCTGATCAAGTCAATTCTTGGATAGAGTTCAAATGGTGAAGCATAAAAACTATGAAATCTTGTGAAACAGGTACATGAAGCTATGTCAATGAAATAAAAGGAAGTAGTCATACTAATTATATATCTCAACAAAAGACTGAATGATAAAATACTTCTCATGCAAAAAAATCTTACCATAATCCAAGGGAAAGATACTAAAGAAGGTATTGTACTCCCAGGTATTCCTACTTCAATGGTTAATGCTTCACTTGTCACAATTTTGGTCACAATGTTGTTCATTGTGTTTCTTATAAAACTATTATGACTAGAGAAGCAAGAAAACAAAAGAATGATGTTGGGGCAAATAAATCTTCTTATAATTCTTTCTCACCACTTCAAGATGAAATTGAATTTCCTCATTGCAATAAATTTTGTCGTAAATATATTGAATGTAGAAGAAGAATGATACCAGGTTACTAGCATGGACATAAGACAATACAACCCAAGCTATGGAAAAATAAAAATTCAGACACTAAAAAATTTGGTCTAGCTTTGTATGCATGAGATTAAGAAATTTTGTGGTACATTGATAGTAGATGTTCAAATAAAATGACAGGTGAAAAAAAATACTTTAATTATTTTAAAAAAATAAATAAAGAAAATAATGTAACTTTTGGTAATAATTAACTTGTTGCTATCAAATAAAAAGGAACTATGTTGTTAAAGAAAATGTCAAGGTTGTAGATGTATTATTCATTGATGGATTAAGCCATAACTTGTTAAGTGTTAGTCAAATGTATGACCAAGGGCATGAGATTTTTTCAGATCAAAGAATTATGTGGTAAGAAATATGGATAAAGGTAAGATCATAATAAAAGGAATAATGACTCTAGGTAATTTCTATGTCTTAGAAGGTGACCAATAGCATTGTTATTTAAGAAAAGCTGAAGAAAGTTGGATTTGGCACAAAAGGGTGGGACACCTTATATTTTCTCAATTGTACACATAAAACATAATTGGAGCAGTTCATGACTTGCCCAATATCTCTCCACCTAAAAATATCATCTACAAGCAAACCAGATTTCAGTTTAAAGCTAAATAAGGTACTTCAAGTAATCCACTTGAACGTATTCATACTTATTTATGTGGTACTATGAGAAAGAAGTATCCTCCTGGTGAAAATTAATTCATATTATTCATATGATTTTACAAGAATGTTTTGGAT
Organism: Pinus albicaulis; assembly: GCA_034641835.2. NCBI lineage: Eukaryota > Viridiplantae > Streptophyta > Pinopsida > Pinales > Pinaceae > Pinus > Pinus albicaulis. The sequence continues at coordinate 579,450,165 of CM076574.1, forward strand.
TGTCTTACTAAAACATACAGATGAAGCATTTGATAAATTCAAAGCATTCAAGGCTCTGGTAGAAAATGAGTTATATTTGAAATCCAATGTCTTAGATATGATAGAGGAGGATAGTTTATATCAAATGATTTTTTCAATTTTTGTGAACAACACGACATCAAAATATAGTTTTCCATAGGTAAGACTCCTCAAAAATATGGACTGGCAAAAAGAATGAATAGAAAAATCCAACAAATGGTGTGTGCCATGCTTGATGAGTCAGGTACACATCACACCTTCTGGGGAGAAGAATCACACATAGTCATGGATGAAGAAATCCTTCTTGGAAACTCTTCAAGATGAAAGTGGTATAAATGTTATAATAAAATGATTCAAAATATTTTTGAATGCATAGATGTTGTGATTGGTGAATCATCCACAAGTACCAAAAGAGAAGCACCAACAAATGATGAACCTCTCCCTACTACAAGCCAAAAGGATGTAGGATAAGGAAACACAAAAACATAAAAACAAGGAAATGAAAATACATATACATCATAAAATAATCCTTCAAGGAATGTTCAGAAAAATAACCTTGAATCTCAAATTCCAGGTGAAAAGGAAGCATGAGTACAAACTAGAAGAACTATTGTCGGAACTTCTAGTTACTTAGCCTTACTCTCCACAATTGAACCTAAAAATGTAAATCAAGTAAGGTAAGATGAATTTTGTGTTAAGGCAATGCATGAAGAACTTGATCAAATAGAAAAGAACCATACAGGGGAATTAGTACCAAGATCTCATGATAAAAATGTAATTGGGACAAAATAGGTGTGCAAGAACAAGTTGAATGAAAATGGAGAAGTAATTTAAAACAAAGAAAGACTTGTGTGCAAAGGCTATGCTCAATAGGAAGGGATAGACTTTGAAGAAAAAAGTGCACCTATAGCTAGACTTGAAGACAAAAAAATTTCTTCCATTTCAAACTTTCAGAACTTTAAGGTATATCAAATGGATGTTAAGTATGTATTTTTAAATCAGGATTTAGAAGAAGAAGTTTATATTGAAAAAATTGATGGGTTCATTTTAGGTAATGATAAAAATATTGTTTTCAAACTTAAGGATGAACTATATGGGTTAAAACAAGCTCCTCATGCATGGTATTATCATCATGACAGGTATCTTCAACAACAAGGCTTCACAAAGGGGTTTGCAGATAACAACTTATATATCAAATTTTATACATAGAAAAGTATTTTTATAGTTATTGTTTATGTAGATGGCATCATATTTGGAAGTAATGAAGAATATATGAGTAAAGGATTTGCTTCAGTCATGCAGTGAGAATTTGAAATGTCTCTACGTGGTCAACTAACATACTTCCTTGGTCTTAAAGTTAAACAAAATAATAATGATATCTTTCTTTCTCAAACAAAGTACCCCAAACAGATCTTGAAGAAATATGGAATGGGATATTTCAAACTTGTATGCATACCAATGGTAACAGTATGCAGTCTTAGTCAAAATGATGATTCTCCTTTAGTAAATCAACCAAAATACATATCTATGATTGAAAACCTACTCTATCTTACAAGTACAAGACCAGATATTATGCATGTAATTGGAATTGTTGGGCGAATTCAAGAAAATCCTAAGGAGACTCGTCTCTAAGAAGTTAAGATAATATTCAATTATCTACAAGTAACTCAAGATTTAGGTCTATGGTATCCCAAAACCGTAAATGTTTCAATTCATGCTTACACAAATGTAGATTGGGCATGTAATATTGATGGTCTTAAGAGTACTAATTGGGGAGCTGTTTATTTGGGACCTCTCTTAGTTTCATTGTTAAAAAAGAAACAAAGCTCCATGAATTTATCTACTACCGAGGTAGAATGTGTAACTGATGCATCTTGTTGTACTCAAATTCTATGAATGATCCAAACATTGCAATATATTCAAGTCACTTGTCCTCAACTTGTACCTATTCTCTCTAACAATACTAGTTCCATAAGTATCTCTAAGAATCTTGTCATGCACTCAAAAACCAAGCACATTCCAAACAAATATCATTTTGTGAGAGAGAAGGTGCTTGAACAAAAGGTAAAGATAGAATATGTTCCCTCAAAGAAACAAGTTGCAGTTGATTCCTTTGAATATCTCAAACAGAAATTTGGAATAATTCCTACCTCATCACTTTGCTAATTGTTCTAACAAGTATATCATGTTTAGGGTGAGCTATCACTATAAAATTACTACATTTTACTTTTTGTATGCAGATGGTATGAAGGAAAGTCATGTATATACACGATTTATGAGTTAGACAGATGCATATATATCTTAGTAATTGATAAAAAGTGGCACAAATTCAGGGGTGCCTCTCATATGCCTTCATCATTTCATGTTTGGTATTCTGGTTCTAACAGTGGTTTTTTGCAGTCTATTAGTTTAAGAGGAACATTAGTTATGCACCTATAGTTCCTTGTTGGAATTATGGTTTCTTGAGCATGTCGTGTTGCATATTTTTGTTGATGTCTCGGTATTTATATTGTTACTACTAAATATTAATATGTTGTTGTTGTGTCACTAGGTATCAATGATGCATAGATTTCGAATGATAAAGTTATGAATGATGCCTATCTATTGATATTATTGATGATTATAATGTTTATGTTATGGTCAGTCTTGATGATTGATTGGTTGTTGAAGTTACTTGATGACTCTTGGAAGCATTACATACTTAGTCCCTTGTTGGTGATGCTGAAGAGATTGATGTTATGGCTTACTTTTTTAAATGAAGATGTTCATGTTCCTTCTATGTTGTTGCGGTCAAATATTCATGGTGAAGGTTCCTATATGGTGTTGGTGGTTGTTGATGACTATCATGGTATTTTTTACCTCATTATTGTGGTCCTTGGTTTTAGTTATAAGTGACATAAATGTCTCTTGATGTAAAACGTCAAGTAAAGACCCAGGTTGCCGTCATTGTAATATTGAGTCATATGTGGGATATTGGAATCAAGTCATGTCATATATGTAATCCCATCATTTTAGGACATTGATGTGAAATTTGGGTCAAATATGTAACCTCATTATGTTTGGTGATTGATGTAATCACGAGTCACTGGTGATAGGAAAGGTCATATTCCGTTGAGTCATAAATCCTTGTAATTTTAATACATAAATTTAGAGGGTCCAACATATGATCAAGGGAAGCATGGTCAGTATGAATATTTCGTGATTCATATTTATAAGATCATACCTACAGTGATCAACACTACAAGGGAAGTCCTTCATTTATCTTGGTTCAACCCCTTTCCCTTGATTTCAAATGGGGAAATAAGCTTGGTCTTTGGAGAAGAATGATTGGAGAGAATATTGGTGTGTTTTGGGAGAAGACTTGATGTGCGTGTTTTGAGAGAAGACATGATGTTTGTAGGTGTATTTGTAGGTGGTGTCCAAACACCAAAGTGGTTGCCATCAATTCCAAAGGGGGAAATTGTTGGCATTCTGGTTAATGTTTTGTCCTTGATGAGAAATTGCTTAATAAAGATGTACTTGATGTAAACATATGATGATAATGGAACTCATGAAGATTGGTACAGATACTACTAAGGCTATGAACACATAATTGATAGTAGAGAGACAAATGGATGATAAAGGTGAAGTTTGAGAAAGCATACGTGGACGTGGGTCCTATGAAGAAGGGTCTTGTAAATACATAGTTCTGGTGAAGCAAAGTCACGTATAGAATTCAAACCATGGTAATCTAAAAACTATAGATCTTTACCATGGTATTGGCCCATAGTAATCAGAGTGGCAATAGTTATTTGATCTTGTCAAAGAATACTAAAGATACTACCAAGGTATTTACTTGAGGTATTGGCTAAGGCAAATAATATATAAAGATATGGAGATCGAGATGTTTTGCATGCAAGTATTGGGTTATGTATGAATGATTTGATCTGAAGTAGGAGTGCACCAAGGAGCAAGGAGAAGACTCAGATCTAAAATATATGAATGTTTTTTGGCGTACATGATTGATTGATTTACTTATTGAAACTATCCAAGTAACTAACAATGATGAAGTTATGATGAATATGTATGTTGTGATATAAATGAATTAACCAAAAGTATGTTGTATTAACAGTAAAGGTTGCAGAGACTAAAATTATGTTTGCATCGAAAGTTTTCAGATCTATATGTAGTTATGTTTGAAAAATTAACTTATATATGTGGATTCGTCTATTTAGGGTCGTGTATATATTCTACAATATGTTGAGATATGTACATGAGTGTTTTGCATAGTAAATGTGCACGCTGATATGTCTTGTGGAAGTCGTGCATGTATACTAGGGTTTTACTATACTGTATGATAATGACATTTGATGTCTGATCTGTTTTTTGTTTTATGTTGATGATGTCTCTATCATGACGATCTGTGTCTGACATAGTGGTTTGAGATGATTTTGTTTCATTAACCAACTTTAATGGTACAAAATGATGACTGGGTGTGATTCAATTATCTATCTGTGATCACTCAGTGGTATGTGATTGGTACATGTATGGCTCAGTGGTTACTTTACTGTTGCAGTGATTCATGATGATTTGAGATATCTACAGAGGTCTAATACAGAGAAGGCATGTACACATGCTAGTTTTATTCAGTATAGTTGCATACAAATTTTATTTTTTTGTTTCTTGTTGGGTTCTACTCTTAGTGATTTGATGCTTCAGAAATTCATTTTATTTTCAGTGTTAATTTTTCTCAGATTTAGTGCTTTAGTTTGACATGTTTGTTTGGGTTTATTGATGATATGGGTCTAGTTTGAAAATTTGTTGAAAGGTGGCCTAGAGGTTATGTGATAATCATTTGACAGGTGGATCTTGTTTGAAACATTCTAAAAAGTGGTCCATAAGGTACTGATGGTTGCAGCCTTCAGAAAGGGAGGAGTTCCTTCCAGTAGAAGTTGGTAAAACAAGTTTAGGGGGTTATAGCTCCCTACCAGTAGGAGTTGCAGAACAAGTGGAGGTCATAGCCTCTTGCAGGTGGGTGTCAGCATACTGATAAGAGTCTAAATCAGTAAATATGTAATAAATATTTTCTTTATATCATAAGAAAGAAGACAAAGACAACAACAATGGTCGTTTCCCCCCACATTGGGTTTCCACCTAAAATTATGGTGTTCTATGTGTGTTACTCATTTGTTTTGATTTCTTTAGATTATTTAGTACATAGTAAATCCTCTGATTCAATGATTAAAGATAATCATGTGATAAGATACATGAAAAATCAGTAAACTGGATATATGCTCATTACTTTCTCTAAAGTAGTGTACATATGTAGGTTACCTCAATAACAATAATGTACATTTTTTAGATTTTAAAATTTTAAAGGTTGATGTGTTTAAAATGTTGATTAGCGGTTGTCATTGATGTCAACCCAAGTAGCACCAGGGGCTTACCCAATATTGAATGGGAAGTTTGACCTACAAAATTAATTTATTCTGGATCAATAATGCTTTTTATGGTTTCTACTTGTCAAGATGTTTCCGCTGATATATGGCACGCCATGTAATTCTTCATGATTTGAGAGATATTCATGTTGAAGTTTGTACCCCAATTAGTGGGCTAAAACCCCATGGGGTTGGGGGATAGGTCATTGAAAAGTCATAATTAATATTTTTTAAGATCTAAAAAATCCCTCCCACATTCACTTGTTGAAGCCCCTCTCAACTTAAGCATTCATATATATCGTGATCTTCATTTCCTCCTTAGGTAAGGGATTCGGCCATCTGAAACAGGACATCGTGGAATTTTCGCTCTAATTTTTTTTCTACGAAGGCTCAGAAGCTGAAACTGTTATGAGGCAAAGAAAAAATCCTGAGGAAGCTGCAATAAAAATTTCAGATCATGTTGCACAATTTTTTTGGATATATGATCTGTGGAAGTAAGGGTTTTTGCGGGCTCCTGAAATTCATCTGAAAGAAGTGACCTTGGTAAATTCGTCATAACTCTCTCTCTGAGTATCGGATTGGAATGTCGTAAAACGTGACAGATAGTGCACAATCTTTAATTTTCTCTCTATCAATTTGAGAAGAAAATTAATAAAACAGTGACACGTGGCACTCTGTACAAGTGCGCTTTGATGAAAGAGTACATAATTAGGGCAGTGTGAGAAATTGGGTATGACTCTATCTTGAAGAATCCAAATTGAGTCAGACCTGTGGCATTGGAAAGAAGAGTCAGAGGAATACTACAGGACTGAAAATCAGATATTAGGGATCTGAAATAACAGAGATACACCATATTCAATATCGAGCTCCTAAAAGGCAAGAAAAAGCTAGATCATGTGTTGTCAAGGATTGCAAAGGACCAGACTTTCTACGGCATAAAATAAAAACAAGGTGCAGCAGAGGGTAGCATGACAAGAGAAGCAACCAAGGTGCATAACAGCAGCAAGAAGTTCATCATATGAAGTCTTCAAGTGGGCAGCACTGCATACAATCATTGTAAAGGTATCATTGTACTTAGTCATTGTAAATACATTATTGTACAAATTGTACTAGTGTCTATCTTCCAAGGGTTGAAGAGGCAGTGTTGGGAGGTCTAGGATCATCATTAGGTGGTTGTGCCAAAGTTAGGGTTATGGTCTAGTATATCTTCTTCTTCTACATCATTCTATATCATTGTAAAGTGGACCATTTTCCCTGGTACGAGAGTCCATTCTTCTTTTATTCTTCTATAGGGTGGTAGGGTGGTGCTAGGGTGAGTTGTAGCTCATTGGGTGTTGGGGCATCCATTCAGTGACTACTGAAGAATCTTGGGCGTTGGAGCGTCCATCTAGTGGGAGCTAGAGAAGAATGCTTTTCTAGATTTTAGGAAGTTGGAGCTTTATCTTCAATTGAAGTTGAAAAGAATTATTATAAAAGCATTAGGTGGTTTTTGTCTCGGAGTGGGTTTCCACCTTAAAAATTGTGTGCATTTTTTTTCCTCTTGTTTGCTGCTATCATTGTACAAACACTGATAATAATTAAATATTAACTAATGCTCTAATTGAAAGAAATACGGATTCACCCTCCTCTCTCAGTATTTCCAACATAAAATACTAAACATTTCTCAAGAAAGGTATAGGTACAGGAGAAGGGGGGTATGACATGGGGGACCTTAGTAACTCCTTTCACTTTCACGGAAAAATTAAGCACCTACGTCATCTATGTCACCGATGAATACCTCCTTACCCACTACAAGAACTATTGGGTCTTCTCCAATGCCCTCTGCGAGATGGAATAGTAGGTGTGGAACTATTCTGTTTGTGGCACCCTCAATGGACCTTCCACTCAGATGGCTTCTTGATTTTCCATTCCTCAATATTGCCCTGAGTTTTTCTCCTCCTTTGTTGATTTGGAACTCTAAGATGGTGGATCAGGAGGCGAGGAGATGTGGGCTCATCCAGTATATGTTGTTGTAGTTGACCCGTGAGGCATGTCATTGAAAGAGATAGCTATGATTTGAGTTTTCAAATCACTTTGGGGAAGCGCAGAAGGGTTCCATATTTTCCTCATGGCATATAATGGCCATAATGTCTGTGATCAATGTTCTTGTAAACAAAATGAATCAGATTTTGTTGGTCGGCTAGTGTTTTTTGTAAAGGATACAACATTTTTGTTGTCCCGCAATGAAATGGTTGTGGCGATTATTCTAAATGGTCAAGGGGATGCAAAGATAGTATTTTATGTTTTAGGATCTTACACAGAGGTTGAATCTCCTTTCAAATGGAAGAATCTAGAGAAACTTCCATCCACTCATGGATTTTTGAGTGGGTGCAGTGTTTTCTATGTAAATCCATGTTGCCATTATGGCTTTGTGGTGGATCTGTGTTCTGTTTTTGCAAATTTGGTCAGATCGTGTACAATTTTGGATGGGGTATGGTATTTTTTGGTTGTATATGAATTTTTCCAAAATCTTCTCTTCTCAAACATAGATCGGGCCATGTGCTCAATCCCATGGTCGTGAAGACCATTTATTTTTGTATATCCAACTATGCAACATATTGGAAAACTAGAACTGCAAAATTTCCTATTAGATCCGGAGCCATATCAAAGGTAGACCACACCCTTTCAATTTTTTGCAATTCCCTCATCTAGAAAATAAGTCCTCATTGAGCTGGGGCTGTGACTACAATAAAGGAACTAAAAATGAAAGTGTAGAATTACTTGGGTTATTTGACATATCTTTAGAGTTTGATCCATGAAGGAAAGATACTTCTAGACAACTTATGCTTGTAGGAATATGGCATGTTCCATAATTCAACCATTATTATAAATTTGCGATAACGGGCTGGAATTCCAGGAATGGGAGGGCCTTCTAGTAATGCTAAAGGTCAAGCTCCTTTCCAGGATGTTGTAAAAGGAAGGACTAATGTGCATAACAAACCTGTGCAAACTTATACTATCCCATGCCCCTATATTGTTGAATATATGAATCAGGTGCCAACATTGATAGTAAATATGCCATGGGTCAATGAACTCTATTATGATTTCCATTCAAGGGAAATCAAATGCAGATTTAAAGGTTTTTGGCCCAAGATGGAGGACCTGTATCAATGGATTTTCTCCACTTGGATTGAAAATTGTGATGTTCATCAATTCACTAGAGGATATTTCATTGTAAAATTTGATACAAAAAAATCTAGACTTTGTTTTAAATAAGGGACCTTGGTTTTGGGGAAGCACGGACCTATTCGTGATCCCTTGGTTCCAAGATTTCGACGTTAATTCCATGGTGATATGAAAAATGTCAGTGTTACAGGTTAATTTGGGCATCACTCCAAAAACATAGAACAATATCAATTAGGGTCTATCATAATCTAAATAAGTTGTTACATGCCCTAAACAAGTCATCCCATTGATGGTTTTCCTCCATGAAAGTTTCACTTCTTGGATGCCAGTTGAAGTGTTCCATTGAGTCATCAACGCACCCCTAGACTACAGTAAGTTCTTTGCAGAGCATCTACTCCCATGAAAAGTTGCTTGCAAAGCATCTAGGCCCACTTTATAGTGCATTGGGCTAGTGGGAGATAATTGTTCATAGGATTCTGGGAATCTTCCCACCCTCTAGTGGCTTCTAGAATTTGTTCCATCTATCACATCATCTGTTAACTTCTAATATGGACACCATGGAGCCATTGAACCTCTTATCCTCATATTACCATGAACAAGGAAACCTCTTTGTCCATTTTTGGAAAATCCATTCAATGATTCATTAATGTCAAACTACCTTCACTAATAAATTGAGCACTGATCATAGTGCACAAGAGAGGAATAATTTGAATTTGTAGAGTTATGCTGGTGAGATTATAGATCTTGGAGGTGTTGTTTGCATGTAATGTTATGCTGCTAGAGTGATTCTGATGATGTGATGAGGATAGGACTAAGGTCGGACTGAGTTGACATCGAATCGATCCAAGTGGTTGTAACTTCTCCTTCTACTTCATAATAAAGATATTTTTTTCTTTCCTAATACATGTGATCATGATGTTATATGTTTATTTTCAAATGCAATCGATTCAATATGTTTAACATGAATAGATCATATGTCTTTATGTTGTTTTCTGCCTTCTATTAGCCATTGCAGGTACCAATCAAGTGAGTTCAGTTCGATTGAGAGTGATGGAAGTGACAAAAGGGAGGCAAGGAATAGTGAAAGATCACAAGTAGGTGTTCTTCCCTTATCTATTCATTTTAAGGAAAAAATCAAATAAATTTCTTCCGTTGTTCTAAGTGCGACCACCACACTAAGGGAAAACGTATATATCCATAGGTTTGATTTCCGTAAAACAAATTGGTGACCATATTAGGGAATGAAAAATCATCCCTGGTGGTTTTATCCTTGTTTATCAGCCTCTAGTAGAATTTACTTGCTTTATTTTAGTCATTTGAATGTGTTTTAGTAAAAGAAGTGTGTTTTCTTGCCTTTTTTGAGTTTCCTTTGGCACCAACGCACTATTGGTCTTGGCACAATGCTTTGTATAGCACTGTTGTCTTAGGTATAGTGCCGTGAAATGTACTATCTCCCACTCAGGGGTGCGTTTCTCCTGTGACCAACCAAAAATCATCATATTTTTGTCTTTGCAATTAATTTCAATATCTTTTTTGTTGAGTTTTGAAGTGTCTGATTGCCTCTAGAGACTATATTGCCACTACTATTCTTGCCTCTCTTTGGATTTTTGTTTGATCAATGTTTCTTTTTGTTTTATTTATCATTGTTGAATAGCTTCAAAGTTTAAAATTTTACATTTGATCAGTTATTTATTTTCGGAAAGAGGAATTTTTGTTTTAGCCTTCGTTTCTATGGAAAGTATTGATTGATTGCTTGTGCATCATAGTTTGTTTTTAGTTCATCTAAACTTAAAATAAATAATAAATAAAAACATGCATTTGCATATAGGGATTGTGAGTGTTGCATAGGAATAGTTATGGAATTTTCATTTAGGTGTGGTCATTGTTGGTTGCTTACAATCTGATTGCTATATCCCTTGTAGCTGATTTTCATCATTGAAATTCAAATTGAAATGAATGCTTATCATATTTATTGCATTCTAGGAATGTCAAATAAATCTCGTGGTGAACCTGAAAGACAAACTTATAAGAAAGATCAACTTAAAATTTATCTGAATTAATCTAAGGGAGCATTTTCATTTAACGATAACATTTAGAGGTTTAGGCCAGAGATGTGTTCCAGTGCTGTAAAACATAGCAGTTGTCATTAATTATCTACGATACATTCCGAGTGTGATACCTCTTTCCATGTACGTAATTATATCAGAGCTCGTCCACATACCTTAGGGTATATCGGGTGGTCTTCTAGTACGAAAAGTATAAGGGGATTCTCTCACTGTGCGGTTTTGCATTAGAAAACGCTAATACGGATTGGGCCTCCACATACCATCGAGTATATTTGGGAGGAAAACATTAGGTTTCTTACCATCCATAGGTAACCAAATCGGTCGCCTTGTACATTGTGATACACCGAGCACAACATTCGGGGAGATTTCCTGCACATACATAAGTCATTGGTTTACTGGGGTGGTATATTGCAGTTCATGGTTTCTTGGTAAATTTTTTTCCTAACATTAACCTATTTTTATTTATTAAAATCAATCATAAATCATGGAAGAATATCAATCATTTCCTCGTCGTTCACGTAATACAATGAATAAAACACTTTTACCACCAGAAGCTACACCTAGTAGACGAAGGCGAGCTTGTCCTACCAAGTTCAATACCTCTGGAACCTTTGGTGCTACATCTTCATCTAATTTACCAGTCATATAATCCTTTGAGTACCGAGTCTCGAGTCGTTTCGACCAATCCTAGTTTATCTACTACTGATACGAAACCCTCACAATTACCCGAGGACACTGAAATTCAATCTAGTGAAACGATAAATCCAGAACCCGAAGTTGTTCAACGGGAAGTCGATCCAAAACCTATTGTTCTTTTACCAGAACATCTTGATACCGAATTTGAACAATAAGAAGTTGTTCCCATGCAATTGGCTCATCCTCATTCATTCGTAACTATTGAGTCTTCCTCTTTACCGTATAGTTTACCACCTAAAATTTATCTCGAGCCTGACAGTGAAGTACTTCCACCTAGTTTTATTTCAATAGAGGAAGAAATTTATGAAGAGACAACCCCTTCAAATCCAACTCATTTTGGGTCAGGGCTTCATCTTTATCCGTATTTTCCTCGTTTGACCTACTCTACTCCTATTTATCCTGCTCAATATAAAGTTCCCATAGATTCTTTAGAGTATTTGTTGGGTTATTTAACTATGGCTGAGACAACATCCCAGACTGTACCATCTATTATAGCTGCGAAAACATCTACTATTGCTTCTTCTTTGATGTTTTTTATGACACATGAGTCTCATCTTTATGGTGGTACGTCTGTCCGATTGGGTTACCAAGATTTGAATGGAACCTCTAGTACATGGAATTCACGCATGTCATCATCTGTAATTTTATCTGTTTCCTCTCTTACGAGTACTAAATGTTCTAATCCTTTATTAACATCATCAACTCAATATCAGGCTGGTCCATCCAATTATCGTCTATCTTATCTAGTATCTGCTAGAATCCCATCATATGAAACTTTGTATGTGAAATATCCTTATACTCCATATGTTGGGGGGCAACATATGTTAGGGCCATATGGCAGTACTCCTTCATTTTTAGGTAAATCTTATGCTAGAATTCCTGTTTGTCAATGGAAAGAAAACTTTCCTGTTCAACTGAAAAAAATTGTGTATCAATATCAACCAGTTCAACCTGTTGCATCTGTACCTACTACGCTTTTTATTACTTCTTTTGTTGTTTCTTAGTCTGCTTAGGCGGGTCCTTCAACCCTTAACCCTCAATTTTCAGGTCTATAGACTCCGTCTTCTCAGGCTGGTATACAAAAACTGTCCGTATCAAGAATTTCACAAGCACAGGATAGTTTACCCTTGTCACAGGCTTCTACTAGTCATGTATATTCACAACCCGGTTTGAATTATCCTGGTGGGAAACAATAGTTTTATCAAATTCCATGGATGCCACAACAAACATTCCAATAGTTTCAAGCTTAGCTAGGTCCTGGTCAACAAGCCTATCAAGGGTTTGGTCAAAAAACTTACTCTTATCTAGGTTACCAACAGAAAAATCCTTATGTTGGTGCACAATGGCCTATTGCCCAGGAAATTCCATCTTACCCTGGTTATGCTCAACCTGATCTAAATCGTCAGTTGCCATTTGTTGCAACACTAGAGTTACCTTTAAACAGGCTCACTAATGATCCCATTCATTATTTACCTTGGTGGTTGGTGATTCCTCATAAATTACCCTATGATATTCCAAAATTCAATGGAAATTATGGAGAAGACCCATCTATGCATGTTATGAATTATCATTTATGGTGTTCATCAAACTCCTTGAATGATGATTCTGTTAGACTTCGTATTTTCCAACGAACGCTCACTAGTATGGCTGTGAAGTGGTATATTGAATTACCATGATCTTCTTTGGATAACTTTATAGCTTTAGCCACTACTTTTTTAGCCCACTTCCAATTACCCATCAGATATGAAACTCGAATGGAACTTTTGACCAGATTTAAATAGACAACTTCTACTCATATATCAGATCATATACATCTATGGTGTCGTCATCGTCAAATGGTTAATTTTTTTTTTCTTGATCAGATTTTAGTTGAGTGGTTTATAAAGTCCCAGTTGCCATCTATCACCGAGGATGTGGCAGAAGGCGGTGTTGTGACCGAAGAGAAAGTAATTTCTCGTGCCAAATATCTTGATTTGTTTTCTACTGAGTCTGGCACGTTCTATGAAAATATTATTAATGCACTGCCACCAAATTTTATTGTTCCGCCTTCTCCATTTGGTAAAGAAATTAATTCCGACGATGGTGTGACTGGTTCTGCTAGTTGGTTCTATCAGCAAGTCGACCATCTGGTTCTACACTTGCTGTTTCAAATCAAACCCCTATTGCATCTGATCCTATGTATTATTTTGAAAGACATGTCATGTAATATAACAAAGGAAAAAGTGATAAGCAAGCTGGAAGTAAGAAGAAGGGGAAAGGTAAGAAGAAACAAAATTCACCCCCCTAGGAAAACTCATCTGATTCATTCAGTTCTTCTTGAAAACCTCGTTACACTTGCTTGATATGTAATGAGGAGAATTTTACGCGAGATTTTCCTCATCGATTAGAAGTCTCAAAGCTTCTATAGACTTCTGCCACATCTGCAATGTTGAAAAATCCTTTTCAGAACCCAGAAACACATATGGTTTCTATGGTTCCCACTTCTAGTTCACAAGTGCTTATGTTATCTGCCACTAAGCCCAAAACTGATGACTTGGTGTCTACTCGAAGTAAATATTACAGTAATCCTCTATTGTTGTCAAATGGTCAGGCTACAGATCAACCTACTACTTTAACTTTGAATTCTTATGATTCAATTCCACCACCTATTATTCCTGAGTTAACAATAAAGTCGTCGAAGGGAGTCATTCATAAATCGACTTTCAACCCTCGAGCTCATGCAACTCAAAATTATAACATAGTTGAGGATCTGGATTAGTCACCTTTCATTATATCAACGCCCGAGGTTCTTTAGAATTGTCCCTCCCAGAAGCTGGCTTCGTTGTCGGAAATTTGTGGAATCGATCCGACTGATTCTAACCTTGTAGTATTTAATCACGCAGGCTATGTGCCATAATTACCAGCACAATCGGCATTTTTTATTCAAGTACATGTCTCGAATCGCCTCATTCATCAAACTGTCATTGATGAAGGCGCATCTTCTTATATCATGCCTATGAGTTGCTGGAAGTCACTTGGATCGACGACCTTATCACAATTTCCTACGAAGTTGAAATATTTTGACGGTCGTACATATAAACCTTGCAAAATTCTTAGTAACCTGCAATTCAAACTAGGCGAAAAATAAATTACTATTGAAGTTGAGGTCGTTGACGGACCCCTTGACTACAATATATTAATTGGAAGACTGTGGGTTTACGCTATGGTTTTAGTTGTATTTACTTACTTTCGTATGGTCATCTTCCCCCATAAGGGATGCATCACAATCATTGATCAATTCTCCTTCTTCACCTCTGGTTCCCGGGCAACTGGAAGTGTTCCATTTGTTCACAGACCCCCGCCATCTCTTCAGGCATTGGTGTAGGAATATTTAAGGATTATTCCTTAATGGGCACATTTTCGTTACCATCGCTTGTGACATCGGCGAAAATAGCAAAAATAGGGACTTGCAATATGATATCTTCCACTTCATCTGAATTAAGGAAGATTCCCAATGATTCTGATATAGATGGGTTGGGTGAAATCATGCCACTAAGCCCAATTGAGCTCGCATAACAACCAATATTTTTGGATTACGCAACCAACCCAAATTATTTGTCACCAACTGTTTGGGTCGATCGTTCTTTGGATTATGGTACTTCTTTTGATACTTTTTCACATGTATTGTCAACCGATAAGAGAATTATGGAATCCATTATGATGGAAGAAGAACCATGGTCAGATTTAAATCAATGATCCCATATTCCATATTACAATGAAGATATTCCAACTAAACTATATCACCCAATATTCGTTTATTTATTGACGAATTCCATTCTTATCCACGCAATCAATTCTGAGCAAAATTCATCATATATCAAAGAAACGATTTCTATCGATATTTAAACCAAACCTGGCATTGTAGAAAACATTCATGTCGGTGTGTCTTGTTCTCCATCTAAACTTAACACTTTCCACTCTCTATTTTGTGAATTCTGAGATGTATTCGCTTGGTCATATGAGGAAATTCCAAGCATCGACTCTAGCATTGTTGAGCACGAGACTGATGTCAAACTGGTACGATAGTGCCTTTGTCTTGTTCATCATAAGAAATTTGTTGCCATTAAAGCAGAGGTTGAAAAAATTTTGCGTGTTGGTTTCATTTACCATGTTCCACTTACCGGTTGGGTTTCCAACATTGTTCTTGTCATGAAGAAATAGGGGAAAATTAGAGTGTGCATCGATTATCGGTATGTTGATCATGCTTGTCTAAAGGACAACTATCCCACTCCCTTTGTCGACCAAATCATTGACAAATGTGCCAGATGTGAAATATTTTCCTTCATGGATGGATTTTCCAGTTATAATCAGATCAATATTTTCCCAGAGGACCAATATAAAACAAATTTTGTCTGTACCTGGGGCACATTCGCTTATTGAAAGCTCCCTTTTGGTTTAAATAAATTGGGGCAACATTCCAGAGGACAATGAATTATGATTTCCATCACATCAAACACATTGTTCAACCGTATCTGGATGACTTACTTGCACATTCACGGAAATGGGCTGACCACCCACTACATTTAAGAGAATTTTTTTTATGATGCTGTCATTACAAAATACACCTCAATCCACACAAATGTATGTTCAGTGTTAGTTCTAGTCGTTTTCTTGGATTCTTCGTGTCGAAAGATGGAATTCGACTTGATCCATTGAAGGTCCAAACCATTCTTGATTTTCCTACTTCTTCCAATCTACTTCAGTTACAAAGACTCCAAGGGAAGGTTAAGTTTCTAATGAGGTTCATTCCCAAATTCACTGAAATTTCTAAAGGATTTACCCAACTCTTGGAAAAGGGGATTCCCTTCCATTGAGATGAGGTTGCGCAAGCTTCTTTTGATGTTCTTAAAGATACCCTCATTAGAGAAATTTTGAGGTCTAAAATGTGCCTCCTAAGAAAAATGTACAACCAGTAAAAACTTTATAAGAACCAATAGTATTCAAGATGATGATGTCAACCATGGGGTATGATTCACCATTTTTGGGGTAAAAAAGTAAAAATATTAAAAAATAATAAAATAATAAAACTACTTTTTCAACTTATATTTTCAACTTATCTTCGTAAATTTTTACTCAAATTTTGAGTGGGAGTACTCATTGGATGCAAAATTTAATTCCTCATCCAAGGAGTATCCATGTTTCATACTTTTTATGGACCCTGCTACACAAAAAATGATAAATACATGAAAAAGGGTGATTGCAATCATGTTTTTTCGGGTATTTTTCATTTTTCATGTATAAAGGTCCATCAAAAGTATGCAATATGGGTACTCCTTGGATGAGGAATCCAATTATGCATCCAATGTGTGTTCCCGCTCCAAATTTGAGTAAACCCATAGGGAGATAAGTTGAAAAAGTAGTTTTATATTTTTTCCCTCTAAAATTTGATGATGTAATCTAATCTTATTTTATTATTTCCACCATTATTTTATAATTTCCTTAGAAGGCCTATTTTAGACCTCGAATTTCCCTTAATGGATCTGAGCATCATTAATCTATCCCCCAAATTATCAGAGTAATTATTTCTTGTATCTCGCCGCTGCAGATAAACCATCGCTATGGTTTTAGTCCAAGAAGAAGATGGGATTGAACATTTGATATATTATTTGAGTCTTGATATCAATGATACGGAAGTTAAGTAAACTTATGTTGAGAAGCTCGCTTTGGAATCCATTCAAGCGGTATAAATATTTCACCATTACATCCTGCTTTGGAAGACCATTGTCATTTCAGATTGCAATCCTATGACATACATTCTGTCATGTCAATTGCTGGGGGGGAAATATTCAAAATCAATCATAATTTTGCAAGAATTTGATTTGGAATTCATCATATCCAAGTCAAATAAGTCCTTGGTTTTTTCTGAGCTTATCTGCGACCTTCCCTCGAGTAGCACTGAGTCTATTATGGAACCATCAATTCCGGATGAGTCTTTGTTTCTGATCGCATCATCTGACCAATGGTATGGAGATTTCCTCATCTATCTCCAGACCCAAACTTTCTGGCCCAATACCTCTCGCTCGCAACAACGACGTATTTGATACCAAGCCAAATATTATCTTATCATCGACGGTACACTTTATTGTCGCGGTGCCGATACAATTTTAAGTAGGTGCCTCACTCATGAGGAGGCCGAGAAAACTTTAAATGATTGCCATGCTAGTGCCCGTGGTGGACATTTATATGTTTTTTCTTCTGCGTAGAAGATTCTTTGCGTTGGTTAATTTTGGCCTACCATATTTCGCGATTGCATTCTCACTGTTAGAAGTTGTCATTCTTTCAAGATATTTAATCATAAAACCTGCCTACTGCTAGCACCAATGCATCTTGTCGTCATTTTTGGATGATTTTCCAAATGGGGCATTGACTTCATGACATGTAACCGTCGCTCGACCGGGGGGCATGGGTATATTATTGTCGTCGTTGACTATTTTACGAAGGGGGCAAAGGCAATTCCTACATTTAACAACACATGCGAGACAACTGCATTATTTTTCTTTAACCATGTGGTTACATGGTTTGGTGTGCCACAAGCCATAGTCACAGATCATGGAAAAAAATTTCGCAATCACATGATGACTGAGTTGACTGCCAAGTTAGGACTACCACTTGATAGTTCAACCCCTTATTATCTGCAAGCTAATGGAAAAGTTGAAGCTATCAACAAAATTCTTAAACGTATGCTTCAACGCACGATTGGGGTTCATAAATGAAACTAGAATTTAATCCTATACTCTAATTTGTGGGCTTATTGAACATCGGTGAGAAACACAACTGGATTTACTCCCTTTCAGCTAATTTACGTTCTGGAAGCTATCTTATCAATCCAATGTGAAATTCCATGGTTGAAACTTGCGATTGACCTACTTCCTGACATTTATGATGAAGATTCATGTCTTTTAGATCTCACCCATCTAGATGCAACACATCGTGAAGCTGCATTGGCCAACGAAGCACATAAGAGATGAACCAAGGCATAATATGACTGCAATGTCAAGCCTTGCACCTTCTCGGAAGGAGACATGGTATTGCTTTATGATCAGAAAGATGATTAAATAGGAACAGGAAAATTGGAACCATTATGGCATGGCCCCTACATTGTCAAGTGCATTCTGGCTAAGGGTGCATACGATTTGGTATATTATGATGGGATTCCATTTTCGCAGCCTCAAAATGGGTTGTATCTTAAATGTTACTATGTTTGATTCCGTGTAGTAAACATTATATGATACTGTATATATGCTTTGATTGCGTGTGTGTCACAATGTGTCTTTCATAGTTTTTCATGTGGTTAGTAATCCGATTTGCATTTTTTTGCAAATGTCATAATATTCGAAACCGTTTGTTGGATATGCTGATGGTTCTAGTCGTAATACGTGGAATCTATCCTCTACAACATGGGCCATATTCACTCAAGGGATTTTTATCGGTCAATCCACCAGAAATATCGTTGATTATAGTGCGTTGATCGAACTCCTCTATGATTCCATTTCACTTGGCATTCGCTGCATCATCATCAGGCTAGACTCATAACTTGTTGTACTACAACTTACTAGTGTTTATATCGTCTGAAATATAGCTATTCATCACATGTTCCTTAGAGTTTTTCTTTTGGAAATAAATTTTGATTACATCCAATATCAACACATTTCCAGAAACTTTAACAATTTAACTGATTCTTTAGTGAACTATGTGTTAAATAGACATTTGCAAAATATGTAAAGATATATTTTCAATTCACATCACACAATTGAATAGGATTGCACATAACCATAGGAAAACACTGAAAGTAAAATAGATATATAATCGAGTTTTTTACAAAAATTGTTTCCATGACACATTGGTCATATGACCTCAAAATTTATACAAACATAGAATAATATAAGTAGAACTAGTGATGCTCATGATAGCAGGTCACTGCTTGGGCTATCATGCGCAATATCCTCATCCAATGACTAGGCACACAAATAGTATGGTGTTGTAGCCTCATAGGTAACTCCTAAATCTGGACATCCGGTATCCTGAGAGTCAACCCCTCCATATGCTAATGTAACTCAACCAGAGTCTCAGCTAAATCCAAATCCCGAAGGAATGCTCTCCCAAAAATCCTCTATGTTGGTTCACTCGCCTATTGTGCACGACCCACTGGTTGAACAATACCCACATATGCATACATAAAACACCTTTAGTTTAGTCTTGGAAACATAAAAAACAAAAAATATGTAAAAAAAAAAAAAAATCAAAAACACGGTCAAGAATTTTACCTATAACACCCCATTGAGCGCTAGATGGTAAAATCAAATTTGGTTCTCCATGGAAATCCATCCCTACATATGGATGCTCCTCTATGAAGATATGTTTTCGTCAGAGCCAAGTGAAAAATGCAGTGGAAAACAAGATCGATGACTAACCAGCATGTCTAGCCATCGACTCTACCCACCGCTGCATCCGTGGATCTCTAGGACCAACTAAACCCAATGTCACATGATGTGGCTGCATCAATGGAACTTGCTCCAAAACTAAAGTGACCAAGATCGATCCATAGTTGAAATTCGTCATCTTGCCACTTTTTACATTGGTCAGTTGTTCTTTCATCTGAAGGAGTATTGTTTGAGCCTAGTTGAACACGGTTGGTTCGAGACACTCAAGCACATACTGCATGTATGATCTGTTCGCGACATGAAGTGTCACGCTGCCAGCTAGCTTTGCTATAGTAAATAGGAGAATTTGTAAAGGCATATCACGTACATCTTTGATATTTATCTTTCCATCTTTGCTAGGCTCTATACATGGATGAAAAAAACTATTAAATGTAGTCATTATCTGTCTCACCTCCATGGATGGAACCCACAAGATAAATGGGGGCACCACATCTCGACAAACCTTTAAATTTCATCAACCAATATTGGGAGCACTTTGTCCCCAATGTGAAATGTCTGTAGTGTCAGGTCTGATGAGAAAATTAAGAACTACAATAGTTTCATATGTTGCCTCATCCCTAAAAATGTAAAGTACTTGAGCAACCCACAGTCTTTGAAGGCTATCATAGTGCTAGATCATTTATGACAACCATATCCTGTTCCTCATGTTCTCTTTCTCGCCATGTAATCGACATTCTGATATGATAAAAGTCTGAAATAAAACCATAGGCCTAGTTAGGATCCATTCAGTGCAAAAAAATGGAGAAATTTTGTGCAGAAAACTCAATGAAAATTTCTAAATTGGGCCCAAAGAACTCTTGAGTGGAAGATAGAGTGTTGCAGAGGACATGGGCTTCTTTTTAGCCACTCTACAATGCACTTTTCGACATCCAAGGGTGTGTTGGTCCTAGGTCATTGTATATTTTCCCTTGGATCCCCAAAACCCTAAAAAAATTTCATGAAACTGAAAAGGAATGAAAAAAATAGAAAGAGGAAGGTTGGATCTCCAACCTGGTCCAGACGTCATGAGAAGTGATCCACAGAATCTGTCGTAATCAGCTACTAAAGTTTGAGGGTAAAACTGGCTCATAGCACTAAAACTGAATGGTAAATATGAAATCAGTAAAAATGACTTGGTAAATTCTTATTTAAATAGTCTTTTTGATTAATTTATGCATTTTTAATTAATTGACTATAGTTTTTACCCATTTTTTACTATTGAAACAGGTATTTTTAATCCGTTTGGTGGTTATTTGAGAAGGTTTACAACTGAAACAGTGAATTTGATGTGCATGATTGTAAAATGAATTTTGACCACAAAGCACACTTTTATCTCTTTTCGAGCTCTGTTAAACATGAAAAAGGAACCCCCATATAGTTCTCTTTCAACTCTTTTCAGACTCCAAAAATATGAAAATATTTCCAAAAAAGATAGATTATTTACGAAAAAGGAAAACCATATTTGAACATGGCTAGGAGGTTCTCTCAGGTATTATTTTATGCTTTTTCGGATATGTGGGACAATTTTATGAAAAATAACTTGTGGAGTTTTCTTTTTGCCCCTTTTTCAAACTCTATAAACATGAAAAAGGACCAATTTTTCACTGTCGTTAGACTCGTTAAAACATAAAATAGTGACAGACTTTTCCATCATGAAAAGATCAAGTTGCACCTTCGCTAGACTCGTTAAAACATCACATAGCGATGGATTCACTTGAAAGGTGGAATTATACATCAAGAATATGTTATCCTCCTCAAGCTTGTTAAAAAATAAAGAGGTGCTAGTTAGCGATGACTGGAAAAAATTGGAAAGGGATAAATCACTTTATGGTAGCAAGTCGTTCTTGAACATGAGACGTATTCACTTCATCTCCATGAATTTTGGGTTGGGTTATATGCTTTATGGTCCATCATACCTATGGTCTATCACACCATCCATCACTTTGGTTTTGGGTCAATGGTTCCAACTCATTCAGTGTCGCCGATATGTTCAAGAGAAGTCACTTAGTTATTCCTCATCCTTTGCAATACTCATACATCTTCATTTCATGATTTCCATCCCTGAACATTACCTCATCAGTTACATTCTGTCTCCAAAATCATTACTCCCATTTCATGTCATTGATGGGGGATACATCAAGGCCCTCCTGTAACGAGTCACTTCCAATCGACATCAGCTCATCATCCGAGAAGTTGACTTAGAAAAAAAATTTCAGTACCTTCGAGCTTACATACAATAATGGAAAGTTTCTCATTCTCGGTGATAGGTTGATATCACAGGCCTTCGACTGAAACACTTTGTATGGTGTTCGACATAAAATCATCTATTCACACCATGAATAATGTACTACATTACCTTGAGATCCATTATCATCATCGGTGGTTTCTCTCGCATCTGTTAAC
Source organism: Pinus albicaulis (assembly GCA_034641835.2). Taxonomy (NCBI): domain Eukaryota; kingdom Viridiplantae; phylum Streptophyta; class Pinopsida; order Pinales; family Pinaceae; genus Pinus; species Pinus albicaulis. The sequence continues at coordinate 579,472,389 of CM076574.1, forward strand.
GACTTACATCATTGGCTGGTAATCAGACGGTGTCTTCCCATGTTTGACTTCAGATCACATATTTGCATGGTTAGAATCGTACTTAAGTGATCGAGTGAATGCGATATAAGATCCCAGAGCTATTTTCATCCATCCGGGCTGCGATTTCAGGAGTAGTACCACATCATCCATATGATGGTCTTTACACAGATGGTCATCCTATCATGGGTCTATATCTGTAGATGAATTTATGATATTATGATAGTTTATGTGCTAAGTATGGGTATGCCTCCCTCAGTAATTCATGTCAGAGATGAAAATATATCATGATGTAATGTATTTTAATTTATGCAGGTCACTATCCACTTCAGATCCTACTCATCCCATCGTAAATCATATCATTCAACATTATCACTTTTGACTTCATGCTTTAGGGGGTAGCTATTACAGGTCAATTTGGGCATCACTCCTAAAACCCAGATCAATATCAATTAGGCTTTATCATACTCTAAATCCGTTGCTACTTGCCCTAAACAGGTCATCCCATTGATGGTTTTCCTCCATGAAAGTTTCATTTATTGGATGCCAATTTAAGTGTTCCATTGAGCCATCAATGCACACCTAGATTGCAGTAAGTGATTTGTAGAGCATATTCTCCCATGGAAAGCTGTGTTGTAGAGCATCTAGGCCCACTTTATAGTGCATTGGTAAACTGGGAGCAAATTGTTTATAGGGTTCTAGGAATCTTCCCACCTTCTAGTGGCTTCTAAAAGTTGTTCCAACTATCACATCATCTGATAACTTTGAATATGGACACCATGGAGCCATTGAACCACTTATCCTCATATTCCCATGAACAAGGAAACCTCTTCATCCATTTTTGGAAAATCCATTCAATGATTCATGAATGTCAAACTACCTTCACTACTTATAAATTAAGCATTGATCATAGTACACAAGAGAGCAAGAACTTGAATTAGTAGAGTTATGCTGGTGAGATCACAGCTCTTGGAGGTGTCGTTTTCATGTAATTTTATGTTGCTAGAGTGATGTTCTTGATGTGATGAGGATAGGACTGAAGCTGGAGCGAGTTGACATCGAATCGATCCAAATGGTTGTAACTTCTTCTTCTACCTCATAATAAAGAGATTTTTTCCTTTCCTAATACTTGTGTTCATGATGTTATATGTGTATTTTCAAATGCAATCGATTCAATTTGTTCAATATGAATAGATCACATGCCTTTATGTTGTTTTCTATCTTATGTTAGCCATTGCAAGTACCATTTAAGCGAGTTCAGTTCGATTGAGAGTGACGAGAGTGACAAAAGGGAGGTGAGGAATAGTGAAAGATCATAATTATGTGTTCTTCCCTTGTCTATTCATATTAAGTAAAAGGTCAAATATATTTATTCTGTTTTTATAAGTGCTACCACCACACTTAGGGAAAACAATATATCTATCCATAGGTTTTATTTCTGTAAAATAGTCGGTTTGGGTTAGTGTTACATGTCATTTTTTCACCATGACATTTGACTGTTCATATGGTTCTATTACCATCCATATCTTGTGCCCTTAGAGGTCGAAAACACTCATGTTCCTGAATCAAGTCTTGGAAATTGGATTAAATCTTTGTAAAACCCCTAGAATATTACCTGCGTAGTTTTTATAGCCTTTTCCTATGCATGAGATAATGCTTCTTCCATTAGCTACGAAGATCATAGCTCTATTCACCACTAAAACCTGTGCACCCCCATGAAAAGAAATTAAAAATAAAAAGTAACTTATAGAAGCCTAGTTGGTCAAATATTCTCCCAACTGGAAGCCTCTAGAGTCACACTAGTTTGAGCTTTATCCCTCCACTCGTGGAGCTTATCCCTTGATCCAAGGAACTCAAATCCCTTCATGGGAGGAATCCATCCCTCTCTTAATGGATCTTAAACTACCTTAATCTCTCTATAAATTGAGCTCATGTTTTAGGTTGAAGGGTAGATACCAATGTGAATAGAGACTGATTTGTATAGTTTGTAAGTTAGAGAGAGTTCATAGAGTTCATATTTTCTATACTAGTGATTTGTTGTTGACACATTGAAGATCACATCTTTGTGCCCATGACTTCATGCTGGTAATTATAGAGAGGAAGGATTATCAGATTGAAGGAAAAATATTTCTCAAACACATGGGAGAAATCTATATAACATCAAGGCATATGGTTGTAAGATTGATCTTTCTAATTTATGATAATACATATGGATCTCCTTTTCTCATTGTCTTGTTTCTGAATTCATGGGAATGATGTCAATAATTGTATTCCTTGATCACTAAGTTGGATTAGTATTTACGATTATTATATACTTCAGGTGCTTTGATCATTTGTTTTGTCTGTGATTATAGGTTCTATTCATTATTGAAGAACTATTTTGGAGTGAAAGACAAAGGACTGCATCAGACATATGGATTGAAAGGTAGGAGCATGTCCTATTTATTTTCATGGTTGTAATAATCTAAAATACAAATAATCTATAGAAAGAGATATTCAATGGATATTTATTTCTAGTTACTCGTTGGAGTACTAGGGAGAACGCTTTTTTTCGCAAGAGGGATTAATCCTGGTAACAAATTGGCGACCATACTGGGGGAGACAAGTTTAGTTTTCTTTGGTTTCATTTAGTTTGAAATTCTAGCTTTCTGATTTTGACTTCTCCGAGTGTGGTTGGGTAGATGAATTTTTAAAATCTCTAAGAAAGAAAACCTAAAATATATTTTTTCCAACTTTTTCTCTACCTGCACGGTTTTCTGTGGAAAACAGAGTGGCGACCTGCGCAACTTTTCAGTTTAGTCCTGTGTGCATGCACACTTTTATTAACTGAGACGTTGCGCACCCCCTGAGAAATTTTGAAAAAATTGGAACTTTGTCTTTCAGAGCCAAATAACCAAATTCTTGAAGTTTAACCTGATTTACTCTAGTTGTTAGAACCTGTGTGAGAACTCCTCTTCAACAATTTTGAGTCTTATGTGATTAATCATCCTTTTTTCATTTTAAAAGTTAGGGTTTACCCTGGTTTATTGTTGCTCTTCATGGAAGGTAAATTCGTTTACCTCAGATCACTGCTTTTACGATTTTTTCTCCTTGAGCCATCAGAATTATAGCCAACCTTACTTTTTGAGAATATTTTTTTCTTATTCATCTACAAAATAGAAAAACTTTTAGATTACTGAAGCCTCATTTGTCCCAAAGTACTCTTTTATGATTTCATTTCTGCTGGGATAAGTGGAAACATTCTTAGTATGATTACACCTAAGAGAAATCATTTACAAAACATTCATAGGAATCCTAGTTCGGATTCATAATTAGAACTTTGATTTGATTTTGAAGTTTATACTTTTAGGTTTTTAAGAAATTTCTTTCTTTTGAGATTTTTTTGTTTTTCAATTGTAGTTTTTGACTTTTTAATCAATGTAATTTTATTCACAAAGAGAAATTGATCATGTTTGGAAATTTTGTTCTTAATGAAATTGTTTTCTTTTAAGAAAGGAATTTTGTTTAAAGTGTGAGGAAGTTTGTGTTTTTAAATTCAAAAAATCTCTCAACTTTCTCCTAAATAGAATTCATCGAAAAGAAAGAGTTGAATTTTTCATATTGATGCATTTAGAGTATTTTTCTTTGGTTCAAAACATCATCAAGTTTCAACTCACACCCTTTGCATTAAATAATAGCCAAATCAATACAGTGCCTAATAAAATCTATCTAGACATTTTTACATTTTCTGGGGCTCATTCCAGCAATTTAGCTTAGGCTAGTGTCTTGGAATATGTTGTATTAAACATTCCAAAGCAGTGAAAACAAACAAGTAGTATCTTCTTAAAAGAGTCAAGCCAAACAAGTAGTAGCGAAATCGAATTGTTGCATTTGTACTCTAGGAAGCTCTTCTTAAAAGAGTCAAGCATGAGGTCATGTCGGACCCAGTGAGGTAACATACCAATCTCATTGGTGAATATAGAATATGTGCACGTAATACAAATGGTAAACCTCATAATAACCATTGTTGAGGAGCTTGGGGTCACTTGTTAGAAAACCTCAGATTTACCATGTCGAGGAGCTTTCAACGGGATTGAGCTTGATACTCTGCCCTTGCGTGTATATCGGATCATAGACTGTTCCCTTAGGTGCATTTGTATCAATAGGTGATTTTAGTGCCCATAATATTTAGAATTTTTCCCAAGCTGGAGGTGGAGGGAAGGTCCCACTGTACCTCAAACAGACATTGGCTAGACTCACTTGGACTTTCCGGAGGGTACTCTTCACTTCGATATGGCATAATAGAGGTAATTGCAGAGGACTGTTTCATTAAGTAGGTTGTGAGGGTAACTGTTCCAACAACCATTTTTCCACATTAACTTCTGCAATGTTGGATTTCATCACCAACAATGTTTTTATTGTGGAAACATACTATTTGTGTGTTGCTTGTTTCTTATATTTTTTTATGCGCATGTTCAAATTTCTTGATTTCTTAGCGAACTTAGGTGTATTCTGTTGAAATATTTTTTGATTTTGTGTGTTAAAAATTAACCGTGGCTGAATTACCAAGATACTAACATAGAATGCAAGGGAAACCCCCTGAATATACACCCGATCAATTGGAAAAGATTAAATCTGAAAGAGTTCAACGATTACGAACCGAGTCTATTGAACAAGGAGAAACATCTATAGTAATACATCCCTATTTCTAGGTTAATCAACCTCAGACAATAGAAAGAAATCAAGAAAAGCCATAAATTACTGAAGTAATCATGGTTGAATCTATTACCAGTGAATTGTCAGATACTCAATTCACTAAACCCGTAATATTTGAACCTAAATCTGAATCTACTTCAATTATTTAATATTTTTTATCTTTTATTTTGAATTTTTTACTATGTTTAGTTTTATATTTTTAAATTTTATTGATTTTTTTAAATGTGTTTTTTTAAATGTAATATTTATTTTGTTTTTTTTTTTTCAATTTTCTAATAAAATATTATTTATCTCTTTGTATATATCTATATATATATATATATATGTATACATATATACATATATATACATATATATATACATATATATACATATATATATATATATACATATATATACATATATATATATACATATATATACATATATATATACACATATATACATATATATATATATACACATATATACATATATATATATATATATATATATATATATATATATATATATATCTTTATTTTTACAGGTTAATTTGTTTTTTTTAATTTTTTATGATTGATTTTTTTTGGGCTTTTCTATATATTTTATTTACTTTTTTTTTTTTTTTTAACTTGTGTTTTTATTTTATTTTATTATTTTAAGCCTTGTTTTTATTTGTAAATTTTTGTTGACATTTTTCTTCTGAAATTTTAAGTTTTTTTTGGAGTGATGATATTTTATACATGGTATTTCAAAATGTTGAAAATTTATCCTTAAAAAAAAGTTATTCTAGCATCTTCACTTTTTGTTTTGAGGGTGTTTTTGGCACACAAAAATTGGTTTTCAATGCCATTTTTTAAACATGTTGAAAATTTACCTAAAAAACAAAACATGTTATTCCAGCATCACCACTTTTCATTTACGAGCTATTTTTTCATGTTTTTTGGGGCTTTTGGCTAGAGTTATCATTTTGAGTTAATATTTCCCATTTCATAGTTTACGTTTTTATAATAAGAATGTATCCAATTTCATGTGGTTTATAGTTTCAAGAAGAAGACATTTCAGGTAAGTGAACATTGTATTTAGGATGAAAATTCAAGTATTGTATTCACGATTGAATTACTGTAACACATAAGTCAATTCATGTCATGAATAATGTTTATGTGCTCACACTGAGAGAGTGTGTGTATTTTTTGGGGTTAGATAGAGATATAGATGTAGGGGGGGATAGAGGGGAGAAAATATATGCAAATATGGGGGGGGAGGACGAGATATAGATATGGAGAGAGAAGTGTTAAAGAGAGAGAGAAGGTGAAGAGAGAGAGAGTGGGTGGAAAAGGGAGGGAGAGAGAGATATATATAGATATATATAGTGAGAGAGAGAGAGAGAGTATGTTTGGGGGGTGAGATATAGAGATAAAGAAGGAGATACAATGGGAGATAGAGATATAAATGGAGGGGGAAAAGATCTGTTTGCACTGAAATTAATGCACAATGTTAATCTAATTACTTTGAAATTAATATACATCATACATCTAGTTGCATCAAATCAATAATCAACATCTACGCTGGAATCAATGCATCTAGTGCAAACAATGAAATAGGATTAGAAATAAACATCTACACTCAAATCAATGCTTCTAGTGCAAACAATCAAATAGGATTAGAAAGAAAAATATACAATAAATTCAATGCATTTATTGCAAGCAATCAAATAGGATTAGAAAGCAATATCTACACTGAAAAAAATGCATAGAGGGGAGAATAGAGATGCAAAGACAGGGTGGTCAAGAAGAGATATAAGTATGGAGAGAGAAGTGTTATAGAGAGAGAGAAGGAAAAGAGAGAGAGAGGGAGTGGAAAAGGGAGGGGGAGAGAGATCTATATATATATATATATATATATGGAGAGAGAGTGTGTATGTTTGGGGGGTGAGATGGAGATAAAGAAGGAGAGACAATGGAAGATAGAGATATAGATGTAGGTGGCAAAGAGGTGCTTATACTAAAACCAATGCAGATTATTAATATAATTAATTTTAAATTAATGTACATCATACATCTAGTTGCATCAAATCAAAAATAAACATCTACATTGAAATTAATGCATCTAGTGCAAACAATCAAATAGGATTAGAAAGAAAAATATACACTGAATTCAATGCATCTATTGTAAGCAATCAAATAGTGGTAGAAATCAACATCTACACTAGAACCAATGCACCTAGTGTAAGTTATTAAATAGGATTAGGAATCATGTATGCATTAATATCTCTCCATATAGATCTATATATCTATCTCTCCATCTTCCTGCCCCTCTCTATTTATTCTCCTTCTCTATCTCTCTCTCTCTCTCTCTCTCTCTCTCTCTCTCTCAACCCCCAAACATACACACTTCTCACCATATCTATCTATATATTTATCTCTCTCTCTCTCTTCCTCTTCTCTCTCCATATCTATCTCTCTTACTGCCTCCCTCTCTTTTCCTCTCTCCTCTTCCCTCTCTCTACCCTCCATTTATATCTCTATCTCCCATTGTCTCTTCTTATCACCCCAAAATCATACACTCTCTCTCTCCCTCCCTTTTCCTCTCCCTCTCTATATTACCCATCTCTCTCTCTCTCTCTCTCTCTCTCTCTTGTCACTACCTCTCCCTCTCCACCTTTCTCTCTCTATATTTCTTCCCTTTCCAACTCGATATCTCTTCCACTCTCTCTCTCCTCTCTCTCAAGTCATCTCTCTCACTTTCTCACCCACCTCCCTCTATCTCTCCCTCCCATCACACATACTCTCTCTCTCCACCCTACAACTCTATCACTATCTCCCTCTCTCTCTCCTTCTCGCTCCCCCCTCTCTTCCCCTTCCTCCCTATATCTATCCTCTCCTTTTCTCTACCTTACCTTGTATTTTCTCTCCCTCATTCCATATTCATCTCTACCTTATCACTCCCTCTCTCTCTTCACCTCCATCTCTCAATGTATTTATTCTTCCCTCCCTCTCTTTCCCCATTCCAACTCCATCTCTCTCTCCCCCTATCTCTATCCTCTCTCTCAAGTCCCCTCTCTCTCTTCCTTCCTTTCTCTCCCTTTATCTCACACCTCCCTCTGTCTCCCCCCACCCCATCACACAAACTCTCTCTCTCCACCCTCCAACTCTACCACTATCTCCCTCTCTCTCTCCTTCTCGCTCTCCCCCTCTCTCCCCCCTCAAATATATGTCTCCCTTCTTCCCCTTATTTCCCTATATCTGCCCTCTCCTTTTCTCTCCCTTCCCTCATATCATCTCTCCCTTGTTCCATATTCATCTCTCCCTTATCACCCCCTCTCTCTCGCTCCACCTCCATCTCTCAATGTCTTTGTTCTTTTATCCCTCTCTTTCCTCCTCCAAATCCATCTCTCTCTCCCTCCCTCTCTCCTCCTATCTGCCCACTCCTCTCTCTCTTCCTTCCTATCTCTCCTTGTATATTTTTTGAACACCTAATCCTCTATGGGTAGGTTTGGAAGGTGAAGAGTCACAAAGGAGTCCAAGTGACCTTGGAAGATGAATCCAAGAGTCACATTAATGTATTATAAATGTACATCTATGGTGAATAATATGAGCAATGAATGCCTATATTTCTATTTGTGTGTTTCATCTTCTCATACACCATGTGTGTGCTTAACATGGTATTAGAACTGATACGTTCATAACCAGCTCAATATTATGTGAGCCACTTATTTTGTGGCCTGTGTAAACCTGCAAAAAAAAAATTTTGCAGCATTCAGAAATCATTTTTGTAGCATTTAGAAATTATTTTTGCAAAGAGCAACATTGTGCACTATCATATTCCTGAATTTAAAAGTCTATGCATTATAAAGTCTGTAGGTTTTCTCACTTCTCGCTGCTGCATTCAGTTTTTACTGCTCCTGCCGTTCTACAATTCTGGAAAAATTCTAAGTTTTTTGCTGCAAATTTTGAAATTTTTTCTGCACATTCTGCCTATTGTTTTTTTCACACCACTATTAAATTTCTACTCAAATTCTGAGCACAATTGAATTTACTGTACAATTTTTAAACTTTTCACTCATTTCTATTCGCTATACAGTCCCTCACCTCACAACACCCTCCCCTCACAATCTCTCTCTACTCTTACAGCTCTCGGCCCTCCCCACCTACTCACCACAGCGTTGCCCACTCCCAACCCTGCTCACCCTCTCTCCCATCCCCCCTCACAGCATCCACTAGGCCCTCGCTACAGCTCTCAACTCACACTCCCATCCCCCTAACTCGCTCATGGTTGCTCGACCTTCCCCACCCGCTCTTCTCCCTTTCCCACCCCCTCACCACTTTCCTCATCCCCACTCTCATTACCCCCCCTCTCCCGCAGCCTCGCTCTCCCACTCACCCACCCGCCCCCTTACCTCTCTTCCCTTTCCTGCCCCCTTACTCTTCCCCGCCCCCTTCCATACTCTCCCACACCCCTCTCACGACCCTCTCCTACCCTCCCCTCATAGCCCTCCCTATCACTGCACATACCCCCTCACCCATCTCTCCCCACCAACTCACGTCCCTCCCCTCTCACAATCCCTGCCCCCTCACTGCACTCCCCGCCCCCTCAAACACTCACCCATCCCCCCTCAGCACACGTGGGCTCCCTCCCCTCCCCGTGCTCCTACTCTCGCAGCCTCTACTGCACCTCCCCTCCCCTCTGTAATTTTTTAAATTTTTTTTCTTTTTCCCAGCCATAATATCAATCTGATTTTTACACAATTTGGCCTTTCCCAGTAATCACCTACCCTAGAAAACACCTCCCCCAACAAATACCTCTCCCAAATAAACCCTCCCTCAGATAATACCTCTGTTTTTTTTCCCAAAAAAAAAAATTGCAGAATTGAAACCAGAATTCAGTTTTGCGGAGTTACCTCGATGAAGATTAAATTTATGAAAAATTTCGTGGAAAATGAAGCATCATGCGGAAGTGTCGTGGACCATGCAAGTGAAGTAGATGAGTTTCCACATGTTGGGATATGAAAATTGGTGGCTGGTTATTTATTTTCCTGTTCCATTGGTGATTCATAATATGCAACCATTCTATTTAGTGAGCAGTCATGCGTGCTTTGAAAAATCAATGTGTGAAGTGAATTCAAAAAAATTTGGACACTATTGGTCCATGTTTCTAATTATTCCCGCTCATTAAAGAATGGATACAAACAGTTTGGTTGTATGAAGAAGTGAGTATTTCTTATTGAAGGTTTATTCTCTACAAAATAGAGTTGTTGGAGTAAAACAGTTTTTGAAGAGTAGAGAAATAATTAGTATTTTTTGCCTTAAATGGCTATTGCACAGTGGTTTTTTGCTGCACATTTACAAAAATATTTTGCAGTGACATTGTATTGTACTCACATTGTGAGTGGGTATTTATTCTTTGTTCATAGTTGTAGTCAGAGTTTGAAGTGTAAATTTGAGTTGTTGAGAAAATGGCTAAAATCAATGATGCATTAGAGTTGTTGCATAACTTCATTCATTCCAATGTTCATGATATGGTAAAAATTAGCAAGAATGCTCTTTTTAATATTTAAACTTGCTAGAAAGATGCACAAGACAAGATTGAATTTTTGCAGTTGGAGTCTCAGCTCCAGCAAGATGAACTTCAACAAAAGAGTCATCATTTTGAACTTGTTTCTGTTCAGAAAATTGAGAGGGACTCCGATCAGTAGCAAGAATATAAAGTTTCAGTCGATTCACATTTAGTTATTTGTACAAGAGTAGATTTACATGCAGATGCAGCAGCTCAGTCTGCACTTCCCAAGCCCATCATCAGACCTTGGGAAGAGCTTGTCTACAACAAGAACAGAACTGGTCTTGGATATGACAAGGAGTTTTCCTTTCATATTCCGGACTACTCCAAGCCCATCAAATTTCAGAGTGCTGGATTTCTTTATGACAGTTCACCTGCAGCTGTTCCAGACCCTGCTACTCTTCCACAAAAAAAACAACAAATTGTAAAATTCCAACACTGTGATCGCGTTGGCCATATGAAATATCATTGTTTCGATCTTCACCCATGCAAGAACTATGGTCGGCACACCCATTCTTCACATAGATGCTTCAGAAACAAGCCTCCTGCAAGAACAAGGATTCGTTTTGGATGGATTGTGTCTTGGTAATGGGCATCAACAGCTAAGAAGATGTTTAAGTTGCATGTCCAAACTTGTTCTAGAATATTGAATAATCTTGAAGTTGAGTTTTCGCCATCATCTCACCTTGTACCTAACAGGGGGGGAAATGGTGGTCATCTACAAGCTTCGACACCACTTCAAGCGAGCCTGACCCACAATTCACCATTCCTGATTTAGAGTTGTAGCTAGAGACACGGATGCCCATGAGCATGCCTTTGGTTGGTGGACAACCTTAAACCATCTATGCAAGGTTCATATTCTTCCTCTTCAAAGAATTCAGAGCACTTCCTCTAGCAGAAGACTTCATCTTCTTGCCAGTTTTGGTTGAGTTCCAGGAAATGCATCATGCATTCCAGTGTTGGTGGTCATCCTTAAACCATCACAAGTTGTAGACTTCCCTTCTTTTAGGTTGAAGGTATCCCTCTTCAAATATGAGGGACACTTCGTCTAGCAGAATCCCTCAGTTTCTTGCCAGTTTTGGAAGAGTTCCGGGAACTTCAATAAGCGTTGCATTCCAATGTTGGTGGTCATCCTTAAACCACATCTTTATGTCAACATTTCAGAGAGCTGATTCAACTTAAGTGCTGCCATGCATGCTTTGCAGATTTATATTACAAATCTCTTCTTGGACTCACACTTACCCCTTCAGATTAAGGGGGGGAATGTTGAACACCTAATCCTCTATGGGTAGGTGTGGAAGGCGGAGAGTCACAAAGGAGTCCAAGTGACCTTGGAAGATGAATCCAAGAGTCGCATTAATGTATTATAAATGTACATCTATGGTGAATAATACGAGCAACGAATTCCTATCTTTCTATTTGTGTGTTTCATCTTCTCATACACCATTTGTGTGGTTAACAATCTCCCACCTCTATGTCTCTCTCCCATACCCTATTCCCCCTCCATCTCACTCTCCTAAATATGATCCCATTGTATTGTATTTAGGGAAGTATCTAATTTGAAAAGATATAATTGGTTGTAAAATATTGAACCTATATTTTGGATAGATAATGTCAAATAAAATACAATAATAAAAAACTTAAAAGAATCATGCACTATCTTTCCTCTATCATTGCGAGTGACTTTGCTTTCTCTCTTTGCTTGGATCCTTGGTTAAAAATTCATCTATCCCGGTTCTTTATAATATTATTTATTGCGCCGAGAGGTGCATCTACAACCCCATATGACCCCGATGTCAGGTATGTCACGTCCTCACATGTCGGCTTAAATTTCAAATTAAAATAAAAAATAAAAAATAACAATGGGGTCGAATCCTAAGTATCACGATTCGAAAAGCATATAATATCATGGAGTTAGATAATTATTAATATCCTAAGTATGTTATCACGAATCGAAAAGCATTTGTGCGTAATAGAACTCCAGCATAGCTGTATGCTGTTATGGATTTATTTAAAACAATAGCATAAGGTTTAAATAGTATTATATTTGTAGGTTGCAGAAGCATGTGGCGGTTTACCTCTTGCTGTCACGGTGATTGGAAGTTGTTTGCGTGAGAAACCCTAGCCATTTTGGAGAAGTGCTAAGAAGAAACTCTCAAAGGCAAAACCTATATCATCCTATCACACAGAAAATCTTCTTAATCGCTTGGAAACGAGTACAGGTGCCCTCGATCGCGACTCAAAACAGTGCTTTTTGGACTTGGGGGCATTTCCGAAAGGAAAAAAATTCAGCGTAGAAGCACTATTGGACATATGGGTGTATGTACGTGGCATGGAATGGGATGATGCTTTTGTGGTTTGGTTAGAACTTGCACAAAAAAATCTCCTAAATCTCCCTAGCGAACCAGGGTATGGAAATTATTTACATTTGCTTCGCCGTCTTTACATACATGTTTTCATCATAAATTCGTGTGTTTTTCGAATTCTTTCTCGGAGAATGAATTTTTAATCAAAGAAATTAGGAAGGTAAGGCCGCTTGAGTTTATTTAATACGTGATTTCCAAAAGAATTAGAAACACAAACCAGGACGCGATCAGATGAATGAATATGTTCACCATTATTGTTTTGGTTTTGATATGTAATAATTAGGAGTGAAGCCATCTCAGATTATGGTTGTGCATCTGGGATCTCTTTTTCTCAACATGACGTAATGCGAGATTTAGCTTTCCGTCTGGCAGACAAGAAGGAGAATAGTAAGAAGAAGGATGATAGTACCATTCAATGCAGTTGTCTATTCATGCCAGACAAGGAGGATAGTATTCCTACAAAATGGATATCTCTTAAAAATCGAACGTCAAAGGCTCAATTTGTTTCAATTCATACAGGTCACCCCTGGAGCATACAATTTTTAGCTAACTAAGAAACTGAATAATGGTTTGCTAATTCACTATTCGTTTAATTTACAACATTTCAACATAGGATCAAAATTTTAACATATATCAATTTCTAATACAATTATGTATTATTTATATAATTTGATTGGATAGTAAACTATATACGTGAATTTGAATGGATCATAAATTTACCTTTAACAAAAAAAATTACCACATTGAATTTCCAAATTAAGTAAAATTTTAAACATATTTACTCTTTACTAAAGTCAATACCATTTCCTAAATCAAAAGAAAAGAGTTAATTCAACACAAACAATCAAAATCCAAAATCTTTTAATATTTCTTTTAATTAAATATTTGTAAAATGAATTTATACTTACTCGAGAGCTATGGTAAATAAATAAATAAATGTATAAACTAGATGTATGGTAAATAAATAAAAATTCTTTTTATATTTATTCCGTAAACCTTTTTATATTTAAAAAAACTTTAAAAAGAGGTTTTATTTAGATGAAGCCTATGGGACGAATAGTATGGGACAAATTAATATGGATACCATGGGCCAAATACCATGGGTAAATAAATAAATATAAAAGAGGCATAAAGAGGTAAGGTAAATAAATAACAATATATCAAATATGATTATAAATAAAAATCTAATTATATAACAAGCCTATGGGCCAAATACCATAGTAAAGAAAAGGGGTATGGTAAATAAATAAAAATATAAATAAACTAGAGGTATGGTAAGTAAATAAAACCTCTTTTCATATTTACTCCATAATCTGCTTTATATTTATGAATATTTATGTTCATTAGTTTACATAACTAAGAAGAAACAGAGAGAGTGTGTGATAAGAGAGAGATGGAGAGAGAGTGTGTATGTTTAGGGGTGAGATAAAGAGACAAAGTAAGATGTATGGAAAGAAGGTGGAAGAGAAGAAGTGAGAAGGAGAGAGGGAGGGATATAGTAATGTAGTTGGAGAGAGAGGGGGGTGGAAAGACAGAGAGAGAAAGAAAGGGATGGGGGAAGAGAGAGGATTAGAGAGAGAGAGAGAGAGAGATATGGCAGAAGAGAGAGGATTGGAGGGAAAAGAGAGAGAGAGAGGTGGGAGAGAAAGGGAGAGAGAGGAAGGATGAAAGAGAGGAGGAGAGTGATGGGGGAAGAGAGAGTATTGGAGAGAGAGAGAGAGAGATCATGGAAGAGAGAGGGATTTAAGGGAGAGATAGAGAGAGGAAGGATGAGAGAGAGGACTTGAGAGAGAAGAGGAGAGAGGGATCGATAAGAGAGATGGAGTTGGAGGGGGAGAGATGTAGGAAATAAGGGAGAGAGGAAGGAAGAGAGAGGATGTGAGAGAGTGGAGAGAGGGAAAGAGAGGAAGGAAAAGAGAGGATTTGAGAGAGTGGAGAGAGGTAGGGAAAGAGAGATGAACTTGGAGGGGGAGGGGGAGAGAGGCAAGAAGAAAGAAATAGAGAGAGAAAGGTGAAGAGAGAGAGAGTGAGTGAGTGATAAGGAAGATGGAAAGAGAGGGAGAGAGGGGGGAGATAGAGATATAGATGGAAGGTGAAGAGAGGGAAGAAGAGAGAGATGGGGAGAGGAGGGGATTGACAAAGAGATTGATATATATGGATTGTGAGAGTGTATGTGTTTATGGGGGTGAGATAGAGAGACAGAAAAGAAGAGATGGAAGGGCATATAGATATGGATGGAGGGTGGAGAGAGGGAAGAATATTTCTCACACTAGATGGATTGATATAAGTGGAGATGGTGATTTATAATCCTATTTGATTATTTGCACTATATGCTTCGATTTTAGTGTAGATATTTATTTCTAAAGATATTTGATTACTTGCACTAGATGCATTGATTTCAGTGTAGGTGGTGATTTCTAATACAATTTGATTGCTTGCACTGAATTTGTTGATTTCAATTTAGATGTCGATTTATAATTATATTTGATTACTTGCACTAGGTGAATTGGTTTCAATGTAGATGCTTTCTAATCCTATTTGATTGTTTGCACTAAATGCATTGATTTCAGTGTAGATGGCGATTTCTAATCCTATTTAATTTATTTGAGTAAATGCATTGATTTCAGTGTAGATGTTGGTTTCTATAGAGAGAGAGAGAGAGAGAGTGATAAGGAAGATGGAGAGAGAGGGAGAGAGGAAAAAAGGAGGAAAGAGAGATATTAATGGGGGAGAGGGAGAGAAGGGGAAGATAGAGATATAGATGGAAGGTGAAGAGAGGGAAGAAGAGAGAGATGGGGAGAGGGGGTGATTGAAAAATAGATTGATATATATGGAGTACGAGAGCGCGTGTGTTTAGGGGGGTGAGATAGAGAGACAAAAAAGAATAGATGGAGGGGGATATAGATATGGATGGAGGGTGGAGAGAGGGAGGAATATTTCTCACACTGGATGGATTGATATAAGTGGGGATGGTGATTTCTAATCCTATTTGATTATTTGCACTAGATGCATCAATTTTAGTGTAGATATTTATTTCTAATGATATTTGATTACTTGCACTAGATGCATTGATTTCAGTGTAGGTGGTGATTTCTAATACAATTTGATTTCTTGCACTGAATGTGTTGATTTCAATTTAGATGTCGATTTATAATTATATTTGATTACTTGCACTAGATGACTTAATTTCAATGTAGATGATCAATCCTAGAATCCATCTTAGGCAGTGTAGATTCCCACGTCACATTGATTTTAGTGTAATCACAAAAAGTTATTAACAATGTAGATTGATTTTTGTGTTATAGTAATTTAAGCTATTAATATTGGAGAGCAAGAGAGACAAGGTATCATGTTTACTACAAAAAATCGAGCTAAAGATTTAAATGGTTTACGATTTAAATTTTCTTTTTCATATAATCGATTTGAAAAGATAACAAAACTAACAAGGGAGGAAATAAGAATAGTAGAAGAAAATAGTTTGAGATTGATTGTAACATGAGTACGTTCTTATTATTCACATTTTCTATCTTTCAACACTATTATTGTCACTTTGCATTTAAAAAAAATATTTCATCATTTTTCATCATTATAGTTATTAACAATAATTATCATCTCAAAGAACTGAGGTAACTAACAAAATTTAAAATTAAAATGACCAAGTTAATCTAAGAAATATTTAGCATATTTAAAATGATTATATTAATATTTGATATTTTTACATATTACTGATAAAATTAATCATATCTTTGATAGATTTTCCTTGGCAGCACACGACTGAAACCGGCCTAGATCCATCTTACATCTCAAAAATATACAAAAAATTTAATAATCTAAAAAATGTGACATTGATGCCTCCGACTGGAACCAGCCTAGATCCATCTAACTCTGGATCTATCATGTGCTGAGAGGGATCAAATCTCTCGAGGTGCAAACCTTTCCTCAAGTTTAGCACTCAAAAAATAGGTTTTCACCTCGAGAGATTTGATCCCTCTCGGCGCATGATAGATCCAGAGTTAGATGGATCTAGGCTGGTATTATATAAATTTCACATATGCATATATAAGAGTATTCTCATTTTTAATTAATTAAAACATTGATTTGATCTCGATGGGAATATTCTTAGTAGTGGTGATATACCTCAAAAGTAATTATAACTTTTTTTAGTTATAAAATTAAACTAAAATATTTTTTTTGTAAATTTTTTTGATTTTGAAATAAGTTATGGTTTTTGGGCATGTGGTATTGATAATCCATGGTATTGGCCCATGGTATCGTAAAAGCCTATATACATAACATAATAATCAAAATCCTAGATGGCCCATGGTATTAGCCCATGGTATTATGATTTTCTTCTCTCCTCTCCCTCTCTCCCTCCCTCTCTCTATCATTCTTTTCTCAGTATTGGCCCATGGTATTGTAAAAAAAATATTTAGAAGTTAATAATATCCATGGTAAATATTCATAATTAAAATCTTGTTATATTGTAAATATTAAATTTGTATTCGCTTATTAATTAGGTTTAAATATGGTCATGCAATCATTAATTTAATTTATATGGTAAAATTGATGTTAATTTATAAGTAATTTTTATATGTTATATATTTTAATGTGATATTTATATTATAATTTTTTTATCTAAGAAAATGTTCATAATTTTACTAATAAATAAAAAAATTACAATATAAAAAAATTTGAATTTAAAAAATATCTCACATGTAAAATACAAAAAGTGTATTTGGTCTAGTGAATAAAATCATTTAGATTCGTTTCTAATTTGTACCATAGTGTTTCATTATGTAGTGTGTTGTACAAGAAACATTGTCTTCATGTGCTTGCACCTAGTTCATTTCATATGTCAATATCAAGCATTAGGAACTTAATGTCTATTGTAGTATTTGGTTGGCATGAAATTTTATTAGTTTGTTAAATAGGTTTATTTCAAATTTTTACATATATATTTACATATTGATGGGCTATGAATAAAATGCATTATTTAGAAACTGGAAAAATAGTAAAGGTAGATTTGATCACTTCTTTCGAATGTGCTTACATGGAAATAAATATTTTGGTCGATAAATTATCCAAAAATGGACTTTAAAGTTTAGGACTTCGTTCTAGATTATTATTCTTGTGTCTAGAAATTGTTTTTTTGTCAACATTTTTTTTATTAGATTAGTTTATATGTATTATATGTAATATTTTAGTCAACATTTTTTTCTTGTATTATTTTATATGTATTGAGGCATACATATACGCGCTACAACTACATGCCACTATAGTATGATGGTTTTTTTTATACATGGTTCGGATCGTGATAGATCACGTAGCTCACTGAGAGTTCACGTTCCACTCATAGATCCTTCCTCTGGTGCCAGTCAGAGTGTGAGCGACAGTGTTTGTGTGTCTTTTGATGATCATGCTACCTCTAGTGGTGCTTCTTCTCCTATTTCAGGTTCACTTCCTGCATTTTTAAATCCTCTTTAAACATTATATATTTATGTCTTCAAATTTTCTTCAACAGATGTATTTTAATTTAATGTATATGTTATTATGCTTATATTTTGTTAATTATATATGTTAAATTATGTTTATGATTTGCATGCCCTCAGTAGGCGGAAGCTGAGGATTAGAGTGAAACATCGATCCCTCTGTGGGATGATGCTACAACTCATATCACATTGGAGGATATTATGACCTTCCATACGTGAATCACACAAGAGATATGTAAAATACCTTCCAATTCAATGACTCATCATAGTTTTCCTGTGATGCTAGATAGCCTCAATAAGTTGATCGAGACACACCAGAGGTGGGGCCCATAGATCTGCCTCCTACATTCCATACAGAGGATTAAGACGCATGAGGTTATAGGCCCAGATACTTGGGAGGTGGTGAAAGAGGCGAAATCCACATATGAGTCTTGGTGGTACTTAGAGTGGATAGTTTGTAAATTTGAGGATCATTTCACAAAGCACATTCACATGTGATACAGATTTTGAATATTTTCATACATGGACAATTTATGGATGTACTCCATGGACATTATTTTACTTTATGGATTCTTACTATTTCAGTTTATGGATGTTCATATGGGATTTATAATTTGTATATATTTTCATGTGGATATTTTATTGACACATGTATTCATTATTTCAGTTTATGGATTTGTATTAATCTTGTTTATGGATGCTCATTAATTTTTAAATTTTATGGATTTGTTAAAATTATTTCGCTAATTAATTTTTCTCTATATACTATAAATTTTATTTGTAAAATATAAAATTTTGATTTCCAGTTTCATAGATAGAAAATAAGTACAATATTTTAAGCTATGATGCAAGTCACTTTGATATTTAAAATGAGCTAAAATACATCATGTATCAATTTAATATTGAACATGGAAAGAATTAAAATCATGCTTCATATTGACTTGTAGAAAGTGTCTTTTAGTGCAATCAACATGTATGCTCTTTCAGTTCAGTTTTAAAAATAATTTTTTTGAAGTATAAAATCATCCATATATATATATATATATGAATTTTTTTGTGACCCGCCCATATACCATTGCATGGAAATTATTTTAATTATTTCAATCAATTTCTCATCTCAAGGTTCTATTAAAAAGCACAAATAAGATTGAAATAAGTTTTTTTCAATTTTCAAAGATGTTATTTTTTTTTATTTTTATTTTTTCCTAAATTTAGCTAAATTCTATTACTGAAACATAATGTACAATGAGGCACTGGCCTTAACAGTTCCTAGCCATGATACTTGGCATATATAATCCGAGACATGTAAGCGACTGTCCAGAAATGGGAAACTAGTCGAGTCCAAAAGAGAAGAGCCGCCCTCGTAGGGGAAACCAGCATAAGTTCAAGAAAAACTGATATGTTTCCAAAAAAACTAGCTATTGTTTCCAAAATGACAAGAAAGAACCCAAGAAAATGAGATCTGAGAACCTGTTTCCAAAAGAAGCTGGCAGAATTAGCAGTGATGAGGAGGAGTTGGACGTTCTTCAACAATACGAAAACTGTAGGTGCCCTGTGCATCCACATTTTCTTGTTCTCGTTCAACACCAGTAGTCTGAGGTTTCTCAACAAAGTCAACCACCGTGATGCCTATGCCAATGTGAGCCTGGTGACTGGTGCATGCAGAGGGCTCATTCTGAACTGCATGGCGAGGCTCTTCCTGATGCAAACCTAGAGAGATAGCTTGCGCAACCTCCTGAAACCTGACAGAGATAGTAGCTTTGATGATAGGTCGATTCATGGTGCATTTGTAGGTGAACTGAGCAGTGAATGGAGAGGATTGTGAGCTGGAAGGGCCAAAATGCTGGGAATGCTGGGAAAAAAAGCTGGTGGAATGGATTCGACCTCTACCACTTCTCGTATCAGGATAACGCGGAGTGAAGTACTCAGAAGAGGGTGAGGCGGTGGCACTTAAGCCAGAAGCAGGCGACCGAGAAGAAGGCGAGGAGCGAGGTAGTCTTCCTCTGTTGTTGCCACGTCTGCATCTCATTCTATGACGCAGCCTCAACATTTCTTCACGGGGAGGAGAGAATAGATAATGCTGAGTGGAGAATGCAGAGGACTGGTTGCTGCTGAAGAAAGAAGAGGGTGCAATGGAGGTAACAAGGGTCGAATTGAGGCTGAGAGGGCAGAATGCACTCTGAGAGAAGTGGAAGCCAGCGCCAAACTCAACACAACTGAGAATTGGGCAGCGTTTGCTAGTGGAAGTGAGAAGAAAGGAATTCTCATCCTGTAGAGGGAAATTGTGCTGGGGGGGTGGAGGAATAAACTCAAGAGTAGGCCTGGTGGCTTATGGAGGAGCCATTACAAGGTAAAGAAGCAATCGAACAACGTGCGATCGAACAGCGAGCCGCATTGAAGGCGAATTCATTTGGAATGTTAATGTAATGTTATGGGCAGATAAATGGCAGTGCCACTTGCCACCTTCAACATGCCTCAATGGAATAGAAATTCCCATCCGCGTGATTTGCATTTATATCACCCGCAGCCGGGGAATTTTCAAAGATGTTATGTAAATAAGAAATAGATTTTATTTAGAATTATTTCTTTTGATATTATCTACAAAATCTTAGTCATAACATGATATAAATCAATCATATTGAAATTTAATATATAGGTCAAAAAATAATATATGATCCAAGATTTCTATAATTTTATATAATGTTATCAACTTTCCTAAATTTACAAATAGCTATCCAAGCATTTAAATCAATTCCTTATGATTGAAATAATTTTATTCAATTTTCAAAAACTCAAATATGATTGAAATTTAATTTATATTCAATTTTAAAAGATGCGAAGATGTAAACTTTACAAATACAAGTTTTATTCAATTTTGAGGTTATGTACAAAAGATTAGTCATAATGCACGTCATTAATAAATTTTTTGTGCTTACACTGAAATAAAGGCACAATGTTAAAATAATTACCTTCAAATTAATGTACACCATATATCTAGTTACATCACACCAGAAATCAACATCTTCATTAAAATCAATACATCTAATGAAAGCAATCAAAGAGGATGAGAAAACACATCATAAATCAACATCTTCAATGAAATCAATGCATATAATGCAAGCAATAAAAAAGGATGAGAAATCAACATCTACATTAAAATCAATGCATCTAATGCAAACAATAAAATATGATTAGAAATAAGCATCTATACTAAAATCAATGCATCTAACGTCACAAGAAATCAAATAGGATTAGAAATCAACATATACACTAAAATCAATGTATCTAGGGCTAGCAATCAAATAGGGTAAGGAATCAACATCTACACTGAAATCACTGCATCTAATGCAAGCTCAATCAAACAAAATTAGAAATTAACATCTTTAATGAAATTAATGCATATAATGCAAGAAATTAAATAGAACTATAAATCAACATCTACACAGAAATCAATGCATATAATGTAAGAAATCAAATAGGGTTAGAAATTTGCATTTGTACACTGAAATCAATGCATCTAGGGAAATAGATTTTCTTCCCTTTCTCTCCCCCCTCCATCTATATCGATATTTCCGTCAATCTCTCCTTTTTCTCTTTATCTCACCCCCTCACACACACACACACACACACTCTATTCATATATATCTATCTCTCCCACCCTCCCTCTATCTCTCTCTTCTTCCCTCTCTCCCCCTTCCATCTATATATCTATCTCCCTCTTCCTCTCCTTCTTCATCTCTATATATCACCCCGCAAGCATACAATTATTTCTCCATATCTATCTATATCTTCATCCCTTTCCCTCTCCTTCCACTTCTCTCCCTAGTAATCCCCTTATATCTCTCTTCCCTCCTACTCTCTTATATATTTGTCCCCCCATATCCCTTATCACTCCCTCTCTTTCTCTCTCTCTCTCTCCACCTTTCTTCAAGTCCTCTCTCTCTTCCTTTCTCTCTCTCCTCCCTTTGTCTCTCCCCCGCATCTCTCTCTCTCTCTCTCTCTCTCTCTCGCTTTGTCCCATGACTCCATTGACTATCTCCCTCCCTCTCTCATCATATCTTCCCTTTCTCTCCATATCTCCTTATTTCTCTTTCTATCTCACTCCAAAACATACACACTCTCTCTTCATCTCTCCCTTGTCAATACTTCTCTCTCTCTCTCTCCACCTTTCTCTATTTATATGTCTTGAACTTATTCCTTCTCTATATTTTCCTCCAAATCCATCTCTTGAGCACCCTCTCTTTCTCAGAGACTCTCTCCTCCTCTCCCTCTCTCCATATGGGTCTCTCTCTCTCTATCTCCCTCTCTCTCTCTTACCCTTATCTCCCACTCTCTATCCTTTATATTTTATAAATTTTAAAATACTTTGAAAATTAAAATATTATGTTTATATATATATATATATATATATATATATATATATATATATATTTTAATTTTGATCTTTTAGAAAAATTTATTTATTTTATATAAGATATATTTAAAATGCAAGATTTCAAATGTGTGTTGTGCATTCATGTGGAGGGAAAATGATAATTTTCCATTGAAATGTTATCTAAAATTTTCCAAAATATTGATGTTCCATCTACCTTAATAAGAGATACATATAGTGTTTCATGTTTTCCAATTGAAATTGTTTAGTTTTTATTTCTTTCGGTAGCTTCAGGTTATGATTACTTTAGGATTTAAAAATAATTATATATTTATTATATTAGATTTATAAAAAAATAGGTTAAATAAAATTAACATATTGAGTCTTGTATGACTCTTTTGTGTTAATTACTTTTTTGTTGATGCCTACCACATATATCAACCACATTTATTAAGGTGGTTGTGCTAGTATATATTATCATATAACAAATTTTATATTATATTAAAGTTATATTAATCCAAAATTAATAAATTTAATATTAACATTAAAATATATCAATATTAATTTTTTTTATATTAATATCAGATTTCATAATTTAATTTAATAATAATAATAATAATAATTTTTTAATATTAACATTAAATTTAAAAAGGTTTCTACATGACATGACAACAAAATTTATAATAAAAATTGGAATTCTAAAATGTGTTAAGAACTTAAATTTTATATCTTTATTAATTCTAAAATCTAAATTATGGAATTAAAAAAAAAATTATAAGAGCTTTATTGAGCATAATAGCTCGATCGAGCTCCTATTAACCACGTATATGGCTCAATTGAAGGTTTACAAAACCATCGATCTAGCTATTTGAATATTAAATCCAAACTCTTGATCAAGCACTTTAAGTGCTCGATCGAGCCTCTCAAGTCCTAAAATCGACAATTTTAGCATCCCTTCTACAAAATTTCCCACAACACCATTTTGAACCCTAGAAGACTTAGGGAAAAAAATTCCTTAGGTGGTAGAGACATTGATCATGTTGGATTCATGAAGGAAAACTCTATCCAATGGAATATGAGTTTTACATTTTCGAATTCATGTGATATTATTCATCTAATTTCATTTAAACATAATTTTTGAAATTTTTTAAACAGTTTTAAAGAGGTTGAATAAAAAATCAATATCATAAAATATACACGACGAATTTAAAAAAAATACCACTATCTTCATTTACAAGTCCTCTTAAAAAGGGTACTATTTGTTTTTAAATTTATTTAAATAGTTGAAAAAAACCTTACATGAACACATGTGGCTACAAAATGCAATTGAAATATTACTTCGCAAACTTCGAAAAATAATAAAAAATGTGATTTTTGCATTAAAGAAAAAACATAAATTTATTATGAAGAGCTTCTCTCTCTCTCTCTCTCTCTCTCTCTCCCTCTCTCTCATGTATATATATATATATATATATATATATATACAAATTACACATTTTAGACTAAGTTATGGTACATGAACATATCCATACGTCTTAAGATGTGTGAAAATTTGCAAGGACAAGCATTTCATTTAGTGGAAAATTGACATATTATATGACACTAAATATTTTTGCAAAAAATATCATTGGGACATCAAAATAATTATCCACAATTTTATCATTATGAAAACAACACAATTATCCACAATTTGTCTTTTTACTTTGAATCAAAATTTATAGTGCTTATATGAACTTTGAGGTCTTTAATTCGATAAAAGAGGAAAAACTTGAAATTTCATTGCCACATTTGGCCCAAAAGTGTAATCCATCTTAATGCATGCACACTTTAAAATATTTTAATATAAAAATAAAAATTATAAAGTAAACCAATCAATTGTATTAGAAATATGGACCATTATTATTTTTCTTTTTAAGAAGTAAATGTTTGTATTACCTTTAGAACCAGATATCACATAACAAACAAAAACATTTTAGAGAGGTTATTTACTATTAAAACCCTCCCATATCCACAAATGTAGTCATTTTAGAGAGGAAAAAGACAAAATATTACTTGGAGAGGAAAAATATTTAGAGAGGCGAAATTAAAAATGCACATGCATTAAATTGGACCTTTAAGGCCTTGAGGAAAGTGAGGAAATAATAGGATTTAAAAAATTAAAATCATGAAATAAAGATATTAGATAGGAGGAATGATATAAATCAATTGCTTCTATCAGTATAGGTTCCTTGTTTCTTCCCATACAAAAACCAAAATATGGAGGAATTCATAACCTTTTTTCCATGCACCCCAACCAACAATTCAGAATAGACATTTGATGGTGTAAGCACTCCAAAGAGAGGAGAATTTCCTGTCAAGCTCTCACACCTATCTAATAGGAATTTTCCAAGTAGATACTTCATGTTTTAGTATACATACACAATGTATAGTTATTGGTTGTACCAACCATGCATATTTCCTATGTTGGAAACTCAAATTTGCCACATCAACCATAAATTTCATGCCCAAGAGAAGGCATCATTAGTTTGAAATATCCTTCTCAACCTGAGTAATATATGCTTAGATTTGAGGGAGAGTAAGTTCCCAAAACCATACTGTTGAACCTTCAAATATAAATTTAGCCCTTTTATGTCCTTGATCCCCGTGCTCTTGATAATAGGTAGACCCATGGTGAACATGAGCTTGTTAATAGGGCATGACTGCAACACAAGGAGAACATTCATTCCAAAGTAGGAGGAGGGAATCTTCAAGAGTGGGGTAGTGGAGAAGTGAATAATGAAACAATTTTATGCAACCATATCACAACATAAAATAAAAGATAAATCAACGACTTGAAAATTAGCCTCTCTGAGGGGGAAACCTCCTTTACATCACATAAATGAAAAATTATTGGACGATACAACTGAGAAGACCTCTTTGGTATATATAGGAGTCTAATGGGTCACAATATAATGAATGCATACATAACAATAATAATATAAGGGCACAATAATAACAATAATGGGCTTCTATGGGGAACAATAATAACAATATGGGGGCTGCACTAATAATAACAATAAGAGGGATACACTAGTATTATAGGGACCTAACATGCCCATCTCCTTCAAAAAAAGTGTTTTCCTAAACGCTTGAGTAGTTATTGATGCTTTTGTATAAAATTCTCATCCTCCCATGTGTAACCTTCAATGGGTAATTTCTTCCACTTAATGAGATACTCTGAAATTGATTGATTCCATCGCTGTTGAGTTATTGTTTCTGTGACTGCTTCAAGCTCCAATATTATTTTTCCTTTTCGTCAAGTTATGGAAATACTGTTTGAACCAGGAGCTTCTCAATGATAACATTATTTAAGCATGGAACATGGAAAATTGGCTATACTCAAGAATACACAAGAAGCTCCAATTCGTATGCCATAGTACCAATATTTTGCAACACCTTGTAAGGACCATAGTACTTCGGTGATAATTTTAGGTCGAAACCCAATGTGGGAAAAAACCACTATTTTTGTCGTCTTTGTATTCTTCTTTAATTAATAAAAATACTCTTTACGATTTAGTATTTTTTCAGACTCATATCAGTACACAGGAACCCACCTGTAGAAGGCTAAAACCTTCTCTCATTTCCCAACACCTACTGGAAGGGAGATACATTATCTTCAATTCTTTGTGGATCACTTTTTTATAATGTTTCACATTGGATCCACCTAATCAGCACATTACAATGTAGGCCACCTTTCATCAAATTTTCAAATTGGACCCACTATCATCATCAAATCAATGAATCAAAAAATCAAACATTGGATCTCAATTAACCATTAAAACAGAGCAAACTATGTCAATACATTTTCAAATATCAATCCATACATTGTTGTCCATCATTGGAATCAACTGCTACAACTACGGACGCTGATAAAAAAAATGACAAAATGTATACGCTACTATTTTGAACAATACATGTGTATACACATGCTTTTCTTGAAGCAAACCTGCATATAGATCTCAAAACACAAAACTCGGAAACTGAATCATGATCATTCTGAAATAATCACTGAGGTACATATAGAACCATTGAATCATTCTAAAATAATCACATATCGTCACATATTTCTGAACTACATACAGATAGCAGCATCATTACTATTCAACATATCAACCTATAATCAATTCAACTCCAATCCTCACTATTATACCTGGATCATCATGTAAGACTTCATTGACAGACAGTGGAAACCATAACAATACTGATTAGACTGATCAAATATAATATTCAACAAATCCCTAGCTTATATATGTGCTTCCCACAAAGCACTTCCGCATGTATATGTTCCTTTCTGGGATCATAACCGCGTACATATCTATTCATTTTGTAATAAAAATATGTGACTTACCATAATGAAACCTGCCTATGCACACGATATTCCTGAAATAAACGATTTTATTGGTCTCCAAGTACAACAAGAAAATAATGACATCTTCCTCTCACAAACAAAGTATCTCAAGAATATTTTGAAGAAATATGGAATGGAAGACTACAAACTGGTATGCACACCAATGGTAACAGGATGTAATACTAATTTTCATGATGATTCTCCCTCAGTTAGCCAACCAGAATACAGATCTATGATCAAAAGCTTAATTTATGTTATAGGAACAAGGCCACATATAATGCATGGAGTTGGGATTGTTGGAATTTTTCAAGCAAATCCAAAGGAAAATCATCTTTATGTAGTCAAGAGAATATTTAAGTATCTACATGGAACTCAAGACTTTGGTTTATGGTATCCTAAAGATGCAGATCTTACTCTTCATGCTTACATTGATGCAGATTGGGAAGGTAATGTTGATGATAAAAAAAGGCTAGTGGAGGAGCATTCTACATGGGACCCCGCTTGGTATCATGTTTCAACAAAAAACAAATCTCCATTTCTTTACCTACTATGGAAGCAAAATATGTTTATGTTGCATCCTATTGTACACAAATTCTCTGGATGATGCAAACATTGCAAGATATTCAAATCAAATATTCTCCGCCTATTCCCATTTTATTTGATAATACCAATGCCATAATTATTTCTAAAAATATTGTCATGCACTCAAAAACCAAGCATATTCCAATGTGATTCCAATCAAATATCATTTTTTCAGAGAACAGGTGCTTGAACAAAAGGTAAAATTGGAGTATGATCCCTCAAAATGACAAGTTACAGATATCTTTATAAGACCTCTTTCATGTGATTCCTTTGAATACCTTAGATATAAATTAGGAGTGGTCTCAGCTTCATAACTCTGTTAATTATTCTAATCAATCCTTCAAATTTATGGGGAGAAATGCATATGTTGTCACGATGATGATTCCCATGGTTGTTTTGATATTCATTTTTTAATTTCTGGCAGTGCATCTAGTGTATTAACAGTGAACAGGTACATATAATACAGACTCAGGGGGAGCTGTAGTCATGAAGTTTCAGTAGTTTACTTTTTGTATGTGGATCCTATGAATAACATTCGTGTATATACACGAGTTATGATTTATGTAGTCGCATATGTTTCTCTATGCCGAATAAACAATGGGACAACCACAAGAACAAGTTATGATATGCTTCTTCCAGTTTGGATTTTTGGTTCTCATATGATTAGCACAAGCTCAGAGGGAGCATTTTTTGTGCCTCTTATAGTACATTGTTGGAATTATAATTTTTTTAACAAGTATATTGTTAATGTTACTAAAGATACACATGTTGCTGAAGTTTTTTTTTAATCATGTTCATGGTATTGTTGTCTGATGCTTATGGTGCAGATCCTACACAGCTATGATCGTTGCTGACGACTATCATGGTCTTATAGAGGAATTTGGTCTTGGTTATAAATTTAATATATGTATCTTGATGTAGAGGTCATAAAAAGACCCGTAATGTAATATTTGTAATACTCATTCATGTATGGACTATTAGGGTCAGGTAAATTATGAATGTAATGTAACGATGAGTCAAATATGTAACCCCACTGTGTTGGGTGATTGATGTATGTTTGATTCCTTGGTGATAGGAAAGTTCATATTCGTTTAAGTCACAAATTCATGTATTTCTTTTCATATCTTCAGAAAATTCAGCACGTTCTCAAAGGGAGCATGGTCCATATATAGTGCAGATCAGATCTAAAGTCCTAATGGGGAGAGAAGCCTTCTTTTAGCATTGGTCAACCCTTTTCCCTTGATGCCAAAATGGGAGAGTAACTTGGTGTTTGAAAATATTAGTGCTTATCTTGATGTGTTTTATAGGTATTTACAGGTTGTGGTTACCAAACACCCAAGTAGTTGCCATCAAGTACAACTCATTTTTCATAATGCCAACAAAAAATTATTTCACTGTTATGTTGATATGCCTATTTTTCATTCAATTCTGAGTCAAAGTGAGGTTATCATTTAAGATTTGGAGAAATTTTTGTTGATGCTTGATGTGATCCTCCACTACTTGAACCTTAGAAGTTTCTCTTAATGGTGGTGTGATGGATGGTGGATGATATCCATAAAGTATCTTTCATTTTTACTGCAGTGTGGAAGGAAGTGTTACGTGACCATTCAATAAGAGGTAACCACTTAAACCATTGTGTTTTTTTATAATATGCAAAGAACTGATGATATATTTCCAAACATTTGTTCACTATCTCATTTTTCCCGCCAAATTAAGGATGATACGATGAGCTATGAGTTAATCGAGTACCAAGAAAAGTAAATAATTTTGTCCAAACGTTTCTAGTGAAAATAGGATCTTTGTTACTTACAATAATATTTTGGTTCCATGTAGCTTTTGAATTGTTTCCATAAATGCAGTAGCAATTGCACTTTCTTTAAAAGGATGAGTTAATGCGCAAAAGTGTGCATACCTCATAGGTCTATCAATTACCACCATGATGACACTATTTCCATTAGACTTGGGTAAACCTCTGATAAAATCCATTAATAACTCCTCCCAATGATGAATTGGAATGGATAAAGGTTGTAACAGACCTTGGGTCTTGATTGTCTCAACATTATTTTGTTGGAAAACCAAAAATTCTGCCACAAACTTTTGAATATCAGATTTAAGGCCATCCCAAAAAAATTCCTTCTTGACCCTGTGGTAAGTCTTTTAAAATCTTGAGTGCCCTCCTAAGGGGGAGGTGCGCAATTCCAAAAGAATATTTTGTTTGAGTTGGGAATTCTTACAGAGATATAAGTGACCTTTTTACCATAATGAATCATTTTTCAAGATAAATGTATCATATGTACTAGGATCTTGCTACAAATTTTGAATGAGTGTCCACACCTTTTCATAATTCTTCCATTCATCCCTTTATTTAGTTATCCAATCAGGTTGGATAATAGAAATGACACATACCAATGCTTCCACATCCTCATCCTTTCTTAAAAGTGCATTTGCAACAACATTTTTCTTCCCATTTTTTAGATGATTTCAAAGTAATAACCTACAATCTTTGTGACCTATTTTTTCTACTCTTATAAAGATTTTTTTTCCAAAAATTATTTAAGACTATCACGATCTATTTCTACCTTGAAGTGTCTTCCCATTAGGTAAGCTTTTCATTGCATTAGTGCATGTAGTATTTCCAACATTTCCTTCTCATAAATAGGTTTGTGTAAATACTTTCCCTTGAATGGACTCCTTTCAAAAGAAGCAAGTCCTCCTTATTTCATTAAAACAACATCAAGTCCATTTCGTGAGGCACCAAATTCCAAAATAAAGGCTTTTGTGAAGTCTAGTGTAGCTAATATTAGTTCTTAGGACATTGCCTCTTTAATATGTTCAAATTCCTTAGTTTCTTCTGGAGTCCAAGAAAATGCCTCTTTATTCAGTAATGTTGTTAGAGGAATTTCTATTCTTCCATAATTCTTAACAAACTTATGATAATACCCCGTTAACCCAAGAAATCCTTGAATATGCTTTAGGGTTGTGGGTATTTACCATTCCTTAATGGCTTTTTTTTTGTTAGGATCTACCTTAAAACCCTCATGAGATACAATATGAGACTAATATTCCAACCCCAATACTCCAAAGAAATATTTGGAGGTTTTTGCATATAACTATTTCTTCTCCAATAGTTTCAACACCTTGTCAACATGTCGAACATGATCCTTCCCAGACTTGTTGTATATTAGTATATCATCAAAAAATTCTAACACAAATTTTATAAAGAATGGTTTGAAAATGGAATTTATCAAACCTTGAAATGTGGAAGGTGCATTAGTAAGGCCAAAAGGAATCACCAAAATTTAAGAATGACCTTCATGAGCTCTGAATGTTGTTTTCTAAATGTCTTTAGTCTTCATTCTAATTTGATGATATATTGAATGAAGATCCATCTTGGTAAAGTAAATTTCTCCATGTAATTCATCCAACAATTCATCAATGCTAGGAATAGGAACTTTATATTTAATATTGAGCTTGTTGACATCATTATAATCCGGACACATAGGCCATGACCCATCCATATTTTGCACCAATACTACTAGAGAAGAGAAATAATTTTGACTAGGTTGAATTATACCAACATATATCATTTATAAGACCATACGTTGAATTTCACTCTTTTGGACATAGGGATATTTGTAAGGTCTGATGTTTTGAGGAAAAATTCCTGGAACCAAGTGAAAAACATTATCATAATCATGAATAGGTGGGAGGCCTTTGGGAGTCTCAAATACTTTGGAATTATTGTCCAAGACTTTTCGAAGACCTGGAGAAATATATGATTTTGATGTTTGAACCTCTAGTGAGCATAACTTTGCAATTACTTCATGTTGTTATTTATTCAAAATATTTTTCAATCCATTAGAGTTAATTATCTTCCCAGGTTTCCTTGCGATACCCCTTAATTCAAATTTCCTTTCCTTCCCAAAATAATTTCAAGAAATGTTCTTGAAAATTAAAAGTTATCATCCCCTAAGGTTGTAATCATTAGACTCCTAGTACAACATCAACACCACCCATTGGAATGAAAAGCATTGTACTATTCAATACGTATTCCCCCATGGTTACCTTGATTTTATGGCACTTTCAAGAGAAATTTTTAGTTCCACCATTTGAAACCATCTCTTGAAACTATGGCGTTAGATATAGAATGCAATTCAATTCCATGGATATATTATAATGAATAAAACTATGGGTACTACCTGAATCAATCAGCATTATTACCTTTTTCTTCTTGTTATATTTGTCTATATTGAGAATTTAAGGAGTGGTAATGTCCACCAATTCATTATAAGATATGGTTCGATTCATTTCTTTTTTATCCGGGGTTGTTGAATTTTCACAACCTTGGGTCTAGGTTAGAGTCTTAAAATAACTAACGCTACCAAACCAAGAATCTAAATAGAACTACTTTTCACAGCGGAATATAAACAACAGTAAATCACATATGCATAGAATATACACGAATTTTTAATTTTTTAACCCAAATTTGCTATATTAACAACATATAATACAATAGTTTAGGGCTCTCGTACCAGGGATAATTTCCCTCACACATCCACTAATATAAGATAAAAAACAAGATACTCTAACCATCTCATTGTATAATACTGTAACAACTCCTCTCGATTGTACCCTATACCTTCCCAGTCATTTGGCTCCCAATCTGTAGCTCCTTCCTCTATCAATGCTCCAAGTACATCTGGCCACTGAATCTTAGTTGTCCAATCTTCTCTCTAGTTGTCCCTACATCCATCATGGGCACAACACATCGAGACTCTTATCGAGTTGTTCATAGCTCTGCTTGTGAACAACTCTTAATATGCCCATTGTTACTCCTTAGCTACTCAGGGACTTAAACCCACTATGGTCGTCCTACGCTGCAACATTGAATACCAACATAGGGAACGGAGGGATACCACCTATCACTGTAACATTTCCATCTCATATAATTAACGAGGGATAGGAGGATTGTCCATCATCTATTGTAGAATTCCTTCTCCACACACAAGTGTCAGGATCCACAATCCTGCTCCTGGTTGGCCAAACCCTTGAGCTCCACAACTACCAGGCCAGAAGTCACCTTTGTCTATCAAGGTGTTGGACTTGGCTCCAATATGGACACTATCATGTTTTCCTCTAGCAGACCATAAGTTCCCATTCTTGTCCACACTTGGTCCTCTCTCATTATGCCCTTCAACAATCCAGGAGAGACCAAGTCCACGTTGTAGCATCTATTGTAGAATACCAACATAGGGAACGGAGGGATACCACCTATCACTGTAACATGTCCATCTCATTTAATTAACGAGGGATAGGAGGATTTTCCATCATCTATTGTAGAATTCCTTCTCCACACACAAGTCTCAAGATCCACAATCCTGCTCCTGGTTGGCCAAACCCTTGAGCTCCACAACTACCAGGCCATAAGTCACCTTTGTCTATCAAGGTGTTGCACTTGGCTCCAATATGGACACTATCATGCTGTCCTCCAGCAGACCATAAGTGCCCATTCTTGTCCACACTTGGTCCTCTCTCATTATGCCCTTCAACAATCCAGGAGAGACCAAGTCCACGTTGTAGCATCTACTCCTAGTTAGGGCATATCCACACATAGGAGACCCTTAATACACATGGCTTCCTACATACTCCACCAATCCTCCCTTTACTTAAACAATAGAGGATCTATAGCAAAATTTTTGGCACATTAATATGTCCTCACCTAGGACACCATCAATCCATCATACATGGGTCCATCAGCAACACACCTTTTTGTTATCATTTTTCCTTCCAATTTGATGTCGCTTCTATCACCTTTCTTGCTTGGTAGGCCTCCAAACAATCCATGTGGGCTCCTCCAAGAAACTCCTAAGGCTTCCTCAAGCTTCCCATCTGCTAATCCATGCAATAGTAAACACTTTGACCCAATAATACACTGTTGTTTCTGCTCCTAGGAAGATCCTTCACCTCCACGGAAGATCATCCACATGGAACCAAGAGGTTGCAAGTCACGATCCAATTATAGTCAGCCATTTACCCAACACTCCTACACAAAATTCTATTTTCCTCCACTATATTCTTGCTGCTACTTCAATTATAGTTAGGGAAAAATATGTAGCCCTTAACCCTCCATGATATCAGAAAACAAACCCTTCTAGGGCTATGGTCCACCTAGGAAGGGAACCTCCCATTTCACACTGTCCTAAATATTTATTGTCCACCTAGATGCTACCTTGGAATAGCTCCATCTGCTAGCTATGTCTTGCAGCCTAGCACAACAACTAGCTGTAGGTCTTGGCCTCCCTTAAATCTAACCGAAATAACTCCAAACAAATCTTGTTTTTTCCCTCTCCTCCTTGGTCTACTAGTCCAAACATTTGGCCCTTGAACCAGCCTTCAAACATCCCCTTAAGAGATATGTTGTTACATACAATACTCGGCCCTTAACCACAGACCTCCACGCTGCTCCTCGGCCTCCCATCACGTCATCCTTGAACCTCTTTCTATGGCTAGGCTCCTTCAAATTTCATAGTTGTCTTGGAAGGATGTTGCACACAAATTTTTAGGTCTTTCTATTACTAGTATAGTCCCTTATTGTTGTTATTTTAACCCCCTTATTGTTGTTGTTGTAACCCTGTAACCCCCATATTGTTATTATTGTGCCCTTACATTATTATTGTTAGGTCGGCTAGGATTACATTGTGGCCCCATGGACTCCTATATATAGATAGGAGGTTTTTTCATTTGTATCATGCAAGAATTATTCATTCATGTAATGTATTGGAGGTTTCCCCCTCGAAGTGGCTTATTTCTAAGGCATTGATATCTCTTTTCTTCTATTTTGTTTGCTCTACATACATTTTGCATCGTAGCTTTCAGACTTCAGGGTTTTGCATTTCGCTGCTTCAAACAGGTCATCGTG
The DNA here is from genome assembly GCA_034641835.2 of Pinus albicaulis. Taxonomy (NCBI): domain Eukaryota; kingdom Viridiplantae; phylum Streptophyta; class Pinopsida; order Pinales; family Pinaceae; genus Pinus; species Pinus albicaulis. Next base: position 579,506,755 of record CM076574.1, read on the forward strand.
GAATTTTCGCTATAACTATTTTTATACGAAGGTTCAGAAGCTAAAATTTTTGGAGTGTGAAGCCAAAATCCTGAGGAACATCATCACAAAATTTCAGAGCTTGGTTTGAAATATTTTTAGAGATATGATCTGTGGAAGTTAGGTCATTTTGCAGGCTCCTGAATTTAACCTAAACAGGTCATCGTGGAATGTTTTCTATAACTTTTTTTCTATGAAGGTTTAGAAGCTAAAATTTTTATAGTGCGAAGCTGAAATCCTGCAGAACATTGTCGCAAAATTTCAAATCTTGGTTCGCAAAATTTGTGGAGATATGATCTGTGGAATTTAGGGAATTTTCAGGCTTCTGAATTTCATCTCAAAGAGGTAATCGTGGCAAACTCTTCATAGCTCTCTCTCTCTCTCTGTGCATCAGATTGGAATGCTATAAAAATTGGCCAGAAGTACACGGAATGTAGTTTTTTTTTCTATTAATTTTAGAGCCAAAGGAGGAAACAGTGACATGTGGCAAGTCGTACAAGTTCACTCTACCGAACTAGTCCATAATTAGGTCATTGTGGGAGATTGGGCATAACTTTGCCTTGAAAAATCCAAATCAGGTCAGACCTGTGGCATTCGAAAAAATATTTAGATGAATAATTTATGGTTGAATTTCAGATATTGAAGATCCGAAATCGCAGAGATAATTAAGTTTCAATATCGAGCTCCACAAAAGCAAGAAAAAGGTGTGTATTTTTTTTGAATTACATAAGTCTCGTTTGAAAAAAATTAGTTTGAATTTATTTCAAGGGCATATTGAAGAATAGATATTAGTATTGGGTTCTAAAATTCCCCTTAAAAATAATTCAACACCCATTAAGCCTTAAGAAGGCTCCACTATGACTCATGAAGATGAAGAAACACAACATGAGATACCAAAATTGCAATAGCAAATGCACCAAATTTCGCTATCGCAAAGAGCAACAAAAAATGAAATGGAAGTTTTGAAGAAAGGCGTGGAAACTAAGATGGATGGTTTGAAGAAAGGTGTGGAAGCTAAAATGAATGGTTTGGAAGCTAAGATGGATGGCATGGAAGTGGGCATGGAAGTTAAGATGGATGGCATGGAAGCTAAGATAGACGACATGGAAGCTAAGATCGATGAAAAAATGAAAGGCAACATGGAAAACATGAAGAATGATCTAAAAGTAGACATCGAAGTTTTGGAAAAGTTGATACAAGGAATGTTTCCTAATGGCGAAAATATAGTAGAGGAAACTCATGATGACAAAAAAAATAAATGTTATTCATGATTTCATAAAATCTAAGATTGGATGGAAGAACCACCATATTCCAAAGATGGATATGAGAAAGTTTGATGGCAAGGATCCTGTAACATGGATACTATATATGGAGCAATATTTTGATCTCAATAATGTGCAAAACACACAAAAGGTATGCATTGCAACTTTAAATTTAGATCAAAATACATTTGTATGGTATCGATGGCTTTTATCCCGTAAAAAAATTGTCACTTGGTCAATTTTTATGGAGGAAATGATAGCGCATTATGAGGATACAAAGAGCAACACCTTCTTTAGCCAATTGATAAATCTCAAAAAAAAGGGTTTAGTGGTGAAGCACATTGAGGACTTCCAAAAATTGAATATAAGGGTAACTGATATTCCAGAGGAACACAGGATTGATGTCTTTATAGGGACTTTAAAGAATAACATCCAACATGAATTTTATGTTTGGGAACCAGATTCATTAGAGAAGGCATTCGGGTTGGCAAGAAAAATTGAATGTAAAATTATGGCGACAAGGAAGCCTACAACTCACATCTATAAAAATGGAAGTGTTGCTAATCCTAGACTTCCACAACCTATAAGGTTGACACCACAAAAATTTTAAGAAAAAAGAGCAAAAGGGCTTTGCTACAGTTATGATAGAAAATACACTAAAGGTCATAAGTGTGCTCAGAAGAAATTAGTTTACATAGATTGTGAAGAGGAGGAAGAAAATTAACAAGAAACTTAAAAAGAAGAGGATATACACCAGGAAGAAACCCTAGAAGAAGAAGAAATGAGTCTGACCATATCATGTAATGCATTGGTAGGAATTACCACTCCTCAAACTCTCAAGATAAAAGGACATATCAAGAAGAAAAAGGTAATAGTGTTGATTGATTTGGGTAGTACCCATAATTTTATTTATTGTAAGGTAGCCAAGGAATTGAATTGTTTCCTATACCCAGCACCAGAATGTCAAGTGATGGTTGCAAATGGAGGAACTATAAATTTCTCTCGAAAATGCCATAATATCAAGCTAACCATGGGGGAATATGTATTGACTATTCCAATGCTTTCCATTCCTATGGGAGGTGTTGATGTTGTACTAGGAGTACAATGGTTACAATCTTTGGGGACTGTAGCTTTTAATTTTCAAGAACTTTTCTTGAAATTTTTTTCAGAAGGAAAGGAAGTCGAATTACGAGGTATTGCAGGGAAGCTGGGAAAGATAATAAGCTCTAATGTCATGACAAAGCTTCTAAAGAAAGAACAACGAGGTGTAATTGCACAATTATGCTCACTAGAAGTTCCAACATCAAAATCATCTATTTCTGCAGATCTCCAACAAGTCTTGGACAATCATTCAAAGGTGTTTGAAACTCCCAAAGGACTCCCACCTATTCGTGATCATGATCATGCTATTCATTTGATTCCAGGAAGTGTTCCTCCAAACATTCGGCCTTATAGATATCCTTACTTCCAAAAGAGCGAAATTGAACGTATGATTGCAGAAATGTTAGAGGCGGGTATAATTCAACCTAGTCAAAGTTCTTTCTCTACTCTTGTAGTATTGGTACACAAGAAGGATGGATCATGGCGAATGTGTCCGGATTATAGGGAGCTCAATAAGCTCACCATTAAAGACAAATTTCCCATTCCTGTGATTGATGACTTATTGGATGAATTACATGGAGCAATTTATTTTACCAAGTTGGATCTTCGTTCAGGATATCATCAAATTAGAATGAAGACTGAAGATATTCCAAAAACAATATTTCGAACTCATGAGGGTCATTATGAATTTTTGGTCATGCCTTTTGGCCTTACCAATGCACCTTCTACATTTCAAGGGTTGATGAATTCCATTTTCAAACCCTTCCTTAGAAAATTTGTGCTAGTATTTTTTTGATGATATACTAATCTACAACAGTTCTTGGAAGGATCATGTTGAACATGTTGACAGGGTGCTCAAACTATTGTAGGAGAAACAATTATATGCAAAAACATCCAAATGTTTCTTTGGAGTACAAGAGGTGGAATATCCGGGTCATATTGTATCTCACGAGGGTGTTAAGGTAGACCCTAACAAAATTAAAGCCATTAAGGAATGGAAAGTCCCCACAACCATAAAGCACTTGTGTGGATTTCTCGGGTTAACAGGGTATTATTGCAAGTTTTTAAGAATTATGGGATAATAGCAGCACCTCTAACAACATTATTGAAGAAAGATGCATTTTCATGGACTCTTGAAGCAACTAAAGCGTTTGAACATCTTAAAGAGGCAATGTGCCTAGCACCAGTCTTAGCTATGCCAAACTTCACAAAACCCTTTTTTGTGGAAGTTATTATCACTCAGATTTTCCTTGAAGTTGTTTGAAGAGGAAAGGGGTCCGAGGTAACCACAAACTAAACTTCAGGTACAGAATCTAGCCAATATGTACCCAGAGAGGGCTATCTCTATAAAATTTAGCTTTGTTTTTAGAAGATATTAGGCTAGTTGTAAAGTCCAGGGGTTTTGATTTTGTTTGAGTTGATGGAATTATTTAGCTAAGATTAAGATCAAGTAGTTTCAGTCCATTGGGCTAATGGAGTTAAAGGATTGGCTGCACTGGCTTAAGTCTTTCAACAGAAGATGGTTTATCAGGGCAAGATAATCAAACTAGAAACAATTATAGATCTAAAGTGAATGGAATGGAATTCAAACGGATGAAAGGCAATAAAGAATATTTCAGCACATTCAAGAGAAGAGAAATAAATTGATTATCAATAAAGAGCAATTAAGTATTCTTTACTAAATAACCAAAGATGTATGAACTAGACTAATAGGAGCAATTAAGAATTCGTTGTTTAAACCAGTTTAGAAGAAAACATTTAGAATAATAACGACTGAAATCAGATTACACCTAAGTACTTTCTGATTTAATCTTTTTCGTTAAATATTAAGATAATGAAACACATATGATATTGTAAACAAATATAAAACTTCAAAACATGGGATAGAGATGACTTATTGATCCTTCATTTGACACATGAATCCTGAGAAAAGTCTTCTGCCTCAATTCCTTCTCCAGTTTTGCCACGAAAAATTTCTCCCAAGCTCTTTATTCCAAAATATTCAATGTTACATCAGAGTATAAGAATCCACCCTCAATAATCCGATTGAGGGCTTATTTATACAAAAAATCATACAAAATATCTCTTAACAAAACGAGATATAATCTAAGATGAATCACAAATAAGTTACAATAAAAATAGAGACAGATGGTCTCATAGATAAGACAAAAAAGAAACTAATGTTGTTCTATTTCCTCCTTTTGAGAATGTGCTGGAGGCAGGACCTATATTTTAGCTCTTCGTTGTCCTCTTCAGTAATTTTGTTATAACTGACTTGCTTCACTAATACTCTTTGTTCTTACTGATACACTTTAACTGAACTGATACTCTTTGACCTTTGTTTGTCCCTTTATCCTTTATATTGTGGTAAATAGGCAAAATTTCTTATAAGGATAAATTTTACAAAAGTTATAATAGATCTTCCCACCTTTTATATTCTACTATTTTGGTCCGTTGAAGTTTCCTTAATGTTTCATCAGCTTCGGTATATCTGAAGAAATTAGGCTGATTAGGAAACAAATGTCTTACCTCATGTTCAAGATAAAACAAATTCCCTAATTTGTCATGAAGATTCCTTCCTGTAGGTAATGTTGCTTCTGATGAAATGGCTGAGGAACTGGCTTGATTGTGAGCATGTATGTCCAATTTCTTAACATAAGTTTCCAGGTCCATTATTTTATCTTCTGAAACGATAGGGCTGGGCAACCCTTTATTCAATAAAACATTAAACCTTTCTCTGAAAGCAATGATTTCATTTTGCATGTCAAAACACCTTCGTTCTAAATTTTGCATAAGAGTCCTTTTAGTAAAAACTCTTTTTATCTCCAAGATTGTTACAGTCCTGTCCTGAATACCCTGATCTGCAAGTTGCTGCCTAGTTTGGGTGTTTAGGAATTGTATGAGCTGATAGGCTTCCTCAGGCCTATTTCCTAATTCTGCTCGTGTATTTTAAACTTCATCCAGAGCTACTTTGACCAAATCATTCTGCTCGTATATTATCTAGATTGCGGACCAGATATATTTTATTGACTGAATAATATCATCCCAAATAATGTCATTTATTTCTCTTAAAGGTTTCTCCAATGTGAGATCCCTTTCCAAAGCTTTAACTAATTTTTCCAACTTTTTTACTTCCCTTGTTTTTTCAGCAACAGTCATTTTTGAAAGATCATATTTCTATTCCAAACTAATAAGATGTAGCTTTGTGCGTTGAAGTTCTGTTACTTGCAGTTTCAAGTCATTCATTTTCTTTACTAATTCCTCTGTACTCAAAGTTGAAGTATTTACCTATGATGGCTCTGCTGGCTGACCTTTTGGTTGACTTGTTGTACCTGTGATAACCTCTATTGTAGATACTGGAGCACTGGACTGCTTGTCTTTTAAAGCTTGTTCAAGATTTTTTTCTATTTCAGTCAGTTTCTCATTCATTTTTAAGAGAAACTCCATCATTTCTTCTTCAGAATTCTTCTTTATTACTTCTTCATTTTGAGGATGTCTGGAGGCTGGCAATTTCAACTAATCAGTCAAAGTAGAATAGATCATTTCACCAGTCTGCTTATGTAACTCAATTTGATCTAAAGGATGGATATCCTTTGCTAGGACTTCAAATTTTGTCCTAATATAATCAACAGCTGTTTGGGGTTGTTTCACCTTGGGTTTGAAATGGCTCATTATCATTTTGCCCTGTTGGATGCCAAAAGATGACATCAATATTTCTTGATTCTTTGGAGCCATTTTCAGATATTGGTTATATACTTGAATTCTCAGTGGATCATTCCTGGCCTTGATATTGATAAGTGTCTTCTTTATATCTCCTGTATCTTTAACTGGTGTTTTGAAAGAAGATATTTCAACACTCTGTTGCTTCTGTAGCTCTTTCCTTTGTGAGGTAATGGATGCTTCACTGACTGTTCCTGTTTGTTGACTGCCCAATTGTTCTGGTCCTTGACTATCAAGGATTTCATCAATAGATTCTATTTCTGGAGGAGTATTGAATTTCTTTCTCTTGGCCTGAGGCTGTTGTGAAGATCCAATGAGAGGGGTGGCAGCTTCAGCTTCTCTCTTTTTTCCCTTTTCCACATTTAATGGAGTTTGCAAAATTGACATTTCTACTGGATTGGTTTGAACGGAAGAAACCTGTACTTGATCATGTCCCTTGGAAGTTTGAGGTTGTTCTGTCATAGTGAATGTTTCTATAACTTGTGTATCAACTTCTTTCTCTTTTTCCTTAGATGATACTACAATGTTTTCTTGTAACTCCTGCTAAATAATCCCAGCTGAGGAAGGGCCAACTTCTGATCTTGGTACCTGTGCAAAAGAGTCTAGGTCAAGCATATTTTCAAGATCTTTCATAACATTGTCTACATTGACCTGCTCAATATCCTGCTCTATCAATGTTCCTTCTATCCATTCGTCTGTATTAGCATATTTTTCAATCTCTGGGATTCTTTGATGTATATATGGTGCTGATTTATTCTTCATTATTTTATCACAAACGAAGTTGAAGGGGTCATAAGGCACCCAATAGAAACTCTTTTGTAATTTGAAACGGTCTTCTAATATCTTTTCAGCCTCTTCCCCTGCATCCCTAGAGTTACAGATAAAGGGACCTAATTGACTTTTGATCTGAAGTTGAGCCTTCTTCTTTGCATTACAAAAATGAATTATATCAGAATTTTTCATCTGCCTGAAATATTCTAAATCAAATATTCTAATGGGGACATATTTTGGCAATTTGAATGGACATAATTCACATCCATATATCCTGACTTCAGTATGATTTTGGTATAAGTACCAATCACCAACTTTGTATTGTTTTGAGAGCTGTAAAGTTTTTTTGATTTCATTGCTGAGTCTTGGAGGAGAAACTCCTGTCAACAAGGTGGTTGCAGGATGTATAAAAAGATCAATGAATTCATTATAGCAATAGGGAGAATCTCGAGAACTATGAGTGATGGCTGACCAAAAGACAACAGACCTAGGATTCCCTTGGGCATCAAGCTTCTTGATATAGAAAGGGAAATTTTCCGACTAATAATAGAGCATGAGGTGGTAGATGACAGAGGAATACTTGAACACTTTCTCATTTTCTAATCTCATGAATTGATCATGGATTTTATCTGCAATGTATGATGCAAAGTCATACCTGACAGCAGGAGGCTATCCAGGGTTAAAAATAGACAATAATACTAGAGTTAAATGATCAACATATTCACTGGTATTAAAGCCCATTATAAAGGATATCATTTCCAAAACAAGTCTACCCTCCTCAGTGAAAAAATCATACCCATAAGGGGGAGGGCCTTTAGGCTGATGATCTGGCAAAAGTGGCTTAATTCTTCATGGGATATTTTGGTGGATTTCTCAAGTAAATCTACCATGGACAGGGGAGTGAGGGCCTGATCAGGTTGAAAATGTAGCATCTCATTGATAGACTGAGCAGTAATTGGGAAAAGGACATCTTGATTTGGGGATAAGACTTCTCTTTGGTTAGGATCATAATTTGCATGGCAAAAATGGATTATTTCAGGGAAAATATGGACAGAGGGAAAGAGGTACCTGGGAATATTATATTCCCATAACCCAATCATATCTAAGCCATTCAAATAATTGTCTCTGCAACGACAAAAAATTCGAAGAGGACTATCAATAAAATGTTGGCAATATGATGCAGAGTGTTGTCCTTGATGGCAACCCACTTGATGAACATGATGGCAACCTACTTGATGAATTTGTCCTTGATGGAATATTTCTTGATGAACTTGTTAAATGATGATGGAAGGAATGTCAGTATGTGGCAGAACATGATGAAAAGAGTATGTCTCAAGGCATACGCAGATTTGTCTAGACGAAGTAGCGTATGCACGTGGGAAATAACGTTCCAAGTCGCGTATGGGAAAAAGCGCTCTAAATATGTAAAACCAGGGGTAACCACCATGGTATTGACCCATTTTATTGAGTAATGATTTGTCTATGTGACCCTGTCCAGGAATACCATCGAAAGTGATGTGGTTTTGGCTCATGGTATTGATAAAGGGTAAACCTATATAAGGAGAATAAATTCATTGTGCAAGGGTGTGCAAGATGTCTGAGCTTGAATGAATACTTCTCTCTGAAGTATATCTGAATGGAAAGGGTAACAGTTGAATGATAGATCTGAAAGCATGATGCACCTATGAAGAAATAATGAAGAAGTGAATCTAGATCTGAAATGTATTTGTATTTGCTAGATCTGTTATGGAATGATTAGATCTGAGATGAGGCGAACATCTGTCTGAAGTAAAGGGTAAAATCTGTGTGATGTATCTATTCTGAAGAATTGTAATGACCTAAATGTCTGAAGAACTATACGCTAGTTCACCGCAGAGTAAGCGCGTATATACACGGGTTTGTTGAAGAGAAAGCGTGTATGGGAAGTAAAATTAGCTCTGTAATTTGTACAGAAGTATACGTGGGTTTGTATGGTCGAAGGAGCGTATATACGCGGTATCAGTGAAAGGAAAGCGCGTATTAAAAACTAGGGTTTGCTGAAGTATGACTATGAAATGTCTGATCTGTTCTGCTGTGTTACTGCTATCTGTCTAGGTTATCTGAATTGACAAGTATTTGTTGGTGATGTATGTTTGAGCTTAAAAGTATGGAGTGGGTCCAGTCTGAAAATATGATGAAACGTGGCCTGCAAGTTGTGTTCTAAAGGAACCTTTGGATCCAGTTTGAAAATTGATGAAACGTGGTCTGCGGTGGTGCTGAGGGTTGTAGCCTTCAGTCAGGGGGTTGTAGCTCCCTTCCAGGTGAGGCTGGTAAACGAGATCAGGGGGTCGTAGCTCCCTTCCAGGAGAGGCTGGTAAACGAGAGCAGGGGGTCGTAGCTTCCTTCCAGGAGAGGCTGGTAAACGAGCGCAGGTGGGTGCCTGTGTGCTGGTAGGAGGCTGCGCCAGCACATATGTTGTAAGATGTTTTCTCTATAATAAAATATTGAAGGCTGAGCAACTGCAGCGGCGGTTTTCTCCCGACTTGGGTTTCCACCTAAAATCCCGGTGTTCATGTGTGATGCTTATGTGTGATGGTTTATTCTGTTCTTACTGCACATGTTTACTGTTTATTGAACATCTAATGAATGAATGATGGAATGATATAAGTAAAGAATTAATGGCATAATTAGATCTCTGTGTATACGCGAGTTTTATGAAGTATATCCACATGTATACACTAGTTTGGTTCAGCAAAGTAGCGTATGGGTTTTAGAGAGTGAAAAAGTAAAAAGTTCTGAGTATGCCCTAAATACTGATTCACCCCCCCTCTCAGTATTTTTCCCAACAATTGGTATCAAAGCAAGGTCCTTCTGCAGAAGCTTGATCGCTTGAAGGAGATCCGTCGAAATGGGAAGTCATGAAGGAGTAATGTCTATAAGGCCACCTCTATTCAATGGAGATAATCTGTTATTCTGGAAGATACGAACAAAAGCATATCTGCAAAGTCTTGGTGCAGAAGTATGGGCTATCGTGGAAGAAGGTTATCAATATCCAGCAAGTATTCCCACTGATGCAGCAGAAAGGAAGAAATATGAAATCAATGCCAAAGCAGTCAATGTCTTATTAGGAAGCATGTCTGAACCAGAATTTGCTAAAGTGATGCAGCTAAATTCAACAAAAGAAATATGGGACAAAATCATTCTGAGCTATGAAGGAGATACAAAGGTAAAAAGTGCAAAACTCCAAACCCTCAGAATTGAATATGAAAATTTGAAGATGCATAGTGATGAGAGTATTGCCAGTTTCTTTTTACATCTAGATGATATTGTGAATCGTATGAGAAGTTTGGGTGAAACTATAACTGATACTACTCTGGTTGAAAAAGTCTTAAGATCTTTAACTTCAAAATTTGAGTCAAAAGTAGCAGCTATTGAAGAAAGGCAAGATCTGCAAACTCTTACTATTTTTCAATTGCATGGTATCCTAACTGCTTATGAAATGAGAGAAGGAGGTCCCTCTCAAATTAAAGAAGCTGCTTTTAAGGCATGTGCAAAAAGAAAAGAAAAAGAAGATGTCAAGGAATCAAGTTACATATCAGAAGAAGAAGAAGCCAATTTTGTGAGAAAACTCCAACTAGCAACTATAAGATTCAAAGGTAAGCTTCCCTTCAAATTTTTTGGTTGTGGAAGAGTTGGTCATTATGCTGCTAAATGTCCTTATGAAGAAAATCATGGTAAAGGGAAACAATTTGAAAAGAGGAAGAGTTATTATGCAAATGAAGATAATGATGAGGATGAAGAAGATTTTGACCAAGATCTACAAGTGCTCATGGAAAAGAAGCAAAAGAAGAAGGCCACTCAAAGAAAGGAGAAATCTCAGAAAACAAGTGCAGCAGAAAATGAAGAAGATGAAACCGGTATCGATTGTTGTTCTAGTAATCCACTTTCTTGTGCATGTAATGATGAAGATAGCAGTATAAGTCTAGAAGCAAATCTCAAGATCAATGATGAAAGTACTTATTGGGATCAATTCAAAAGAAAGGAATCTATCTACAAAGATGTGATCTCTAAAATGAATGAACAGATAGAAACAATGAAGGGACATATAGACAAGTATCAAGGGTTGTACGCTCTTGCAACCAGTCAAGGTGAAAAACTTGAAGCAGAAATCATCTCTCTGAAAGCATATTTCGAAGCATCAAATAAGAAGATTGAGGAACCTCTATTATCACTTGAAAGAGAAGGTCTTGAAGCAGAAATCATCTCTTTGAAAGCAGATCTGGAAAAGTCAAATAAGAAGAATGAAGATCTACTACAAACATTTGAAGAACAAGAGAATGGTTTGAAAGAAGAGATTCTAAATTTGAATGATCAAGTAGAAGAAGGAAGAAGGAAAGAAGAAAGCATGAAGAAGCAATGCCAAGCCTTGGAGGTTGAGGTAAATATTTTGAAAGGTAAATTAGAAGAAAAGGATAAACTCATGAGGTTTCAAGATAGTACTAAGATTCTGGATAATATTCTTAGTAATCAAAGGTCTCCTTCTATCAAACTTGGTCTGGGTTTTCATGAAATGGTTAAACGAGAATCTAGTTCACAAGGAAGTGCTAAAGATTCAAAGGATGTCAAAGCAAAACCTGAAGTAGTGAAAGAGACAAAAGGGCAACCAACAATTATGAATTCTCAAAGGAAGTCTTTCGCTCCTAACTATAGAAGTATCAATAATGTTGAATTCTTTAAATGTCATAATTATGGGCATGTTGCAGCAAATTGAAGAAGCAGATCATTTCAGTCACAATCAAACAGATTCTATTCAGAAAGGTACTCTGGTTTCTTCAAGGGATGTTGTTTTTCATGCAACAAGTATGGTCATAAAGCAGCTGATTGCAATAGAAGGAAGAACAGAGAAACATACTATGATCCTTATGCTTACTTCTCTGGTCATATAAGATGCTATGCTTGTAACAAGTATGGACATGTGGAAAAAGAATGCAGGATGAACAGATCTGAGAAATTGGATAATTTTCAGCACACAATTAGAAATTTCAAGCAAAGCTGGAATAGAAAGGAGGACCGGTCAGAAACGTAGGGAATATTGACCCTACTGCAGTCATCAGATTCTGAATCTTACTTCTCTTAATGACTGCAGAAGTGATGTGAGATACATTATGGAGCTTAGTTATGTATCGTCAGAGGGGGAGCGATGTATGATGATTCTCATGGTTGATTTGGAAAATCTGGTTATGATTATTGCTGACAGAGCATCTGACATGAAGAAGACAGGTACAGGAAGGACAAATTCAGGGGGAGATGGAGGAATGTGAAATTTTCTATAATTCACTTTCCATACGCAGGTTCAGTGAACTAAAGCCGCGTATACACGCGAGTTCCAGCAGACACAGTCGCGTATGCATTGATGATAAGAGAATTGGGATGACAGCTGAAGATCAGGAGCAGAGGTTTAGGGGGAGCATCAGTCTGACTGCTAATGATTGTACTATTAGCATTATTCTGGTTATACTCATGCTAATGAAATGATACATGGTTTCTTATGTTGAAGATTATGGATGAGCCCGGATTGCTTATTTGATGAAGAATATCTTTTGGATATGATGGAAGTCTTATGATTCGTAGATAAGGACAGATCATGCAAAGATTGTTGCTGACAACTTGTTATTGAAAGAGTTTCAGGTTGCACAAACTAAGGAGGAGCCTTGGTCATATGGAAAGGATGATTGGATGCACTCTTTTAGGGGGAGCATTAGCCTTGCTGAGTATAAGGCATTGTTGGCATTATGATGATTCTGAAATAAGATCTCTCTCTTGAGGTCTTTCTGGTACTGGTCATAAAAAGTCATCTTTGTAATTTGATGAAAAGGTCATGTTGAGACCTATGATGTAAATTTGTAATATTCAGTCATGTAAGGACTTGTTCAATGTGTAAACCCACTTGGTTGGGTAGTTGAGTCAAAATGTGTAAACCCACTTGGTTGGGTACTTGAGTCAAAATATGTAAACCCTCTTGGTTGGGTATTTGAGTCTCATATGTAAATCCACTTGGATGGATCTTTGATGTAAGTATGAGTCATTAGTGATAGAAAGGTCATAGAGTCATGTACTTCATTGAAAAATATGTTTGAAGATTCAGCATGAACTCAGGGGGAGCATGGTCACTTCAGTGTACATCATATCTGCAGAGCGCTTCCTTCTACAAGAGGAGAAAAACCTTGTGTTGGTTTTGGTCCGCCCTTTTCCCTTGATGTCAAAGGGGGAGAGTGACATGGTGTTTGAATAAAGGGAAAGAATGGTGTCAAAGAATGGGGAGAGTGACATGGAGTCATTGTATTCTTAATGTATCTATATGATGTGGTGATCAAACACCATCGTGGTTGCCATCAAGTCCAAAGGGGGAGATTGTTGGCAATATGATGCAGAGTGTTGTCCTTGATGGCAACCCACTTGATGAACATGATGGCAACCTACTTGATGAAGTTGTCCTTGATGGAATATGTCTTGATGAACTTGTTAAATGATGATGGAATGAATTTCAGTATGTGGCAGAACATGATGAAAAGAGTATGTCTCAAGGCATACGCGGATTTGTCTAGACGAAGTAGCGCATGCACGCGGAAAATAATGTGCCAAGTCGCGTATGGGAAAAAGTGCTCTAAATATGTAAAACCAGGGGTAACCACCATGGTATTGACCCATTGTATTGAGTAATGATTCGTCTATGTGACCCCGTCTAGGAATACCATCGAAAGTGATATGGTTTTGGCTCATGGTATTGATAAAGGGTAAACCTATATAAGGAGAAGAAATTCATTGTGCAAGGGTGTGCAAGATGTCTGAGCTTGAATGAATACTTCTCTCTGAAATATATCTGAATGGAAAGGGTAACAGTTGAATGATAGATCTGAAAGCATGATGCACCTATGAAGAAATAATGAAGAAGTGAATCTAGATCTGAAATGTATTTGTATTTGCTAGATCTGTTATGGAATGATTAGATCTGAGATGAGGCGAACATCTGTCTAAAGTAAAGGGTAAAATCTGTGTGATGTATCTGTTCTGAAGAATTGCAATGACCTAAATGTCTGAAGAACTATACGCTAGTTCGCCGCAGAGTAAGCGCGTATATACACGGGTTTGTTGAAGAGAAAGCGCGTATGGGAAGTAAAATTAGCTCTGTAATTTGTACAGAAGTATACGTGGGTTTTTATGGTTGAAGGGGCGTATATACGCAGTATCAGTGAAAGGAAAGCGCGTATTAAAAACTAGGGTTTGCTGAAGTATGAGTATGAAATGTCTGATATGTTCTGCTGTGTTACTACTATCTGTCTGGGTTATCTGAATTGACAAGTATCTGTTGGTGATGTATGTTTGAGCTTAAAAGTATGGAGTGGGTCCAGTCTGAAAATATGATGAAACGTGGCCTGCAAGTTGCGTTCTAAAGGAACCTTTGGATCCAGTTTGAAAATTGATTAAACGTGGTCTGCGGTGGTGCTGAGGGTTGTAGCCTTCAGTCAGGGGGTTGTAGCTCCCTTCCAGGTGAGGCTGGTAAACGAGATCAGGGGGTCGTATCTCCCTTCCAGGAGAGGCTGGTAAACGAGAGCAGGGGGTCGTAGCTCCCTTCTAGGAGAGGCTGGTAAACGAGCGCAGGTGGGTGCCTGCGTGCTGGTATGAGTCTGCGCCAACACATATGTTGTAAGATGTTTTCTTTATAATAAAATATTGAAGGCTGAGACAACGGCAGCGGTGGTTTTCTCCCGACTTGGGTTTCCACCTAAAATCCTGGTGTTCATGTGTGATGCTTATGTGTGATGGTTTATTCTGTTCTTACTGCACATTTTTACTGTTTATTGAACATCTAATGAATGAATGATGGAATGATATAATTGAAGAATTAATGGCATAATTAGATCTCTATGTATACGCGAGTTTTATGAATTATATCTGTGTGTATACGCTAGTTTGGTTCAGAAAAGTAGCGTATGGGTTTTAGAGAGTGAAAAAGTAAAAAGTTCTGAGTATGCCCTAAATACTGATTCACCCCCCCCCCCTCTCAGTATTTTTCCCAACATAAAAAATAAGTCTTTGATTTGGAAATCTCTGTCGACTAATGATAAATAATCCAGGTCTCTGTGAGGGGCGTTTAATGGGGTGACATTTAAATTCACAGGAACTTCCATTCTTGGTTCTTGTGGATTCAAAAATGGAAATTCGGCTTATGGTGAAAAATTGAGCAAACTTATAGGTTTCGATGGGATAAACAAGTACAATTGCAGATTGGGAATTCAATTACAGTTCTCGGGATTAAGGAATGAACTAGCAATTAATTTTAACTCTATTTCAGTGAAAGGAAAAGGAAAGTCGAGTTTCGTACAGAGTTCAGTGCGAATTTGGGGTAAATACCTGTTTTTTCTTTTGAAGATAGCATGTACTGGTTAAGGTAGATAATCTTTTGAGAGGCTTGACCGCAATTGCCTTCGATAGGATAAAGGTTGGCAGACTTCAAAAATTTGAAATTCGAAATTTCTGCATGGAGGGTGTATTCGTTTTCTGCGTACAAAATAATGAAAAAGACATGAATTTTTGTTTTATTGGCAAAGTCAAATGGGGGGTGAATTTTTTATTATTTTAATAAATGACATCATCCTGTACGAGAGATGAGTCACGGGGAAAAGGTGGTAAGTGGTTTATTCCGTACCACTTCTGAGGGAAGGCGGTTTTGGGTGGAGAGGCAACGAATCCATATAACACATGACACGTGGCCAAGGTACTATTTGAAAACCACTGGCATTTCACGCGTTAATGCTCGGATCGGGGATGGCCAGCAGAATTAACGACAGTCGTCGATCTTGGAGCGGCCGATCGAACAATGGATGGGGCAGGGAGTTGATAGGATTTTAATGGCGCGGGCCCGACACGTTTTATTACGAATTAATCATTTCGGGAGCATTCTGATTGGCGGGGATCGGTTATTAACTAATCATAAGGATTAATTAATCCCTTGTACAGTGGATGGTCGGGGGTGAAAAATACATGCGGGATGGGTTATTTGTTTGAAGTTTTAGTTTAAACTAAACTTCGGGTTTGTTTTTCTTTTAAACACGTAAAACATGTTTAAAAGTTTTTCCATATATATTTTTTATTATACAGTAATTAAATCAATGCGATTTATTTACCATAGGGGGCGGGAATAGAATTAAAGATATTTTTTAGCCAAAAGGGAATATAAAGTGGGTTTTTTATTTGAAATAAGTGGGAATTAAATACTTTTGGCTAAAACTTATAATACAAGGGTTTTGGGAATATTATAAAAAAGGGGCTATATACATAGGACAATGTTATTTCAATAATAATTTAATATATAAATTAGAGTTAATATGACAAGGGAATAATGTAAACTCAAAATACTTAAATATAACCAAGAAAGTGAAGATTCAAAAGTAAATGGCATTATTATACTTTCATCACTTAGACTTAGAATAAAAGTGATTTTGAGGGATTTTCATGAAATATTGAAGGATTTTCCTAAGTAAAATGGGATTTTACTTAGAAAAAGATTTTTGAGAGGTGAATGAATGTGATAATGGATGATTTCAAGTACTTAGGTTTTTTCAATTATTGGGCCGAGGGTCTGGTCCCTCCAAAAGTCAAGGAAATGCCTTGAGCCCCTCTAATCTTCAAATGCCTTAGCACTTTAGGGGAAATTAGTGAAATCTTTAAGGGAAAATGAAGGGGAAGTTAATAATCTTGACTTTGCTTTGCTGTGAACTTTTTCCAATGTAGTATTTGCCTTTGCACTTTGTGATGAAAGTAAAATTGAACACATTTAGAACCATCATTCATCACATGTAATTCTGCAACAACATCTACCTACCCTACCTACTTTACTCTACCATTTTTTCTTCTTTATTAGGGTGCACTTAGATTGGAAAACCCTTATCACACTTTTTCTTTTACATATGGAAATCTATCTAGTTCTAACCTTATTACATCCAAGGGCTTAGATTAAACTGTTGAGCACCTTTTATTAACTCTACCTATCTACTTATCTGCCAAGATTAAACTGTTTGGCCAGATTTTTATTCTCTATTCTACAACATGAAATTGAAAAATGAATGAGTCAAGTTTAAACAGTTTGACTCTTCATAAATTGTGGCAAAAGTTTGACAAGTTGCATACAATAGCTTATTACAGAAAATGAAATAGTAGTGGCATTTAGACTTGCACACTTTCCTGGTCTATTTTTTTTTGGGGTTCATTTCTTTCACTTTTTTGACCATTTTATTCTTTTCACCCTTTGATTTTTCTTTTAGGGTATACCCTCTTTACATTTTTTAAATTTTTTGATTTTTTGATTTTTTTAAGAATATGGAACACCTTTTGCAACAAGAAAAAGGTTTGAACATATTGCATAGTTCAACAAGTCAATCATGAAAAATGACACCTATTGGTATAGGAGTCTAACACTGGCTCCACTTGGGGATGGCTTTTCCTGGTGAAAAGTCAAGAACAGCAGGTCAGATGCCTCAAAATGCCTTTAACTAAACCGTGTAATCTTCTTTTTCTGGTGGCTTTATTGTATATATGATAGTAAAACTTCTGAAGCTTAGGGCCTTCACTTCGGGCTTCAACTTCAGCAAGTCACCATCCAATCAAAACTGATGCATTAGAAATGATATATTATGTACATGTTAAAAAATCAGAACATCCTAGTAAATAGGATCAAAGTAGTGTTTTAACATTCGACCATTGACTAGTCCTTCCTCAGCTTCTGAACCATCCAAATTCTTCAAAAAATATGTGTTATTTCCCTGTAAAGCATGAATGATGTAAGGTCCTTTTCATAAGAAATCAAATTTCCCATTTTCCCTTTATCTTCCCTTTTGGAATCCCATCTTAAGACTTTGTCTCCCAGTTGAAAATCTTATGCTTTGGTCCTTTTATCAAACATTTTCTTTAACTTTTCCTGCAAAACTTGGGATCGTTGATACACTTCTTGTCTGGTCTGCTGCAAGTGAATTGTTTGATTTATTCTTCTCTGAATATCATTTGGTTCTACTTGAGCCTCCTGAAGTAACTTCATTACAGGAATTCCTAAAGATGATGGAAATTTAGCCTCAATACCATAAACTAATTCATATGGACTGGTCCCAATTGATTTTTTGGTAGTAAGTCTGTCTGCCCACAATGCATTGGTAAGTTTCTTATGCCAATTCTTCTTATTTTCTTCCAATAATTTTTTAATGATATTAATGAGGCTTTTATTGGAAGATTCAGCCAGTCCATTAGCTTGAGGATAATAGGCTGTTGAATGGCCTAAAGTGATGTGATATTTATTGCAGAAAATAATCATTTTCTGAGACTTGAAAGTAGCAGAATTATCAGTTATAATTTTGTCAGGACAGCCAAATCTTGAAAGTATATTGGTTTCTAAGAATCCTATAATTACAGAATCATTGGCTTGTTTGGATGGGATAGCTTAAATCCATTTAGGAAAGTAATCTGTGGCAGTGAGGATCCATCTGTGTTGCCCAGAAGAGGGGGGATGGATTTCTCCAATAAAATCTAGGCCCCATTGTTGAAAGGGTCTCTCGGTGGAAATTGGTTTTAATGGTAAAGGTAACAATTTTCTCTTGCCTTCAAAGATCTGACACTTATGGCAAGCAGTTGCAAATTTATTAACATATGAAAACAAGGTTGGCCAATAAAAACCATCCCTTAAGATCTTATCTGCAGTTGACTTCCAGTAGAGGTGTCCACCACAATCTCCTACATGGAATTCATTGAGAACCTTGTCATCTTCATCTTTTAATAAGCAATTTAATAGAATTCCATCATGATTCTTCCAATAGAGAGCATTATCTAAAATACAATACTTTAAAGATGTCATTTTCAAAAACCTTTGTTTCGTTCTGGATAACCCAAGAGGAGCTTTCAGGTTTAACAAAACATAAATGATATCAGCGTACCAAGGTGAGTCTAAAAAGGCCTGACTGATTTGTGGAGTCGCCATCTCCTGTTCGTCATCCAATTCATTAATGTTCAGGGCTTGGCAATTTGTTTCAGTCATGAGTTGAGCCAAACCTTGTCCTTTTATGAGTTTTGTAGGTCTTATTTCAATATCATATTCTAATATGGTAGCTATCCATTTACCTCTTTTGCCTTCAATACCATCTTGAGTCAAGATGTCTTTAACGACAGCATCAGGTACATAAGCTATCACATGAGAATACAATATATAAACTCTGAAATATTTAATTGCATTCACAAGTGAAAAAGCTTGTTTCTCCATGATATTGTATTTCAATGATGCATCTCTAAGTGCTTTACTAAAAAAGGCTATAGGTTTTTCACATCCTTGATCATCCTTTTGTAATAAAACTGCTGCAACTGTATGTTCAGAAGAAAATGAAAAAATTATGAAATCTCTATCAAATTTTGGACTGGTAAGAACTGGTGCTCTGGTTAAAGCCATTTTGATTTCTTCAAATGATTTCTTGGCTTCAATTGTCCACTTAATACTCGAATCCTTTCTTAACATGTTAGTAAGCAGTCTAAGTAATTCAGCTAAACTAGAAATGAATCTTCTCAAAAAATTGATCTTACCTATGAATGCTTGAAGTTCTTTAATATTCCTGGGATGAGGTATCTGCAAAATGGCTTGTATTCTTTCAGGATCAATTCTAATGCCATCTTTTGAAATTATATGACCTAGAATTTTACCTTCTTCAAGACCAAACAATGACCTTTTAGGATTTAAAGAAATACCATATTTTTTGCATTTTATGAACACCTGTCTAAGATGATCCAAATGTTGTTGATCTGTCTTGGAAAAAACAGTCAAATCATCCAGATATATGACTAGAAAATCATGAATTTCTTTGGCAAAGGCAATTTCCATTGCTCTTTGGAAGGTTTCTCCTGCATTTTTGAGTCCAAAAGGCATCTTAACATATTTGAATGTACCCCATGGTGTCGTAAAAGCTATTTTGTCTTGATCGTCGGGATGAACTAGAATCTGGTTGTATCCTGAGAATCCATCCAGAAGAGAAATCCTTGAAGATCCTACTACCCTTTGTAAGATATGGTCCATTTTAGGCAAAGGATAGTTATCTTTTAGAGAAAATTTGTTTAAATTTCTCAAATCGACACATAGTCTAATCTCTCCAGTATTCTTCCTTGTTGGTACTAAATTAGAAACCCATTCAGAAAATCTAATAGGAGCAATTATTCCTGCTTCATACATTCTTTTAATTTCTTTCTCAATTGAAGGTAGTAGCACAGGGTTGATTCTTCTAAGTTTCTGTTTGAATGGTTTCTGATCTGGTTTCAAAGGTATTGTATGTTGAATTATTGATGTATCATATGATTTAAGATCTTCATAACTCCAGGCAAAAACATCCTAGAATTCTTTTAAAAGTTCAACATATTTAACCTTTGATCCTCTGGCAGAGATTTAGATAACTTAACCATCTTGGGATTTCATTCAGTTCCCAAATTGTATTCTTCAATATCAGCTTTTAACGGTTCCATTTTGGGTTTTAGTGGAATGTCATTTGAGTCAAAAAGATCTTCCAAAGGAGTTAATCCTTTAGGTAAATGATTATCTTTCAGATTAATAATTTTAGATTCATCTTCTATAATCTCATCGACTTCCATTTGTTTCAAATCCTGCATATCTTTTTTAGTGAATTTGGTTGGGTGAAGCATGTGAATTGCAGTCTCTTCTGAAATATCTGTTTCTTGTTCATCTATTTGATCGGATTCATTGATTGTTGTGTCTTCATCTATACCACTGTTAGAGAACTCGTTTTCTAAGGTCAAAAATTATTAATCTGATTATTATTTACAAACACTTGCCAATTCATAAGACTATCCGGTATAGTAGGTCTATGTCTAATCTCGGTTGTGAACTGATGATTAGGTCCAAAAGGTAATTTACAGGTGCTAGCGAACATTGCAAGACTGTGAGCATGCAATTTTTTTTTTCTAGGAATTTTGGCAAGCTGAGCTTGTAGAAAAGTATTGAGAATTTCCTCAACTGTTTCTCTGTATCCTTTTAATCTGGGGTCTTTTGTTGAAAATTCACCATTGATCTGTTGAATAATTAACTCAGAGTCTCCTATGATTGATACTCTAATTTCTCATAATTTTTTGACATGTTTAATCCCTAGCAAAAGAGCCTCATATTCTGCCATATTATTAGTGCATCTAAAGTTCAATCTATAAGCATGGCCTTCAGCATGATCATTTTCAATATTATGTATCCAAATTCCAGCTCCAGCTCCTAACTTATTTACTGAACCATCAAATTCTAAATGCCACAGAATTTCATGTTCATAATCTTCATCGACTGTTTTAACAACTTTCTTAACAGGGAGGTCTGGTTTTTTAGTTTTTTCTGGTATTTCTTGAATGTCTGATGTTTCTTTGTTTTCAGAAATTTCTTCGATTTGAACAGTAGATTTATTTGCAGTTTTTGTTTCTGGTGCTTCTAGTTCAATGGGAAGGTCAAATTCAACATTATAAAGGATGAATGAATCCATATCAGAATGTACTGAGTAGACAGGGAAGTTTTCAGGCTTCTCCTGACTATTGACTAAATATTTCATCAAGGTCTCTCTGTATAGTCTTTTAGGTTGACCAAACACTGAAATAGTAGCATATGACATATCTAATTGAAGAGATCCTCCGAGTTTGGCACCCCAGGATCTGGACAACAACATACCATATTTGGGAGGAATATCTGCTACTACTATATCCATCAGAATAGATTTCGCAGGGTATTGCACCAAAGTAACACACAAATCTTTAATCAAACCTAAACATCTTACCTGACTTGAATAAAAAGAAAAAAGATCTTTATATGGTCTGGTAATGTCTAGGTTTAATCTTTCCATCACAGCCTTGGGCATTAAATTGTGAGACGCTCCAGAATCAAGCATGGCATTATGAAGTATTTTGTCATGTACATTCAAGCTCACATAAAATGGAGGAGTTCCTCCACTTTCTGGTTTTCCATTTACTTCAGGGCCAAAAAGTAATTTGGGTTGATCATCAAAAACATTTATTGAATCATCCATTCCAGTAATGTTAAGGGATCTGTTGATTTGGCTTCTATAGACATCATGTTTAGCTAATTCTGCTAACGAAACAACTATCTTTAATTTTCCTATTTCAGCTTCTAGATTGAAATATTTTTCTGTTTGAGCTCTAGTATTTTGAACAGTTGGATTTTCTCTGTTTTTTGTGTCTTCAGTGTTTTTCTCTTTTTCAGGTGTGGGATTATGAGTTGAAGGTGTTTCTGAATTAACTTCTGCTGGTTCTTCTATGTTTCCTGTAGGAGGAAAAGTATTGGAAAGTTGTTTATTATTTAGTTGATTATCAGACACATCTTCAATTATTGGATTAGCGGGGTTAGGACTTGCTCTAGAAAGAATTTGTACAGGAGCAGTGTTAGTTTTACCTTTGATGTTTTGTTTTACAGCTTTCTGTTTGATATTCTCTGGCACGTCAATCCGTCTGCTTCTCAAATTGTATTGTTTATGAACTTCATAAATTGTTGAATGATATCCTTCTTTAAAATCAAAAGTTTCTCTTGAATGAGTTTGAAATGTTTCAAGAATGTAATTTTCTTGATCATCTTGAGATAGGAAAACTTCTGGTTCATTCTTATTTTCAGTCACGTTATTTATTTCAACATCTTCCGTTGGTTCTTTAGAAGATGAACCTTCAACAAAATTTTCTTGGAATGATGGCCTGATTTTTTGGTCAGGAACATTTTTCCCTATATTTTGGTTTTGATTTCTTCTGAAGTTTGGGTTTCTAACAACATTTTGACCATCGCCAGAAGAATTTATTTCGATTGTCTCTACTCTGTCTCCTAGTCTTTCCATCCCTTTAATAACTGCATCCATCTTTGTTTCAAAAGCCGAAGGTTCTTCGTTTATAGGCATCCTTCTTTCAGCTCTAGCTCTAGCTCATTTTTCTATGAGGTTAGATTCAACACTAAGGTTTTGGGGAACAACGTTGTAGGCTTCGTTGAATCTAATGATATAATCTTGCATTGCTTCATTAGGTCCTCTTTTCAATTTTCCAAATTCAGATAGGATTTGAAGAGGGTCTTTCTTCTTCTCCCATCTATTTAAAAATGCCCTATACAGGGCTGGTAAGTCAGCAATACTGTTTGGAGCAAGAGCCCTAAACCATGTCCTGACTTCCCCAGTAAGACTCTGGACAAAAATTCTCATTCGAACATCATCAACGCCTATTTCATAAAATTCAAAGTAATAAGTCATCCTTTTGGTATGTTGTTGAGCAGTGTAAGTACCAGAACCATCAAAAGGGGTGATTTTACTCTGATAGTCTTGAGGCAAAGCAGCAGGGTTCCCTGGCAACCTTAACGGAGCATATCTGTTGGCCATTGGAAGGTGTAATGGAAAAACAGGTGATGATAGTCTGGAAGTAGTGGGTGGAGGAGTAGAAGGAGTGGCTTGTCTTTGAGAAGTTTGGGGAAAATTAGATGAACTTGGGGAAGCTGCAGTAATTACAGAAGTGTTTGAATTTTCTTCAGAGGTCTGCTCAGATCGAATGGAATTTTTTAGATGCTTGTCAAGATGTGAAGTGATAAATTAAAATTGCAAATCTTCAAGAAATAATGGATCAGGAACAAGATTGGACAAATCAGATTCAGAAAAATTTATGAATAGAGAAGTTTCAAAATGTTCATCAAATGGTTCGTCTTCAAGATATATAAACTTCACAGGACAAGAGTTTGATCTAACAAGAGGTTGAGAACTCCTAGAGCTTTCTTGACTCTCTTGTCTTCTCAGAATTATGGGAATCAGATTTGGATTTTCAAATATCGGTGGTGGGTTAGGGTCAGGATTTGACCTGGTATAACGAATCCTTTCTGAAGCCATCTTTCTTAGTAATGTTTCTTTTTAAGTTTTTTGTTTCAAAAGGAATAAAAATACAACTTCGACAAATTCTCCAAGAAATTAAATATTTTTAATTAAAATTTTCTCAAAGATTTATTGAACTAGAGAAACTGATTGAATGTTTGAAACCAAAGTTTAGTCTATAAACTAGACCGGGGATTGACTGAAGTAGCATTTATCTACTATGAAATTGCATAGAAAAAATCATTTCAAAGGCTACCTGGCTAATCTTCAGACTCCGTCTGTAGTTTATAAATCAAAGAATAGTACCAATAAAAAAAATGATTCAGGTCCCCAGTATGGTCGCCACTATGTTATCACTCAGATTTTCCTTGAAGTTGTTGGAAGAGGAAAGGGGTCTGAGGTAACCACAAACCAACCTTCAGGTACAGAATCTAGCCAATCTGTACCCAGAGAGGGCTCTCTCTATAAAATTTAGCTTTGTTTTTAGAAGATATTAGGCTAGTTCTAAAGTCCAGGAGTTTTGATTTTGTTTGAGTTGATGGAATTCTTTAGCTAAGATTAAGATCAAGTAGTTTCAGTCCATTGGGCTAATGGAGTCAAAGTATTGGCTGCACTGGCTTAAGTCTTTCAACAGAAGATGGTTTATCAGGGCAAGATAATCAAACTAGAAACGATTATAGATCTAAAGTGAATGGAATGGAATTCAAACGGATGAAAGGCAATAAAGAATCTTTTAGCACATTCAAGAGAAGAGAAATAAATTGATTATCAATAAAGAGCAATTAATTATTCTTTACTAAATAACCAAAGATGTATGAACTAGACAAACAGGAGCAATTAAGAATTCGTTGTTTAAACCAGTTTAGAAGAAAACATTTAGAATAATAACGACTGAAATCAGATTACACCTAAGTACTTTCTGATTTAATCTTTTTCGTTAAATATTAAGATAATGAAACACATATGATATTGTAAACAAATATAAAACTTCAAAGCATGGGATAGAGATGACTTATTGATCCTTCATTTGACACATGAATCCTGAGAAAAGTCTTCTGCCTCAATTCCTTGTCCAGTTTTGCCACGAAAAATTTCTCCAAAGCTCTTTATTCCAAAATATTCAATGTTACATCAGAGTATAAGAATCCACCCTAAATAATCCGATTGAGGGCTTATTTATACAAAAAATCATACCAAATATCTCTTAACAAAACAAGATATAATCTAAGATGAATCAGAAATAAGTTACAATAAAAATAGAGAAAGATGGTCTCATAGATAAGACAAAAAAGCAACTAATGTTGTGTTGTTTCCTCCTTTTGAGAATGTGCTGGAGGCAGGACCTATATTTTAGCTCTTCGTTGTCCTCTTCAGTAATTTTGTTCTAACTGACTTGCTTCACTGATACTCTTTGTTCTTACTGATACACTTTAATTGAACTGATACTCTTTGACCTTTGTTTGTCCCTTTATCCTTTATACTATGGTAAATAGGCAAAATTTCCTATAAGGATAAATTTTACAAAAGTTCCAATAGATCTTCGCACCATTTATCTTCTGCTATTTTGGTCTGCTGAAGCTTCCTTAATGTTTCATCAGCCTTGGTATATCTGAAGAAATTAGGCTGATTAGGAAACAAATGTCTTACCTCATGTTCAAGATAAAACAAATTCTCTAATCTGTCATGAAGATTCCTTGCTGTAGGTAATGTTTCTTCTGATGAAATGGCTGAGGAACTGGCTTGATTGTGAGCATGTATGTCCAATTTCTTAACATAAGTTTCCAGGTCCATTATTTTATCTTCTGAAACCATAGGGCTGGGCAACCCTTTATTCAATAAAACATTAAACCTTTCTCTGAAAGCAATGATTTCACTTTGCATGTCAAAACACCTTCGTTCTAAATTTTGCATAAGAGTTCTTTTAGTAAAAAATCTTTTTATCTCCAAGATTGTTGCAGTCCTATCCTGAATACCCTGATCTGCAATTTGCTGTCTGGTTTGGGTGTTTAGAAATTGTATGAGCTGATTGGCTTCCTCAGGCCTATTTCCTAATTCTGCTCGTGTAGTTTCAACTTCATCCATAGCTACTTTGACCAAATCATTCTACTCGTATATTATCTGGATTGAGGACCAGATATCTGTTATTGACTAAATAATATCATCCCAAAGAATGTCATTTATTTCTCTTAAAGGTTTCTCCAATGTGAGATCCCTTTCCAAAGCTTTAACCAATTTTTCCAACTTTTTGACTTCTCTTGTTTTGTCAGCAACAGTCATTTTTGAAAGATCATATTTCTGTTCCAAATTAATAAGCTGTAACTTTGTGCGCTGAAGTTCTGTTACTTGAAGTTTTAAGTCATTCATTGAATTTATTAGTTCTTCTGTACTCAAAGTTGAAGTATTTACCTGTGATGGCTCTGCTGGTTGACCTGTTGGACCTGTGATAACCTCTGCCGTAGATACTGGAACACTGGACTGCTTGTCTTTTAATGCTTGTTCCAGCTCTTTTTCTATTTCAGTTAGTTGCTCATTCATTTTCAAGAGAAACTCCATCATTTCTTCTTCAGAATTCTTCTTTATTACTTCTTCAGTTTGAGGATGTCTTGAAGCTGGCAATTTCAATTGCTTTCTCAAAGCTGCAATGTCATCATCTTTTTTCTTTATTAGAGCTTCTATACCTTTGACATCCTTTGGATTGTGACCTAATCCAATAATTATTTCCTCCAATGTTTTTATCATGTTGTCTTTGGCTTGAGAATAAGCCTTTTCAAGCTGCAATTGTGTATTAGTGTTCTCCAAAGAATCCTGTATCCTGTGAGCTGCCATTGCCTTATCAGTCAAAGTAGAATAGATCATTTCACTAGTCTGCTTATGTAACTCAATCTAATCTAAAGGATGAATATCCTTTGCTAAGACTTCAAAATTTGTTCTGATATAATCTGCAGCTGTTTGAGGTTGTTGCACTTTGGGTTTGAAGTGACTCATTATCATTTTGCCTTGCTGAATGTCATAAGCTGACATCAATATTTCTTGATTCTTAGGAGCCATCTTCAAATATTGATTATAAACCTGGATTCTTAAAGGATTGTTCCTGGCTTTTATATTGATAAATGTCTTCTTTATATCTCCTGCATCTTTAACTAGTGTTTTGAAAGAAGATATTTCAACACTCTGTTGTTTTTGTAGTTCTTTCCTTTGTGAAGTAGTGGATGCTCCACTGACTAAACTTGTTTGTTGACTGCCCAATTGTTCATGTCCTTGACTATTAAGTATTTCATCAATAGATTCTACTTTTGGAGGAGTATTCAATTTCTGTCTCTTGGCCTGAGGCTGTTGTGAAGATCCAGTGAGAGGAGTAGTAGCTTCAGCATCTCTCTTTTTGCCTTTTTCCACATTTGATGGAGTCTGCAAGATTGGAATTTCTACTGGATTGGTTTGAACAAAAGAAACCTGTACTTGATATTATCCTTTGAAATTTTGAGGTTGTCCTGTCATAGTGAATGTTTCTTTAACTTGTATATCAACTTCTTTCTCTTTTCCCTTAGATGATAATGCAATGTTTTCTTGTAATTTCTGTTGAAAAATTCCAGCTAAGGAAGGACCAACCTCTGATCTTGGTACCTGTGCAACAGAGTCTAGGTCAAGCATATTTTAAATATCTTTCATAACATTGTCTACATTGACCTGCTCACTATCCTGCTCTATCAATGTTCCTTCTATCCATTCATCTGTATTAGCATATTTTTCAATCTTTGGGATTCTTTGATGTATGTATGGTGCTGATTTATTTTTCATTATTTTATCACAAATGAAGCTGAATGGGTCATAAGGTACCCAATAGAAACTCTTTTGTAATCTGAAATGGTCTTCTAATATCTTTTCAGCTTCCTCCCTTACATCCCTAGAGTTACAGATAAAGGGACCTAATTGACTTTTGATCAGGAGTTGAGCCTTCTTCTTTGCATTACAAAAATGAATTATATCAGAGTTGTTCATCTGCTTGAAATACTCTAATGCAAAGATTCTCATGGGGACATATTTTGGCAATTTGAATGGACATAATTCACATCCATATATCCTGACTTCGGTGTGATTTTGGTACAAGTACCAATCACCAAATTTGTATTGTTTTGAGAGCTGTAAAGTTTTCTTGATTTCATTGCTGAGTCTTGGAGGAGAAACTCCTGTCAACAAGGTGGTTGCAGGATGTATAAAAAGATCAATGAACTCATTATAGGAATAGGGAGAATCTTGAGAACTATGAGTGATGGCTGACCAAAAGACAACAGACCTGGGATTCCCTTGGGCATCAAGCTTCTTGATATAAAAAGGGAAATTTTCTGACTAATAATAGAGCATGAGGTGGTAGATGACAGAGAAATACTTGAACACTTTCTCATTTTCTAATCTCATGAATTGATCATGGATTTTATTTGCAATGTATGATGCAAAGTCATACTTGACAGCAGGAGGTTGTCCAAGGGTGAAAATAGACAATAATACTAGAGTTAAATGATCAACATATTCACTGGTATTAAAGCCCATTATAGAAGATATCATTTCCAGAACAATTCTACCCTCCTCAGTGAAAAAGCATACCCATAAGGGGGAGGGCCTTTAGGCTGATGATCAGGCAACATAAAGGTCTGGCAGATGTGGCTTAATTATTCATGGGATAGTTTGGTGGATTTCTCAAGTAAATATCCCATGGACAGGGGATTGAGGGTCTGCTCATGTTGAAAATGTAGCATCTCATTGATAGACTGAGCAGTAATTGGGAAAAGGACATCTTGATTTGGGGATAAGACTGCTCTTTGGTTAGGATCATAATTTGCATGGAAAAAATGGATTATTTCAGGGAAAATATGGACAGAGGGAAAAAGGTACCTGGGAAGATTAGATTCCCATAACCTAATCATATCCAAGCCATTCAAATAATTATCTCTGCAGCGACAAAAAATTCGAAGAGGGCTTTCACTAAAAACTAGGTCTTTGATTTGGAAATCTCTGTCGACTAATGATAAATAATCCAAGTCTCTGTGAGGGGCATTTAATGGGGTGACGTTTAAAGCCACAGGAGCTTCCATTCTTGGTTCTTGTGGATTCAAAAATGGAAATTCGGCTTATGGTGAAAAATTGAGCAAAATTACAGGTTTCGACGGGAGAAACAGGTACAATTGCAGATTGGGAATTCAATTACAGTTCTCGGGATTAAGGAATGAACTAGCAATTAATTTTTTAAATCTGTTTCAGTGAAAGAAAGAGGAAAACCGAGTTTCTTACAGAGTTTAGTTGAATATTTAGGGTAAATACCTGTTTTTGGAGAAAACAGCGTTTTGAACAGGTGCTGGTTAAGGTGGACAATCTTCTAAGAAGCTTTGACTGCAATTCTTTTTGAAACGACAATGGTTGGCAGACTTCAACAGTCGGAATTTAAATTTCTCTGCATGGGAGTGTAGTCATTCACTGTGGAAGAAAAAATGAAAAAGACGCGGGTCGTTTGGTTTTATTTGCAAAGTTTAACAGGGTGGCGGGATTTTTAATAAATGACGTCAGCATGTATGGGAGATGAGTCACGGGGGGGAAGGTGGTAAGCGGTTTTTTCCTCACCGCTTTTGAGGGAAGACGGTATTGAGCGGATGGGCAGCGAATCCAGAGAATGGATGACACGTGGCCATGGCACTGTTTGAAAACCACCGACATTTCGCGCATTAACGTTCGGATCGGAGATGGCCAGCAGAATTGATAAGAGTCATTGATTTTGAACAAGTTAATCGAATGGTTGATGGGATAGGGATATGACGGGGTTTTAATGGCGCGGGCCCGGCGTATTTAAACGTTAAATAAACTCATTGCGCGGAATTTAATTGGAGGGTTAGATTTTTAATTAATCATATGGATTAATTAAATTCTATATGGTGGAAGATGATCGGGATTTTAACTCGAGTTAGGCGTTGGGCAAGGGGAAAAATACGAAAGGGAATGGGATTATTTCTTTTGAAGTTAGGTTTAAACAAACTTCGTGAATTTTTGTTTTAACACATATTCAATATGTTTAAACTTTTTTCATATATTTTATTATATGATAATTAAACCAATGTGATTTTCTTACCATAGGGGGCGGGAATAGAATTAAAGATATTTTTTAGCCAAAAGGGAGTATAAAGTGGGTTTTTTATTTGAAATAAGTGGGAATTAAATACTTTTGGCTAAAAATTATAATACAAGGGTTTTGGGAATATTTATATAAAAAAGGAGCTATATACATAGGACAAGGTTATTTCAATAAGAATTTAATATATAAATTAGAGTTAATATGACAAGGGAACAATGTAAACTCAAAATACTTAAATATAACCAAGAAAGTGAAGCTTCAAAAGTAAATGGCATTATTATACTTTCATCACGTAGACTTAGAATAAAAGTGATTTTGAGGGCTTTTCATGAAATATTGAAGGATTTTCCTAAGTAAAATGGGATTTTACTTAGAAAAATATTTTTGAGAGGTGAATGAATGTGATAATGGATGACTTCAAGTACTTAGGTTTTTTCAATTATTGGGCCGAGGGTCTGGTCCCTTCAAAAGTCAAGGAAATGCCTTGATCCCCTCTAATCTTCAAATGCCTTAGCACTTTTAGGGGAAATTAGTGAAATATTTAAGGGAAAATGAAAGGGAAGTTAATAATCTTGACTTTGCTTTACTGTGAAATTTTTCCAATGAAGTATCTGCCTCTGCACTTGTGATGAAAGTTAAAATTTCAACCATCAAAAGTCATCATTCACCACAAGTAATTCAGCAACATCATCTACCTACCCTACCTACTTTACTCTACCATTTTTTCTTCTTTATTATGGTGCACTTAGACTGGAAAACCCTTATCACACTTTTCCTTTTACATATGGAAATCTATCTAGTTCTAACCTTATTACATCCAAGGGCTCAGATTAAACTATTGAGCACCTTTTATTAACTCTACCTATCTACTTATCTGCCAAGATTAAACTGTTTGGCCAGATATTTATTCTCTATTCTACAACATGAAATTGAAAAATAATGAGTCAAGTTTAAACAGTTTGACTCTTCATAAATTGTGGCAAAGGTTTGACAAGCTGCACACAATATCTTATTACAAAAAATGAAATAGTAGTGGCATTTAGACTTGCACACTTTCCTGATCTATTTTTGTTTGGAGTTCATTTCTTTCACTTTTTTGACCATTTTATTCTTTTCACCCTTTGATTTTTTTTGATTTTTTGATTTTTTAAGAATATGGAGCACCTTTGAAACAAGAAAAAGGTTTGAACATATTGCATAGTTCAACAAGTCAATCATGAAAAATGACACCTATTGGTATAGGAGTCTAACACTGGCTCCACTTGCGGATGGCTTTTCCTAGTGAAAAGTCAAGAACAGCAGGTTAGATGCCTCAAAATGCCTTTAACTAAACTGTGTAATCTTCTTTTTCTGGTGGCTTTATTGTATATATGATAGTAAAACTTCTGAAGCTTAGGGCCTTCACTTCGGGCTTCAACTTCAGCAAGTCACCATCCAATCAAAACTGATGCATTAGAAATGATATATTATGTACATGCTAAAAAATCAGAACATCCTAGTAAATAGGATCAAAGTAGTGTTTTAACATTCGACCATTGACTGTTCCTTCCTCAGCTTCTGAACCATCCAAATTCTTCAAAAAATATGTGTTATTTCCCTGTAAAGCATGAATGATGTAAGGTCCTCTCCATAAGAAATCAAATTTTCCATGTTTCCTTTATCTTCCCTTCTGGAATCCCATCTTAAAACTTTGTCTCCCAGTTGAAAATCTTCTGCTTTGGTCCTTTTTTCAAACATTTTCTTTAATTTTTCCTGCAAAACTTGGGATCGTTGATACACTTCTTGTCTGGTCTGCTGCAAGTGAATTGTTTGATTTATTCTTCTCTGAATATCATTTGGTTCTACTTGAGCCTCCTGAAGTAACTTCATTACAGGAATTCCTAAAGATGATGGAAATTTAGCCTCAATACCATAAGCTAATTCATATGGACTGGTCCCAATTGATTTTTTGGTAGTAAGTCTATCTGCCCACAATGCATTGGTAAGTTTCTTATGCCAATTCTTCTTATTTTCTTCCAATAATTTTTTAATGATATTAATGAGGATTTTATTGGAAGATTCAGCCAGTCCATTAGCCTGAGGATAATAGGCTGTTGAATGGCCTAAAGTGATGTGATATTTATTGTAGAAACTAATCATTTTCCGAGACTTGAAAGAAACAGCATTATCAGTTATAATTTTTTCAGGACAGCCAAATCTTGAAAGTATATTGGTTTCTAAGAATCCTATAGTTACAGAATCATTGGCTTGTCTGGATGGGATAGCTTCAATCCATTTAGTAAAGTAATTTGTGGCAGTGAGCATCCATCTGTGTTTCCCAGAAGAGAGGGGATGGATTTCTCCAATAAAATCTAGGCCCCATTGTTGAAAGGGTCTCTCAGTGGAAATTGGTTTTAATGGTAAAGGTAACAATTTTCTCTTGCCTTCAAAGATCTGACACTTATGGCAAGCAGTTACAAATTTCTTAACATCTGAAAACAAGGTTGGCCAATAAAAACCAGCCCTTAAGATCTTATCTGCAGTTGACTTCCAGTAGAGGTTTCCACCACAATCTCCTGCATGGAATTCATTGAGAACCTTGTCAGCTTCATCTTTTAATAAAAAATTTAATAGAATTCCATCATGATTCTTCCAAAAGAGAGCATTATCTAAAATAAAATACTTTAAAGATGTCATTTTCAAAAACCTTTGTTTCATTCTGGATAACCCTAGAGGAGCTTGCAGGTTTAACAAAACATAAATGATATCAGCGTACCAAGGCGAGTCTAAAAAGGCTTGACTGATTTGTGGAGTCGCCATCTCCTGGTCGTCATCGAGTTCATTAATGTTCAGGGCTTGGAAATTTGTTTCAGTCATGAGTTGAGCCAAACCTTGTCCTTTTATGAGTTTTGTAGGTCTTATTTCAATATCATATTCTAATATGGTAGCTATCCATTTACCTATTTTTCCTTCAATACCATCTTGAGTTAAGATGTCTTTAACGACAACATTAGGTACATAAGCTATCACATGAGAATACAATATATAAACTCTGAAATCTTTAATTTCTTTCACAAGTGCAAAAGCTTGTTTCTCCATGATATTGTATTTCAATGATGCATCTCTAAGTGCTTTACTAAAAAAGGCTATAGGTTTTTCACATCCTTGATCATCCTTTTGTAATAAAACTGCTGCAACTGTATGTTTAGAAGCAAATGAAAAAATTATGAAATCTCTATCAAATTTTGGACTGGTAAGAACTGGTGTTCTGGTTAAAGCCATTTTGATTTCTTCAAATGATTTCTTGGCTTCAATGTCCACTTAATACTCGAATCCTTTCCTAACATGTTAGTAAGCAGTCTAAGTAATTCAACTAAACTAGAAATGAATCTTCTCAAAAAATTGATTTTACCTATGAAAGCTTGAAGTTCTTTAATATTCGTGGGATGAGGTATCTGCAAAATGGCTTGTATTATTTCAGGATCAATTCTAATGCCATGTTTTGAAATGATATGACCTAGAATTTTACCTTCTTCAAGACCAAAAAATGACTTTTTAGGATTTAAAGAAATACCATATTTTTTGAA
The DNA here is from genome assembly GCA_034641835.2 of Pinus albicaulis. Classification (NCBI taxonomy): domain Eukaryota; kingdom Viridiplantae; phylum Streptophyta; class Pinopsida; order Pinales; family Pinaceae; genus Pinus; species Pinus albicaulis. Next base: position 579,540,200 of record CM076574.1, read on the forward strand.
TTTTATGAACACCTGTCTAAGATGATCCAAATGTTGTTGATCTGTCTTGGAAAAAATAGTCAAATCATCCAGATATATGACTAGAAAATCATGAATTTCTTTGGCAAAGGCAACGTCCATTGCTCTTTGGAAGGTCGCTCCTGCATTTTTGAGTCCAAAAGGCATCTTAACATATTTGAATGTACCCTATGGTGTCGTAAAAGCTGTTTTGTCTTGATCGTCAGGATGAACCAGAATCTAGTTGTATCCTGAGAATCCATCCAGAAGAGAAATCCTTGAAGATCCTACTACCCTTTGTAAGATATGGTCCATTTTAGGCAAAGGATAGTTATCTTTTAAAGAAACTTTTTTTAAATTTCTCAAATCGACACATAGTCTAATCTCTCCAGTCTTCTTCCTTGTTGGTACTAAATTAGAAACCCATTCAGAAAATCTAATAGGAGAAATTATTCATGCTTCATACATTCTTTTAATTTCTTTCTCAATTGAAGGTAGTAGCACATGGTTGATTCTTCTAAGTTTCTGTTTGAATGGTTTCTGATCTGGTTTCAAAGCTATTGTATGTTTAATTATTGATGTATCATATGATTTAAGATCTTCCTAACTCCTGGCAAAAACATCCTGGAATTCTTTTAAAATTTCAACATATTTAACCTTTTGATCCTCTGGCAGAGATTTAGATAACTTAACCATCTTGGGATTTCCTTCAGTTCCCAAATTGTATTCTTTAATATCAGCTTTTAACAGTTCCATTTTGGGTTTTAGTGGAATGTCATTTGAGTCAAAAATATCTTCCAAAGGAGTTAATCCTTTAGGTAAATGATTATCTTTCAGATTAATAATTTTAGATTCATCTTCTATAATCTCATCGACTTCCATTTGTTTCAAATCCTGCATATCTTTTTTAGTGAATTTGGTTGGGTGAAGCATGTGAATTGCAATCTCTTCTGAAATATCCATTTCTTGTTCATCTATTTGAGAGGATTCATTGATTGTTGTGTCTTCATCTATACTACTGTTAGAGAACTCGTTTTCTAAGGTCAAAAAATTATTAATTTGATTATTATTTACAAACACTTGCCAATTCATAAGATTATCCGATATAGCAGGTCTATTTCTAATCTCAGTTGTGAACTGATGATTAGGTCCAAAAGGTACTTTACAGGTGCTAGCGAACATTGCAAGACTGTGAGCATGCAAATTTTGTTTTCTAGGAATTTTGGCAAGCTGAGCTTGTAGAAAAGTATTGAAAATTTCCACAACTGTTTCTCTGTATCCTTTTAATCTGGGGTCTTTTGTTGAACATTCACCATTGATCTGTTGAATAATTAACTCAGAGTCTCCTATGATTGATACTCTAATTGCTCCTAATTTTTTGACATGTTTAAGCCCTAGCAAAAGAGCCTCATATTCTGCCATATTATTAGTGCATCTAAAGTTCAATCTATAAGCATGGCCTTCAGCATGATCATTTTCAATATTATGTATCCAAATTCTAGCTCCAGCTCCTAACTTATTTACTGAACCATCAAATTCCAAATGCCACAGAATTTCATGTTCACAATCTTCATCGACTGTTTTAACAACTTTCTTAACAGGGAGGTCTGGTTTTTCAGTTTTTTTCTGGTATTTCTTGAATGTCTGATGTTTCTTTGTTTTCAGAAATTTCTTCGATTTGAACAGTAGATTTATTTGTAGTTTCTGTTTCTAGTGCTTCTAGTTCAGTGGGAAGGTCAAATTCAGCATTATAAAGGATGAAGGAGTCCATATCAGAATGTACTGAGTAGACAGGGAAGTTTTCAGGCTTCTCCTGACTACTGACTAAATATTTCATCAAGGTCTCTCTGTAGAGTCTTTTAGGTTGACCAAACACTGAAACAGTAGCATATGACATATCTACTTGAAGAGATCCTCCGAGTTTGGCACCCCAGGATATGGACAACAACATACCATATTTGGGAGGAATATCTGCTACTACTATCTCCATCAGAATAGATTTCGCAGGGTATTGCACCAAAGTAACACACAAATCTTTAATCAAACCTAAACATCTTACTTGACTTGAATCAAAAGAAAAAAGATCTTTATATGGTCTGGTAATGTCTAGGTTTAATCTTTCCATCACAGCCTTGGGAATTAAATTGTGAGATGCTCCAGAATCAAGCATGGCGTTATGAAGTATTTTGTCATGTACATTCAAGCTCACATAAAATGGAGGAGTTCCTCCACTTTCTGGTTTTCCATTTACTTTAGGGCCAAAAAGTAATTTGGGTTGATCATCAAAAACATTTACTGAATCATCCATTCCAGTAATGTTAAGGGATCCGTTGATTTGACTTCTATAGACATCATGTTTAGCTAATTCTGCTAACGGAACAACTATCTTTAATTTGCCTATTTCAGCTTCTAGATTGAAATATTTTTCTGTTTGAGCTCTAGTATTTTGAACAGTTGGATTTTCTCTGTTTTTGTGTCTTCAGTGTTTTTCTCTTTTTCAGGTGTGGGATTATGAGTTGAAGGTGTTTCTGAATTAACTTCTGCTGGTTCTTCTACATTTCCTATAGGAGGAAAAGTATTGGAAAGTTGTTTATTATTTAGTTGATTATTAGACACATCTTCAATTATTGGATTAGCGGGGTTAGGACTTGCTCTAGAAAGAATTTGTATAGGAGGAGTGTTAGTTTTACCTTTGATGTTTTGGTTTACAGCTTTTTGTTTTATATTCTCTAGCACGTCAATCTACCTGCTTCTCAAATTTTATTGTTTATGAACTTCATAAATTGCTGAATCATATCCTTCTTTAAAATCAAAATTTTCTCCTGAATGAGTTTGAAATGTTTCAAGAATGTGATTTTCTTGATCATCTTGAGATAGGAAAACTTATGGTTCATTCTTATTTTCAGTCACGTTATTTATTTCAACATCTTCCGTTGATTCTTCAGAAGATGAACCTTGAACAAAATTTTCTTGGAATGGTGGCCTAATGTTTTGGTCAGGAACATTTTTCCCAGTATTTTGGTTTTGATTTCTTCTGAAGTTTGGGTTTCTAACAACATTTTGACCATCGCCAGAAGAATTTATTTCGATTGTCTCTACTCTGTCTCCCAGTATTTCCATCCCTTTAATAATTGCATCCAGATTTGTTTCAAAAGCCGAAGGTTCTTCGTTTATAGGCATCCTTCTTTGAGGTCTAGCTCTAGCTTGTTTTTCTATGAGGTTAGCTTCAACACTAACAACTATGCTTTTCATATCTTCTAGATTTTGGGGAGCTCTTTCCCTAAGTGAATATGCTATGTCAGAATCAAACCCATCAGGGAATTTAACCAGTACTGAATCCGGAGGGGGTGTAAGGTTTTGGGGAACAACGTTGTAGGCTTTGTTGAATCTAATGATATAATCTTGCACTGCTTCATTAGGTCCTCTTTTCAATTTTCCAAAGTCAGATAGGATTTGAAGAGGGTCTTTCTTCTTCTCCCATCTATTTAAAAATGCCCTATATAGGGCTGGTAAGTCAGTAATACTGTTTGGAGCAAGAGCCCTAAACCATGTCCTGACTTCCCAGTAAGACTCTGGACAAAAATTCTCATTCGAACATCATCAACGTCTATTTCATAAAATTCAAAGTAATCAGTCATCCTTTTGGTATGTTGTTGAGCAGTGTAAGTACCAAAACCATCAAAAGGGGTGATTTTACTCTGATAGTCTTGAGGAAAAGCAACAGGGTTCCCTGGCAACCTTAACGGAGCATATCTGTTGGCCATTGGAAGGTGTAATGGAAAAACAGGTTATGATGGTCTGGAAGTAGTGGGTGGAGGAGTAGAAGGAGTGGCTTGTGTTTGAGAAGTTTGGGGAAAAGTAGATGAACTTGGGGAAGCTGCAGTAATTACAGAAGTGTTTGAAGTTTCTTCAAAGGTTTGCTCAGATCAAATGGAATTTTGTAGATGCTTGTCAAGATGTGAAGTGATAAATTAAAATTGCAAATCTTCAAGAAATAATGGATCAGGAACAAGATTGGACAACTCAGATTAAGAAAAAGTTATGAATAGAGAAGTTTCAAAATGTTCATCAAATGGTTCGTCTTCAAGATATATAAACTTCACAGGACAAGAGTTTGATCTAACAAGAGGTTGAGAACTCCCAGAGCTTTCTTGACTCTCTTGTCTTCTCAGAATTCTGGGAATCAGATTTGGATTTTCAAATATCGGTGGTGGGTTAGGGTCAGGATTTGACCTGGTATAACGAATCCTTTCTGAAGCCAGTTTTCTTAGTAATGTTTCTTTTTAAGTTTTTTGTTTTAAAAGGAATGAAAATACAACTTCGACAAATTCTCCAAGAAATTAAAGATTTTTAATTAAAATTTTCTCAAATATTTATTGAACTAGAGAAATTGATTGAATGTTTGAAACCAAAGTTTAGTCTATAAACTAGACCGGAGATTGATTGAAGTAGCATTTATTTTATATGCAATTGCAAAGAAAAAAGCATTTCAAAGGCTACCTGGCTAATCTTCAGACTCCGTCTGTAGTTTAGAAATCAAACAATAGTACCAATAAATAAAATGATTCAGGTCCCCAGTATGGTCGCCACTATGTTATCAATCATATTTTCCTTGAAGTTTTTGGAAGAGGAAAGGGGTCCGAGGTAACCACAAACCAACCTTCAGGTACAGAATCTAGCCAATTTGTACCCAGAGAGGGCTCTCTCTAGAAAATTTAGCTTTGTTTTTAGAAGATATTAGGCTAGTTGTAAAGTCCAGGGGTTTTGATTTTGTTTGAGTTGATGGAATTCTTTAGCTAAGATTAAGATCAAGTAGTTTCAGTCCATTGGGCTAATGGAGTCAAAGGATTGGTTGCACTGGCTTAAGTCTTTCAACAGAAGATGGTTTATCAGGGCAAGATAATCAAACTAGAAACAATTATAGATCTAAAGTGAATGGAATGGAATTCAAACGTATGAAGGGCAATAAAGAATCTTTCAGCACATTCAAGAGAAGAGAAATAAATTGATTATCAATAAAGAGAAATTAAGTATTCTTTACTAAATAACCAAAGATGTATGAACTAGACAAACAGGAGCAATTAAGAATTCGCTGTTTAAACCAGTTTAGAAGAAAAAATTTAGAATAATAACGACTGAAATCAGATTACAACTAAGTACTTTCTGATTTAATATTTTTTGTTAAATATTAAGACAATGAAACACATATGATATTGTAAACAGATATAAAAGTTCAAAACATGGGATAGAGATGACATATTGATCCTTCATTTGACACATGAATCCTGAGAAAAGTCTTCTGCCTCAATTCCTTGTCCAGTTTTGCCACGAAAAATTTCTCCAAAGCTCTTTATTCCAAAATATTCAATGTTACATCAGAGTATAAGAATCCACCCTCAATAATCCGATTGAGGGCTTATTTATACAAAAAATCATACAAAATATCTCTTAACAAAACGAGATATAATCTAAGATGAATCACAAATAAGTTACAATAAAAATAGAGACGGATGGTCTCATAGATAAGACAAAAAAACAATTAATGTTGTGTTGTTTCCTCCTTTTGAGAATGTTCTGGAGGCAGGACCTATATTTTAGCTCATCATTGTCCTCTTCAGTAATTTTGTTCTAACTGAATTACTTCACTGATACTCATTTTTTTTGCTGATACACTTTAACTGAACTGATACTCTTTGACCTTTGTTTGTTCCTTTATCCTTTATACTGTGGTAAGTAGGCAAAATTTCATATAAGGATAAATTTTACAAAAGTTCCAACAAATCTTCCCACCATTTATCTTCTGATATTCTTGTTTGTTAAAGCTTCCTTAATGTTTCATCAGCTTCGGTATATCTGAAGAAATTAGGCTGATTAGCAAACAAATTTTTTACTTCACGTTCCAGATAAAACAAATTCTCTAAGTTGTCATGAAGATTCCTTCCTGTAGGTAATGTTGCTTTTGATGAAATGGCTGAGGAACTGGCTTGACTAAGAGCATGTATGTCCAATTTCTTAACATAAGTTTCCAGGTCCATTATTTTATCTTCTGAAACCATAGTGCTGGGCAACCCTTTATTTAATAAAACATCAAACCTTTCTCTGAAAGCAATGATTTCACTTTGCATGTCAAAACACGTTCGTTCTAAATTTTGCATAAGAGTTCTTTTAGTAAGAACTCTTTTTATCTCCAGGATTGTTGCAGTCCTGTGCTGAATACCCAAATCTGCAAGTTGTTGTCTGGTTTGGGTGTTTATAAATTGTATAAGTTGATTGGCTTCCTCAGGCCTATTTCCTAATTCTACTCGTGTAGTTTCAACTTCATCCAGAGCTACTTTGACCAAATCATTCTGCTCATATATTATCTGGATTGAGGACCAGATATCTTTTATTGATTGAATAATATCATCCCAAAGAATTTCATTTATTTCTCTTAAAGGTTTCTCCAATGTGAGATCCCTTTCCAAAGCTTTAACCAATTTTTCCAACTTTTTGACTTCTCTTGTTTTGTCAACAACAATCATTTTTGAAAGATCATATTTCTATTCCAAATTAATAAGTTGTAACTTTGTGTGCTGAATTTTTGCTACTTGCAGTTTCAAGTCATTCATTTGCTTTACTAATTCTTGCAATTTAAATTGCTTTCTCAAAGCTGCAATGTCATCATCTTTTTTCTTGATTACAGCTTCTATACCTTTGACATCCTTTGGATTGTGTCCCAAACCAATTATTATTTCTTCCAATGTTTTTATCCTATTGTCTTTAGCTTGAGAAGAAGCCTTTTCAAGCTGTAACTGTGTATTGGTGTTCTCCAAAGAATCCTATAACCTGTGAGCTTCCATTGCCTTATTAGTCAAAGTAGAATAGATCGTTTCACCAGTCTGCTTATGTAACTCAATCTGATCTAAAGGATGGATATCCTTTGCTAGGACTTCAAATCTTGTCCTAATATAATCAGCAGTTGTTTGGGGTTGTTGCACATTGGGTTTGAAATGGCTCATTATCATTTTTCCCTGTTGGATGTCAAAAGCTGACATCAATCTTTCTTGATTCTTTAGAGCCATTTTCAGATATTGATTATATACTTGAATTATTAGTGGATCATTCCTGGCCTCGATATTGATAAATGTCTTTTTAATATCTCCTGCATCTTTAACTGGTGTTTTGAAAGAATATATTTCAACACTCTGTTGCTTTTGTAGCTCTTTCCTTTGTGAGGTAGTGGATGCTTCACTGATTGTTCCTGTTTGTTGACTTCCCAATTGTTCTGGTCCTTGACTATCAAGGATTTAATCAATAGATTCTACTTCTGGAGGAGTATTCAATTTCTGTCTCTTGGCCTGAGGCTGTTGTGAAGATCCAGTGAGAGGGGTAGCAGCTTCAACTTCTCTCTTTTTTCCCTTTTCCACATTTAATGGAGTCTGCAAAATTGACATTTCTACTGGATTGGTTTGAACGGAAGAAACCTGTTCTTGATCCAGTCCCTTGGAAGTTTGAGGTTTTTCTGTCATAGTGAATGTTTCTTCAACTTGTGTATCAACCTCTTTCTCTTTTCCCTTAGATGATACTGCAATGTTTTCTTGTAACTCCTGCTGAATAATCCCAGTTGAGGAAGGACCAACTTCTGATCTTGGTACCTGTGCAAAAGAGTCTAGGTCAAGCATCTTTTCAAGATCTTTCATAACATTGTCTACATTGACCTGCTCAATATCCTGCTCTATCAATGTTCCTTCTATCCATTCATCTGTATTAGCATATTTTTCAATCTCTGGGATTCTTTGATGTATGTATGGTGCTGATTTATTCTTCATTCTTTTACCACAAATGAAGTTGAATGGGTCATAAGGCACCCAACGGAAACTCTTTTGTAATCTGAAACGGTCTTCTAATATCTTTTCAGCCTCTTCCGCTGCATCCCTAGAGTTACAGATAAAGGGACCTAATTGACTTTTGATCCGGAGTTGAGCCTTCTTCTTTGCATTACAAAAATTAATTATATCAGAATTGTTCATCTGCCTGAAATATTCTAAAGCAAATATTCTCATGGGGACATATTTTGGCAATTTGAAAGGACATAATTCACATCCATATATCCTGACTTCAGTATGATTTTGGTATAAGTACCAATCACCAACTTTGTATTGTTTTGAGAGCTGTAAAGTTTTCTTGATTTCATTGCTGAGTCTTGGAGGAGAAACTCATGTCAACAAGGTGGTTGCAGGATGTATAAAAAGATCAATGAATTCATTATAGGAATAGGGAGAATCTCGAGAACTATGAGTGATGGCTGACCAAAAGACAACAGACCTAGGATTCCCTTGGGCATCAAGCTTCTTGATATAGAAAGGGAAATTTTCCGACTGATAATAGAGCATGAGGTGGTAGATGACAGAGGAATACTTGAACACTTTCTCATTTTCTAATCTCATGAATTGATCATGGATTTTATCTGCAATGTATGATGCAAAGTCATACCTGACAGCAGGAGGCTGTCCAGGGGTAAAAATAGACAATAATACTAGAGTTAAATGATAAACATATTCACTGGTATTAAAGCCCATTATAAAGGATATCATTTCCAAAACAAGTCTACCCTCCTTAGTGAAAAAAACATACCCATAAGGGGGAGGGCCTTTAGGCTGATGATCTGGCAACATAAAGGTCTAGCAAATGTGGCTTAATTCTTCATGGGATAGTTTGGTGGATTTCTCAAGTAAATCTCCCATGGACAGGGGAGTGAGGGCCTGATCAGGTTGAAAATGTAGCATCTCATTGATAGACTGAGCAGTAATTCGGAAAAGGACATCTTGATTTGGGGATAAGACTGCTCTTTGGTTAGGATTATAATTTGCATGGAAAAAATGGATTATTTCAGGGAAAATATGGACAGAGGGAAAGAGGTACCTGGGAAGATTAGATTCCCATAACCCAATCATATCCAAGCCATTCAAATAATTGTCTCTGTAGCGACAAAAAATTCAAAGAGGACTATCAATAAAAACCAGGTCTTTGATTTGGAAATCTCTGTCGACTAATGATAAATAATCCAGGTCTCTGTGAGGGGCGTTTAATGGGGTGACATTTAAAGCCACAGGAACTTCCATTCTTGGTTCTTATGGATTCAAAAATGGAAATTTGGCTTATGGTGAAAAATTGAGCAAAATTATAGGTTTCGATGGGATAAACAGGTACAATTGCATATTGGGAATTCAATTACAGTTCTCGGGATTAAGGAATGAACTAGCAATTAATTTTAACTCTATTTCAGTGAAAGGAAAAGGAAAGTCGAGTTTCTTACAGAGTTCAGTGCGAATTTAGGGTAAATACCTGTTTTTTCTTTTGGATATAGCAGGTATTGGTTAAGGCGGATAATCTTCTGAGAGGTTTGACTGCAATTTTCTTCGACAGGATAAAGGTTGGCGGACTTCAAAAATTTGAAATTCGAAATTTCTACATGGAGGGTGTATTCGTTTTCTGCGTACAAAATAATGAAAAAGATGCGAATTTTTGTTTTATTGGCAAAGTCAAATGGTGGGTGAATTTTTTATTATTTTAATAAATGACGTCATCCTGTACGAGAGATGAGTCACGGTGTAAAGGTGGTAAGTGGTTTATTTCGCACCACTTCTGAGGGAAGGTGGTTTTGGGCGGAGAGGCAGCGAATCCATAGAACACACTACATGTGGCCAATGTATTATTTGAAAACCACTGGCATTTCGCGTGTTAATGCTCGGATCGGGGATGGCAATCGGAATTAACGACTGCCGTCGATCTTGGAGCGGCCAATCGAACGGTGGATGGGACAGGGAGTTGATAGGATTTTAATGGCACGGGCCCGACACATTTTATTACGAATTAATCATTTCGGGAGCATTCTGATTGGTGGGGACGGTTATTAACTAATCATAAGGATTAATTAATCCCTTGTACAGTGGATGGTCGGGGGTGAAAAATACATGCGGGATGGGTTATTTGTTTGAAGTTTTAGTTTAAACTAAACTTCGGGTTTGTTTTTGTTTTAAACACGTAAAACATGTTTAAAACTTTTTCCATATATATTTTTTATTATACAGTAATTAAATCAATGCGATTTATTTACCATAGGGGGTGGGAATAGAATTAAAGATATTTTTTAGCCAAAAGGGAATATAAAGTGGGTTTTTAATTTGAAATAAGTGGGAATTAAATACTTTTGGCTAAAACTTATAATACAAGGGTTTTGGGAATATTATAAAAGAGGGGCTATATACATAGGACTAGGTTATTTCAATAAGAATTTAATATATAAATTAGAGTTAATATGACAAGGGAATAATGTAAACTCAAAATACTTCAATATAACCAAGAAAGTGAAGATTCAAAAGTAAATGGCATTATTATACTTTCATCACTTAGTCTTAGAATAAAAGTGATTTTGAGGGCTTTTCATGAAATATTGAAGGATTTTCCTAAGTAAAATGGGATTTTACTTGGAAAAATATTTTTGAGAGGTGAATGAATGTGATAATGGATGATTTCAAGTACTTAGGTTTTTTCAATTATTGGGCCGAGGGTCTGGTCCCTCCAAAAGTCAAGGAAATGCCTTGAGCCCCTCTAATCTTCAAATTCCTTAGCACTTTTAGGGGAAATTAGTGAAATCTTTAAGGGAAAATGAAAGGGAAGTTAATAATCTTGACTTTTCTAAACTGTGAACTTTTTCCAATGTAGTATCTGCCTCTGCACTTGTGATGAAAGTTAAAATTTCAACCATCAAAAGTCATCATTCACCACAGGTAATTTAGCAACATCATCTACCTACCCTACCTACTTTACTCTACCATTTTTTCTTCTTTATTAGGGTGCACTTAGACTGTCAAACCCTTATCACACTTTTTCTTTTACATATGGAAATCTATCTAGTTCTAACCTTATTACATCCAAGGGCTCAGATTAAACTGTTGAGCACCTTTTATTAACTCTACCTATCTACTTATCTGCCAAGATTAAACTGTTTGGCCAGATATTTATTCTTTATTCTACAACATGAAATTGAAAAATGAATGAGTCAAGTTTAAACAGTTTGACTCTTCATAAATTGTGGCAAAAGTTTGACAAACTGCACACAATTTTGTTTATTACAAAAAATGAAATAGTAGTGGCATTTAGACTTGCACACTTTCCTGGTCTATTTTTGTTTGGGGTTCATTTCTTTCACCTTTTTGACCATTTTATTCTTTTCACCCTTTGATTTTTCTTTTAGGGTATACCCTCTTTACATTTTTAAAATTTTTTGATTTTTGAGAATATGGAACACCTTTGCACAAGAAAAAGGTTTGAACATATTGCATAGTTCACCAAGTCAATCATGAAAAATGACACCTATTGGTGACATAGATCCCCAGCAGTGATGCCTCAGGAAATGGAATTGGTGTTGTTTTAATGTAGGAAGGAAGACCCATTTCTTTTGAAAGTAATCCAATCAAAGGAAAGTACTTACATAAACCTATTTATGAGAAGGAAATGTTACAAATATTGCATGCACTAAAGAAATGGTGAACTTACCTAATGGGAATACACTTCAAGGTAAAAACGGATCATGATAGTCTTAAAAATTTTTTTGGAACAAAGACTATCTTCAGAAGAGAAGCAAAAATGGGTCACAAAGATGTTGGGTTATGACTTTAAAATAATCTACAAAAAAGGGAAGCTAAATGTTGTTGCAGATGCACTCTCAAGAAAGAATGAAGAGGTGGAAGCATTTCTTTGTGCCATTTCTATTATCCAACCAGATTGGATAACCGAAGCAAGAGATGAATGGAAGAAGGACGAAGAAGTTTGGACACTCATTCAAAAGTTGCAGCAAGATCCTAGTACATCTGATACATTTAGTTGGAAAAATGATTCCTTATGGTACAAAGATCGCTTATATCTTTGTAAGAATTCCCAACTAAAACAAAAGATTCTTCTGGAATTGCACACTTCTCCTTTAGGAGGACACTGAGGATTTTTAAAAACTTACCACAGGGTGAAGAAAGAATTTTTTTGGGATGGCCTTAAATCTGATATTCAAAAGTTTGTGGCGGAATGTTTGGTTTGCCAGCAGAATAAAGTGGAGACAATTAAGACCACGGGACTTCTACAACCTTTATCCATTCCAAGTCAGCGTTGGGAGGAGATTTCAATGGATTTTATCACAGGTTTACCTAAGTCTGAAGGAAAGAATGTCATCATGGTGGTAGTTGATTGACTTACCAAGTATGCACACTTTTGTGCATTATCTCATCCATTTAAAGCAAGTACAGTTGCTACTACATTTATGGACATAATTCAAAAGCTACATGGAAGCCCAAGGGTTATTGTGAGCGACAGAGATCCCATTTTTACTGGAAATTTTTGGACGGAGTTATTTCTTGTTTGGGTACTCAATTAGCTCATAGCTCATCTTATCATCCTCAATCTGATGGTCAAACTGAGATAGTAAATAAATGTTTGGAAGGATATCTTCGTTGTTTTGTATCTGATAAACAAACACAATGGGTCAAGTGGTTACCTCTCGCTGAATGGTGGTATAACACCTCCTTCCATACTGCAGCAAAAATGACCCCATTTATGGCACTTTATGGATATCATCCACCATCCATCACATCATCTTTAAGGGAAAATTCGAAGGTTCAAGCAGTGGAAGATCATATCGAGCATCAGCAAGAAGTTCTCCAACTCTTAAAGGATAACCTGAATTTGGCACAAAATCGAATGAAACAACAGGCAGATCAACATCGCAGCGAGAGAAGTTTTGATGTAGGAGATTGGGTATTTTACGGCTACAACCATACAAACAAATGTCCCTCAAGCAAGCTAAGAAGGATAATAAATTATCGCCAAAGTACTATGGTCCTTACAAGGTGTTGCAAAATATTGGTACTATGGCATACAAATTGCAGCTTCCTACTTCTTCACGAGTGCATCCAGTTTTCCATGTTTCATGCTTAAAAAAGGTTATAGGGGACAAACTTCCAGTTCAAACAATATTTCCAGAACTTGATGAGGAAGGAAAAACCATATTGGAACATGAAGCAATCACTGAAACAAGAACTCGACAGCTACAAAATCGATCAATTTTAGAGTATCTCATCAAATGGAAGAACTTACCCACTAAAGATTCTACATGGGAGGATGAGAATTTTATATAGAAGCACCCGGAGCTACTCAAGCATTGAGGACAACACTTTTTTGAAGGAGAGGAGCATGTTAGGTCCTTATATTACTAGTACAGTCCCTTATTGTTGTTAGTTTAACCCCCTTATTGCTGTTGTTGTACCCCTGTAACCCCCATATTGTTATTATTGTGCCCTTACATTATTATTGTTAGGTCGGCTAGGATTACATTGTGGCCCCATGGACTCCTATATATAGAGAGGAGGTTTTTTCGTTTGTATCATCCAAGAATTGTTCATTCATGTGATGAATTGGAGGTTTCCCCCTCGAAGTGGCTTATTTATAAGGCGTTGATATCTCTTTTCTTCTATTTTTGGAGCTGGTTTCACAACACAAATGGATGCCCAGAAAACACCATATCACCTTCCTTTTATATCCTAAATAGGGGATTCAATTAATTAATGAAGAGAGACACCTAATGGAGTAATTTACATCAAGCCTACATGACTTGAAAACCCATTAGGGGAATTTTGAGGTCTAAAATGGGCCTCATAAGAAAAATGTACAACCAAAATAAAATTTATAAGAACCAATAGGATTCAAGATGATGATGTCAACCATGGGGGATGATTCACCATTTTTTAAGTAAAAGGGTAAAAAGATTAAAAAATAATAAAATAATAAAACTATTTTTTCAACTCTTATTTTCAACTTATCTCCCAAAGTTTTTACTAAAATTTTGATCAAGAGTACTCATTGGATGTAAAATTTAATTCCTCCTCCAAGGAGTACCATGTTGCATACTTTCGATGGACCCTACTATACGAAAAATGAGAAATACATGAGAAAACGTGATTGCAATCACATTTTTCATGTATTTCTCATTTTTTGTGTAGCATGGTCCATAGAAAGTGCGCAACATGGGTACTCCTTGGATGAGGAATCAAATTTTGCATCCAACGAGTACTCCCACTTGAAATTTGAGTAAAAACATTGGGAGATAAGTTGAAATATGAGTTGGAAAAGTAGTTTTTTCTTTTTTCCCTCTAAAATTTGATGATGTCATCAAATCTTATTTTATTATTGGCACTATTATTTTATAAGTTCCTTAGAAGACCCATTTTAGACCTCAATATTACCCTAATGAATAATTAAATTGTCAACTTCAAAAATTAGTTTCTCTCTAACGACAACTTGGAATTGGATGATTCTCATTGTGTTAGAATCATCTTGTTGAGAACTATCATCCTCATCCATCACATGTAGAAAATCATCAAGGTTTTGGCCCAAATCACGATGGGTGACAAACCCCCAAGCTTGGATCTGAAGCCCACAAACCCATTTGTGGTTATTTGATCTCAAACCCTCAAACATTAGGGCTTGGATTACCTCCCAAGCTTCACAAAAATCAACACTCCCCCTTAGCATGTGAGGTACGTCCAAGAATAGGAACTAACCATGATCTAGCGATGACACTACCCCATCTGGAACCCATCACTGAAGGATACCCTGTAGAATGAACTCGGATATCTCAGAAGTGCCTTTGCCTTGTCACAACCAAACCTGATTATCCTAAAAATCCATAGGTTTGCTCCCTCTGAGGCTAGACTCCCTATGATCCTACTCGATCTCCACTGGCTCAGTCCTACAAGAACTCATCTTTCCGTGTCAAATAAGACACATGAAAATCCCTCTAATCTCCTATATTCAGCATCATGATTTGATGAAGGTTCTAGCCTTCCAATTCATAGTCCATCACATGAAGCCATCTCAATTAACTCGATCTCATCCATGCCAAGGAAAACCTCGAGTTGTCCCAACCATCCATGAAAAATCAATAAATTTACACGATCATCAATATTCCCTACAACAAATTGTTGTTCTCTAGGCTTACTACCAATCCACCAGAACTCCCAACCCATCTCACTATTTAACCTGTCAACACTGCATCTCCATGTCTTCAGCTGAACCCTCTGCTCCATGATCTAGATACCCATAGTTGCTTTGTTGTGCACACTCTGATTCATTGTCTCTCAAAGTAGATCAGGTATGCTCTGATACCATGTTGAATTTCCATGACCTTGGGTCTAGGTTAGAGTCTTAAAATCACTGATGCTACCATCGAAGAATCTCAACAGACCTACTTTCCACAATGGAATATAAACATTAGTAAATCACATATGCACAAAATATAGAAATTTTTTTATTTTTTCAACCAAAATTAGTTATATTAACAACATATAATACAAAATTCTAGGGCTCTCGTACCATGGATAATGCCCCCCATACATCCACTAGTACAAGATAAAGAAAAAATACTCTGACCATATGGCTGTAGAATACTCTAACAACTCCTCTCGGTTGTACCCTATGCGTGCCCAGTCCTTTGGCTCTCAATCTGCAATTCCTAACTCTATCAATACTCCAAGTCCATCTAGCCACTGAATCTTGGTTGTCCAATCTTCTCTCTAGTTTTCCCTATGTCCATCACGGGCACAACACATCAAGACTCCTATCAAGTTTTTAATAGGTCCACTTGTGAAAAACTCTTAATCTGCCCACTACTACTCCTCAACTACTCAAGTTCTTCAACCCACTATGGTATTCCTACACTACAACGATGAAGACCAACATAAGGCATGGATGGCTACCACCTATAACTACAATATGTCCATTTCCTACAATGAACACGACCTAGGAGAAATTCCCATAATATGTTGTAGAAGTCATCCACACACAAGTCTCGGGCTCCACAACTGCCAAGCTAGTTTTCACCTTTGTTCATCAAGGTGATGCACTTCGAATCCAACATAAAACTATCACATTGTCCTCCAGCAGACCATATGTGCCCAATCTCACCCACACTTGGTCCTCTCTCACGCTTCCCTCCAACAATCCATGAGATACAAAGTACACGTTGTAGCATCTGCTCCTAGTTAGGGCATCCACATTGTTACATGGATTAATCCCTCTTGTGGACAAGAGCAATCTCCCTAGTACTCCAGCATGTAACTAGAAACAAATATCCATTTGGAAACCTCTTCCTTTATATTAATTGCATTTCAGAATTATTATAATAAAGTAGAGAGGACATGCCCCTACCTTGAAATCCAAACGTTTGATGTAGTATTTTATCTTGTCAGTCCAAACTAGTTTCTCCAATAAGTATAACCTGCAATCAAATACAAGACAAAGAATCAAAGCATATGCAATATATAATAATTAGGAAATTCTAATCCAACTTAGTGATCAAGGAGTATAAGTATTGATGTTATTGCAATAAGTATATAAAAAAATCAATGGGAGAAAGAGATCCATATGTATTATCTTGAATAAAAAGAGTAATCTTACAACCTGATGCCTTGATGTTGTACATATTTCTCCAGGGGTCCTAAACAATCGTTTCTCCTTCTGTCTGATAAGCCTTCCTCTCTGAATACCAGCATGGATTTATAGACGCAAGGGTGTGATAATTCTCATGCCAACAACAACTCATTAGTGTAGAAAGTATGCACTCTTATGAACTCTCTTCAGCTTAGAAACTATATAAGTCAGCTTCTATCATTCACAATCTATGTGTGTCTACCCTTCAACCTGAAACTTGAGCTAAATTTATAGGGAAATGGAGGTAGTTTTAGTTCCATGAAGAGGGGGATGGATTCCTCTCATGAAGGGATTTGAGCTCCATGGACCAAGGGATAAGCTACATGAGAGGAGGGATAAAGCTAGAACTGATTGTGACTCTAGAAGCTTCCAGTTGGGAGAATATTTGACCAGCTAGGCTTCTAGAATTTCCTTTTTCTTTTATTTTCTTTTCACGGGGGTGTGCAAGTAATAGTGGCAAAAAGTGCAGGAGTTGCCGCAATTTATTGACAGAACAGAAGTGCATGCGTAGGGAAAGGCTAGAAAATTCGTACAGGTAGAATTTTAAGGGTTTTACAGAGCTTTTCTCCAATTCCAAGACTTGATTTAGGAACATTGGTGTTTTTTACCTCTAAGGGAACATGATATAGGTGGTGATATACCCATATGAACAGTCAAATGTCATGGTGAAAAAATGACATGTAATATATTTCCCCCTAAAGTGTGAAGTTTGAAGTTATTCTAAAGAGTGAAGTTCTTTATCATCCTAAGGATTGGATTGGAGACACCAGTTTAAAATTTGTAAAAACATTCAATGCAAACATATATATATATATATCATCGCTGAGGTAGGCATTCCCATACTCAGACCAAAACTAACTAAATATTCTGGTATGAATATGGTTTCAATATTACATCAACAGTAGACACAGTATGGGCGCATCTATATGTCATAAGTATTCAAGTGTATCATGAATAATAGAACTCCTCACAGCTTAGATGGTGGAAACTAGATCCAGGGTCTTGATTTCTGCTTCTTGAAATAGTATGAATCTATCCATGCGATTGATTGTGTCGAAGTTGAACATGGTAGAAACCACTTGATTTCCGGTCAATGATGTGAACCTTTAACAAGTGTGAGAGAAACCACCAATAATGAAAATTGCTCTCAAAGTACTCTAGTACAATCTATGAAGTGTGAATGAATGACTTACAGTCGAACACTCATAGAATTGTTCGATCGAAGGTCAATGATGAAACTTGTCGTCGAAGGCAAGAAACCTGCCATTAGGGCATGTACATCCCAAGGTACTGATAGGATTCTAGATCAACTTTCTAGATGATGAACTGACGTTGATAGAAAGTGATCCATTGTAGGAAAGCCCACGACACGAAACCATTAGATCAAGTTTTGAAGAAATATTTTGCAAGGACTGACTCAGGGATGGTCAACATGAATGGAGACAAATGTTTGCAATGAATGGTTTATTTGAAGTCTCTCTTGAACACATAACGACACTACAGATGGTTTCGTAGCATTTGACCTAAAGCTAATACCTAGAAAACGGCTGAATACTTTCAATGTGTTTTGATTAAATTTTAGAAAAAGGATTTCCCAACATAGGTACAAGTGTGGCAAAGTGTCATGTTCAAGAGTGGCATGCTTCTTTGTAAACAAGGGTGACAACTAGATTCTTTTTCTATCTTTTCCCCCCACTATTACTGGAAAGTACCTCTCTATTTTTGTCAAGATTAAGGAGGATAAAATTTACTTGTTTGTGTAAGCTCATCCTTCAAATGAGTCCATATTAATATTAAAATTGAACCCTAAGGAGTGGTTCAGTCCTGTTGTAATCAACAAGTCCTTTACTGTTAAATTTTAATGAGTCCAGTATAGGAGAAACTCGTCATTTTTTAGTTTTAGGGAGTTAGAAGAAAAACATAAGTAAACTCCATGGTTTTTCTTTTTCGTAAATTTAGTCTCTCAAACCCGAAAAGGGATAAAATAATGTAGGAGAGAACTCTATTGACTATGATCAGTCAACGTATACCTTTTTCGTAATTAGTCCAGTTCAGTCCGAAAAAGGGGTAAAATTATACTAAAAGGACGATTGTTCGTTTACTTTAACGTGTTCAAATTGTCAAGTACTCGGCGATCTTTTCATATTTCGAGAGTCTAAAAAGGGCTTAAAAGAGGACTCCAGGGTTTCACTTTTTCGTATTTTTACAGAGCCCGAAAAAGTGATAAAAGTATACTGAATGTAAAAATAATTATTTTCACCAAAGCTCCCGTATCTTACACAAAAACTCAAAAGATTACAAATATATGTTTCCAAAAAGTAAAAATATTTAAAAATAACCTTTTTAAAAGTGAAAAACGAATAAAATAATCATATTTTATTCATTAAGAACTATAAAAAGGGGTTGAAACAAGTCATTTTTACCTTTTGTTTTTAGAATAGTGCATAGAGAGCTTTTGGCCAAAAAAATCTGGAGCAGATATCAGGAGAACCGACCATTCATTTCTCAACCCGTCAGAACCAGGCAATCTAGATCATCCTTAGCTACTTTTTTATCCATTTCATTTTTTATTTTGAGCTTTTATTTCATTTTTTGGGAGAAATTTATGTTTCAAAATACGCCCTCAAGGGTGTGTGGACGATCCATGTGATAACCACAGACCATGACGATTTTTTAAAATAAAAATCATTGGGACATCATAGGTTCTGCATGGAGCGCCTGTGGACGACTGTATTGTCTGCACACAAAACCTGCGCAGGCACCGTGAAGATTTTAAAAACTAAAATTTATTTAAAAAAACAGCTCAAGTTTTTGTGCAAATGGTTTTAATTATTTTATTTGTTGATTTGTAGGTCATTTAACCATGTTGGAATGGCAAGAACGAGAATGCGAGCTCATATATAACGAAGCTATGGATGATAATGAAATCACGTGTGCATTGAAAAACTATGGTTTGTACAAATTTTGGGCAATTCAAGGAATGAAGGCACAAGTGGAGTTAATGACTTGGCTTGTGAATGTGTGGGACGTTCAAGACCAATGTTTCATAATTGGTGACCATCGGCTCGTGATTGAGCTAGAATCCATATATTTCCTTACCAGATTATCTCGGAGAGGGAGAAACATCCCCTTATTTGGGACTAGACAGGGAGGTCTTCCAACTTCCCGCTACAAAGCTCAGTATTGGAGTGATAATGCAGAGTTGAAGGATAGTCGCATAGACATCAAAACTATCTTGCAACTAGAAGTTAAAGTCATAGCATTCACAGTGACCAGGTTATGCGGGAGTTCATCTCCTCATGTGGCTACTAAATCACATATACAAACTACAGTTGTGTGTTTCAGAGGAGCTATATTCAATTTGTGAGAAGGAATATTGGCCAATATGAAAGGAAATTTGACTAGAGCAAAGAATGCGAAGTTGAGAAACTTCGGACATGGTGCCATTCTTATTTCATTTGTTCTAGAGAGAATTTCACTTCTCTCTCCTGAACTGATTCTAGTAGATTGTGGGACTCCTCAGGAACCTCGGATGGTGCGATGGGTAGCACTAATGGCTCGCCATGGTGGCGAAGGTGGTTCAATAGTTCAGTTTACTCCGGATTAGTTCATGTGGCTTAGGAACCAAGTCTTCACCATTCAAGACTTTACTTATGCAGGAATGGATTATAGGGGTGATACTGAAACATGTTTGCCTCCAGGGGCATAGTGGGACGAGACAAGTTAGCGAATCATTTTGATGTTTTTAATCTAATTTTTATTTTATTTTTATCGTCCAATATTGAAAAAAATATTTTAAATGTAGATGTCAGTCTGCAATGACCATCAATGCTTCGTCGCTTTGACAGGCAAGAGGCACAAACCGTAGCATCTCCACAGGAGCATGCAACAGAAATTCTGGCATACATGGAGCACAACCTTGAGAGGTTGACCATTTATATTTTTGAGACAGGAACGGATGATATCCCTCTCAGGCTCTAGAGACACATGACAGGTGTTCCAGGTCCATTCAGGAGATTTATGAGCAAGGTGGAACGTGCTATAGTTTATTACCATGATCATAATCACGGATAGTTGATGTTCAATGTAGATTGACATTTTTGTTTTTTGTATCAGTATCTATTATATCATCAGATTTTTGAACCTATGATCATAGACGATGTAATATGTTTTGAACACAAACTTATCTATCCTAATGATATTACTACATTCGTTCTATGAGTATCTCGTTTAACATGGATTGAATGTTGTTTTGATTTAATTTTTTAATGTTGCAAATGTCTATTTAAAACGTGATTAGCTAATGCATCCGCCAATGTGTTTATATTTCTTGAAATATGTTGATATTCGACATAATCAAATTGTCATTCCAAGAGACGAACCTTTAAAAATAATCTTAACAACATTTGATTTCTAATTGCATAAAATTTGTTTAAATGTAATACAATGAGTTCTGAATCCAACCTAAAGATCAAATGTCGAATACCAAATGTAATGGAATCAGATAATAACTCAATGATTGCGCAATATTCTGCAATATTGTTTATTGTTTGACCAAGGCATATCCCATGAATAGAAACTAACTCATCAGTGGGTGAATAAATAATTCAAGCCGCGGAAGAGATATTATGTGTACTACAACAGGCACCATCAACCAAATCAATGTATGTTTGGAGGGATGTTTACATCTTCAATATCAAGAGTAATAAAGATATGCAACAATAGTAGTAACAACAAAAACTAATCTAGCCACACTTGTCTAATCTAAGGCACACTTTTATAAAAAAGTAACTATTGTACAAGAGATATATTCACAAAAAGGTCAAGCATAATATCTCTTAAGATAAAGACCATTTTTGGCTTTATCTAAAGAGACCCCATCATAATCAATTAATTCATAGGCTCCTTTTGCAAGCACACACTTGACAATATAAGGACCATGCCACATCGGTTCGAATTTACCAACGCCTAGATTTTTGTTAGCTTGATCATATAATAAAAATAGGTCACCTTCTGAGTGAATGTGAGGATTAACACTTTGATCATACTGAGGTTTCACACGTTTATTGTGAGCTTCTGCAGCTAATCTAACGGTGCGCCGAGTCTCATCTAATTGTGCTAAGTAGAGAAAGTGTTTCTCCTCTTCAGAGGTAGTTGGTAACAACTCAATGGCTAACTTGAGTGACGATATTTCACATTCAATGGGTAACACAACTTCTAAACCATAGACAGCTGAAAAGGAGTGAACCTTGTAGCAGTTTTTGCAAAGGTCGGTATGCCCATAATGTCGAAAAAAGCATGGTATTCCATTTCGGTTTATGAGTCTCGACAATCTATTTATTAATTGTGGTTAAAACATTGTTGACGGTCTCAACTTGGCTATTAGCCTATGGGAAATACATAGTAGAATTATCATGGCGTAGGCCAAGTTGATCGGAAATTTTGGTCATCATAATATTTTGAAAATGACTCCCATGGTCTGTAATAATAGCTTGAGGCACATGATTGATTACGAAGGTAGCTGCAATTTTTCCATCAGCTACGAATGTAGGCATCGCCTCAGCCCATTTGGTAAAGTAATCTACGATGATATTAATATAACCATGCCCCTCGGCCGAGTGAGGGTTACATGTAGTGAAATCAATTCTCCATTTCACAAAAGGACCGACAATAATGATTGGGTGAAGAGGAGCTAGAGGTGCACGCATATTTTGATAAAAAATTTGGCATTTGTGGCATTTTTGGACCATAATGATACAATCTCTGAATAAAGACAACTAAAAATAACCAGCGCGCAAAGTCTTTTGGGTTGTGGCAAACCCATACATATGAACACCGCATGCTCCAGAGTGGAAATCATTCAAAACCTTTTTAGCCTCTTCGTGAGTTATACAACGTCGAAAAATAGAATCTGCACCAAGACGATAAAGAGTGTCTCCAAAAATATTCTATTGTTGGGATTGATATCATATTCTCCGTCAATCTGAACGTGAAAGCTCTAGGTGAAAGGTTTGGGTTTGAAGATATATAATTATATCTCCATACCATGAGTCTAAAGTACTGATGAGAAACAGAGATTCATCAACGATTGGATGCTCTTCCACGGTTTGCGTCTCAGTATTGGGAAAGTCACACATACGCTCAGCAAACACTAGTGATTTCTTTGACTTGGATTTCTCGAATTCCAAATAAAAATTTTGTAGGATGACAATCCATTTGGATTATTTTCCCCCAAGTATTTTTTTTGTCAAGGTATACATCATTGGGTTTCAATTATATATCATAGTTTTTTTACGTAACAATATGTAGTGACAAAATCATTGGACAACTTGAACTGCTGCCAAGGCCAATTTCTCCACATGTGAATATTTAATTTCCGTCGGGTTGAGATTCCGGCTTAGGTAATATATCACATGTTCATTGTGAGATTCATCCTCCTGAACCAAAACCATTCCAATTGTGGAATCAGAGGCAGCCAACTATAAAAATTAATCCTGGTGGTAATTGGCTGGATGCAATAACGGTGCATGGGTCAACAAGTTTTTTAGTGCATCAAAATATTTGTCAGAAATATCATCCCAAATAAAAGGAACAATTATTTTCAACAACTGGGTAAAACCTTTTGTTAACTCAACATAGTTTGGGAAAACCCTACGTAAAAAAAATATTTCCTTTGCAAACTCTGGAGTTGGCGAAGAGTGGAAGGAGGAGGTAAATTGATGATAGCCTCAACCTTTGAAGGGTCAACACAAATGCCATATTTCAAAATGATGAATCCAAGTAATCATCCTGATTGTACAAAAAAAAATGTTTGTGCAGATTGAAACAAATTTTGTAATGCGTACATCTCATGAAGATAGCTCGTAAGTGCATAGGATGATCTTCTATGCGTAAAGAATGAGCAGGTAAATCATCTAGATAAAGCTGTACAATATGTTATCATGAAAAACATAAGACATAGCTCTTTGAAAAGTTGCACCAACATTTTTTAGTCCAAAAGGTAATTTTCAATAAGAAAATGTGCCCCAAGGACATATAAACATTATTTTTGGTTGATCGAAAGGGAGTATGTTGATATGATTATAGCTAGAAAATCCATTCATAAATGAGAATATTTCATTTTTGGCACAATCATCAATAATTTGGTTGATGGGGTGTAGGATAGTTGTCTTTTGGACACGTCTTTTTAATGTCCCTATAATTGACACATACTCTTATAGTCCCTTGTTTCTTCATAACAAGAACTATGTTAGATACCCAATTTGTTAATGGAATTGGATAAATAAATCATGTTCGTAATAGTTTCTCAAATTCAACTTTGATAGCTACAACTTTCCACGGATCTATTGGACGTAATCTTTGTCTAATAGGCTTAACATTCGGGTATGTCTTAATTTCATGAATTACAATCTTAAGATCGATTCTTGGCATCTTTTCGTAAGACCGGGAAAAAATGTCTCAGAATTCTTGAAATAGGGCTTTGTAAGTTTTAGTCTCTTCCATCAAACAATATGAATGTTTTCAATAATTCTAGGTTTAACTAATATGTCGATAGGAACTGTTGAAGAAATATTTCCCAAATTTGTCTCAGAATTCGAATATGTAATCGATTTGGGATTCTATGGTTCCTTAACATAATCAATCATAAAAATAGACGAAAAATCATTTCAAACTTATCAAGATCAGGTAAAAATGAAGATCTATGATGTAGATCATCCCAAGGTAATTCATCTGATGACAAAATTTCCTGAATACTTTCATCAATGTTAAATAAATGTTGAAAGGGATCTGAAAATGATGTCAAGGTTGAGCTCGATAGAGAAGATGATTCTTCGCTGATCACATTCATTTGATCAGGAGTAGTTGAATATGTGTCAGAATACGATTGTACTACTACATATACCATTTCAAAAGGACTCAAAGGCGTCTCTCCATTGAAAAAATCCAATTCTAATTTTGAAGGAACTACCCATGTGTCATCAAATGGTATAGTGCCTGATGAGATCATATTGATGTTGGCAATTTTTCGCAGTATGTTGGGTGGAGGTATACATGAGAGAATAATCCTTCACTAATCCTACACCAACATATTTTTATGGGATAACCGTTTTTCTAACATGCTGGATGATGTCTGTAGAAGTAGGATTTGATGAAAAGTACGACAACTGGTCGATTTTCACAATATTTCCTTTATAAGGAAGCATGATTACCCGAAATACTGATGAAACTATAGCAGTCATGGTGTAAGAACAACTACGACCCAAAAGAAGGTTGGAATTTACAGGGGCATCAACAACTTCCACCTCTATATTAACGATTTTTCCTTCTACTTCTATAGGTAGATCCTGTAGTATTTCATATGGATGAAATCCTCTTCCATCAAAGGCTTTAACGATTCAGTGATTAGTTGGGTGCTCGTGAACCAAGGGTTTTCATATAGTTTAACAACATTATACACATAGATGCCCCCTCATCAATTAGAGTACAAAAATCTTGTCTTGATTTGACTAATACTAGAATCTGAAAAGCCATTTGATGAGGGAGTCTTGGTGCAAAATTTTCGAGGTCAAAGACCATGAGGTTTGAATCCTAAGGATCAATAGCTTCGATAGCTGATAATAGTAGTTTCCTTTGTGTTGGAAATTTTTCTAGCACTTCTAAGGCCGACATTGCTGAAGGGGATATCGCCAAATCCTTAATAATGTTGTAATTCTGCGTAGCTCTCACATGTGGATTGAAAGCTGACTTTCGAAGTACACCTTTATCAAGCAGTTTAATCACTAAATCAAGATTAGGATTCTCGATTTGAATTGGTTAGGAAACCGAAGGAGGTATGGCTATTTTTTTACTAGAATATTTTATCTCTTTACCAGTTACAGGATTTTAGTTCCATAGTCTTGAGAACGCATCGCAACCATGACCTGAGACATCATTAAAATATCTGCCGATGAATTTGAAGAAGATCCTATCATTTTACTACCTTGAGTGGGAAATGGATCCTTCAAGAGATCAAGTGTTGGTGAACCTTTGAAAAAATTGGAGACCTCGGACCGATGTGGACACTCTTTAGTATAGTGATCCTCGTCACAGATAAGACAAGGATAATGAGGCTTCCACTTTTCGTCAGCTGGTTCATTTTTTCTGCTTTATCTTTGGGAGATACATTTTTTTGTTTTTATTATTTCCTCTCTTCTTATTACTAGTTTTAGCTTTATCCGTGGATGAATATACAACATGAATGTCAGCAAAAGTTTCAAGGAAATAATCTCCTTTAGGTGAATTTGGTAAAGTTATGATGGGAGAAGTAGTTTTGGATGACTTATTCTAACTCTTGTTAGCACTAACTGTACCAATTACACTGTCTGTAGAATGAGAACCAGAAGGAGTTGAAGTTATTTGACCTAGACGTGGCTAGTCAGGAATTTTTTCATATAAAGTACTCAACTGTGTGTATACAAGGTCTAAGTATTGTGCTTGAGCTATGACCTGTTATTTTGTAACAACGCCTCCCTTAGCTACATCTTCAGTGATATTTGGAAGTAATGATTTGATAAACCATTCTGCGAATTTTGATCCAAAATGAAAACTTTCACTAAACGTCGTCTACGTCTCGATTCATGTATGTGATCTGAAATGTATGTAGACATACTTTATTTAAATGAATTTAAGAGTTTCGTGCCATTGTCGCAACAGACTGGCAACTGAAAGTGTGTTAATAAACTTGTTTCTAATGCGTTGAAATTGTTGAAAGAGCCAGGTGGTAGTTCAATATACCACTTTGCAGCTAAGCCTATTAATGTTCTTTGAAACATTCTCAATCAAATGGAATCATCAATTAAAGAGTTGGATGTGCAACAAAGGTGGTAATTAATTGCATGATTTGAGGGGTCTTCTCCTGATTTACCTTCAAACTTAGGAATGTCATTGGGAAACTTATTCGGCATTGACGGCCAAAATGAAATATAATAAATCGGCTTGTTTGTGAGGCGTGAAAAATCTTGCAAGTCCAAAGTTGCAATGAATGGTAACTGACGGTTAGGGTATTATTGAGAAAATTGGTAACCTTGAGGAACGATACCAGTACCCGGAGGAGGATATCTAGGGTAGCCTAGAATAACCTGTGTGGTTGGGATTGGAATTCCTCCAATGTATCCAAGGTTAGCCATACCAATTTGAGGTTGAGCTGGTATCTGATATGTATAACTAGGGTATGGTTTACTTTGGTATACTAGATTTTGTCCTACAGGTCCATATTGAAACTACCCTTGATATGGTTGATTAAAAAACTGACTTGTATAAGGTTGGATTGTTGGAATTGTAGCTATACCAGGTTGTCCTGCAGAGGTTTGAGTAGTAGACTGAACTGTAGGTCTAGATTGACGAGAAGTGATTTGAGGGATTTCCTGTGATATAATTGATGTCATAGTTTGAGGGGCTGTAGCAACAGGGACTTGGGAAACTCCAGGGATAGGTGTACTTGGTTGTTGAATAGAAGTTTGTACAACATATTGGATAGAATTTCTAGGTGTACTCCAACTAGGTTGCTGACTACTAGGTACATATACCTCAGGTGCAATTTGAAGTGCAAGTTGGACAAGTTGTTGGATTTGGGTATAACCAAATTGACCAGTTTGCTGACCAGGATGATTATAAGGTACTTGCACTATAGGTTGCAAATTATATTGGTTCAACGAGGGGTTCCACACTATGTTAACTCCAGGATAAGGATCTCCCATTAAAGGTTGTGGTGCGTAAGTTTGGCCATAACTAGGTTGAGGTATTGGAACGTAAGTTTGATAATTTGCTAGATAATTTCTAGTAAAAGGTTGACCTCCTTTAAATGAGTGTTTCTCTTGATAAAATTGTCACCCCAAAGGAGGATGTTGTCCTTGAATAGGTTGTGGCCTTTCCATAGGGTACTGCCCTTAAAGAGGCTATGGCCCTGGGATAGAGTATTTCCCTTGAAGTGGTTGTGGCCCTGGTATAGAGTATTTCCCTTGAAGAGGTTGTCCTTGAGGAGTATATTGCCCCCCAGGCGGTAAATTTCTACCTTGAGGATTAGGTAAAGGAATATTTCTAGACATCATGTAGATATGTTCCATTGTCAAATTTTCAGCATCAGATTCATTGGGACTAGTTGATTGTGTAAGCTTTTCAGAAGAGGGAGATGCTCCTGAAAAAGTACCAGAGAGTGACTGGTATCCAGTAGGAACTAATGGAACACCATACAAAAAATGTTTTGGCGATGAATAAAGCATGGATGACTCACCAGACATGTTTTATGAAGGCATGTAACTACCTCTGGGTATGGAGTAAAAAGGAATACGGGGTGGAAAATAATTAAGACCAGAATTATGTAGAAATTTGGTTAACTGAAAATACCAAGGGTCCGGTTTAAAATGACTGTAAGAGTAAATCAGTTCACTATACCTTAGATCTAAAGATTATTGACATGAAGGAAGTACTACCTCTTCTTCCGTGTCAGTAATCTCTTTGATACTAATTAGGCGAGGAGGAAGGTTCTTAGTGATGCGAAACTTAACTCAAGGTGAACGAGGATGACCAGGTGTTCGGGTTATGAACTCTAAAGTTGACTCACATGGAGTAGATTCAGTTTCAGGTTCAGATATCTCAGGTCCAATAAGTTGATTATTTGAAAATTTACCAGTTGTAGACTCAACTGTGATTAATTCTAAAATTTTTGGTTGTTCTTCTGTCTGAGTTTGATTTACTTCGTAATTGGGATGTATAATTATTGTTGTTTCCTTTTGTTCAGTAGATCTAGTTCTTGATTGTTGACCTCTTTCATATTTAAGCTTATCTAATTTACTTGGTATGTACTCAGGGGGTTTCCCCTGCATTCTACAAGAGTGTCTCGATTATTCAGCCATGGTTAATGTCTAACACACGAAATCAAAAAATATTTCAACAAAATAGACCTAAGGTCGCTAAGGAAACAAGAAAATTGAACACATGCCTACAAAATCTAAGAGACAATCCACACACAAACACTATGTTTCCACACTAAAAACACTATTTGGTGATGAAATCCAACGTTGTGTAATTTTAATGTGGAAAACTTGGCAGTTGGAATAGTTACCTCAAAAACCTGCTTAATGATACAGTTTGGTGCAATTCCCTCCACTTATGCCATCTCTAAGTGAAGAGTACCCTCCATAAATTCCAAGTGAGTCTAGCCGACATATGTTCCAGGTACAGTGGGATCTTCCCTCCACCGTCACCTTGGGAAAAATCCTGAAGATTATGGTCAGTAAGGTCACCAACGGAGACAAATGTACCTGGGGGAACAATATACGATCCGATATACATGCAAGGGCAGAGTATCAAGCTTAATCCCCTAGAAGGCCCTCATCATGGTAAATCCGAGGTTTTCCAACAAGTGACCCCAGGCTCCTCGACAATGGTTAATATGAGGTTTACCATTTGTGTTACGTGCATATCTCATTTATTTTCCAATGAGATAGGTACGATTACCTCACTGGGTCTAACATGATCTCGTGCTTGACTCTTTTAAGAAGAGCTTCCCAAAGCACAAATGAAACAATTGGATTTTCCTACCACAAGATTATACTTGTTTGTTTAAGCTATTTTGGAATGTTTATTACAACCTATTCCAAAACACTAGCCTAAGCTATGTTGGTGGAATGAGCCCTAGAAAATGTAAAATATCTAGATTGATTTTATTAAGGCAATGTATTAATTTGGTTGTTGCTTAAGACAAAGGATATGGAGTTGAACTTTAATGATGTTTGTGACCCGGCTCAAAAGTAATCTAAATGCATCAAAATGAGAAGTGCAACTCTTTCTTTTCAATTAATCTTATTTAAGGGAAAGTTGAGAGATTTATCAATTTTCAAAACACAAATTCTTTCATTCATAAACAAAATTCTTTTTGAAAAGAAGACAATTTCATGAAGAACTAAAACTGCAAGAATGATCAATTACTCTTTTGAAATAAAATTCCTTGAACAATCAAATCAAAAACTACAATTCAATAAACAATCCATTTCCAAAGGAAAAAAATCTCTAAAAACTAGAAATCAAATAAAATTCTAATTTTGAAGTCTATCTAGAATGTTTGAGGATGATTTCTCTTAATTGTGATTAGTTTAAGAAAATTTCTACTTATCTCAGTAGAAATGAAAACATCCAAAAGTGCTTTGGTGTTATATCAGGCTTCAGTAAGCTAGAAGCTCTTCCAAATTTGCAAATGAAAAGGGAACCAATTTTAATAAAAGTAAGGATTGCAATGATCTTAATGGCTCAAAAAGACATTATCATAAATAGCAGTAAGATGAGGCAAATGAAGGTATGTTTTGTATAGAGTAGCAATAAACTAGTGCGAACTCTCACTTATAAAATGAAAATAGGATGATAAATCACACAAACACAAAATTTGTTGAAAGGAATTTCTCACACAAGATTTGACAACTAAGATGGATCAGGGTAAACATAAAGAATCAAGTTATTTGACTCTAAAAAAGCGAAATCTATTTTTTTCAAAAATTTTCTGGGGGTGCGCAGTTTATTTCGGAAAATAGAGCACATGCACATTGAATTGAACTAAAAGCTGTGTAGGTTTCCACACCGTTTTCTGCTGAAAACTGTGCAAGTAAGGAAAAAACATGGAAAAAATAAATAATAAGCTTTCCTTTTTAGGGATTCTTAAAATTTATCTACCCAACCAAACTCAGAGAAGTCAATATCAAAAAAATTTAAAATTCAAACTGAAAATAAATAAAGAAAACTAATTTCTAAATCCCCAGTACAGTCGCCATTTTGTTACATGGATTAATCCCTCTTGCGGACAAGAGAAATCTCCTTATTACTCTAGCAAGTAAATAGAAACAAAGATCCATTTGGAAACGTTTTCCTCTAGATTAATATCATTTCATAATTATTATAACAAAGTAGAGAGGACATGCCCCTACCTTGAAATCCAAACATTTTATGTATTCTTTTATCCTGTCGCTCCAAATTGGTTTCTCCAAGAAGTAGAACCTACAATCGAAGACAAGACAAAGAATCAAATCATCTGCAACATATAATAATCATGAAATTCTAATCCAACTTGGTGATCAAGGAGTCTAAGTATTGATGTTATTCCAATAAGCATAGAAACAAATCGATGAGAAAGAGAAATCCATATGTATTATCTTGAACCAGCCTATATCCATCTTAACTCTGGATCTATCAAGCGTCGAGAGGGATCAAACCTCTTGATGTGAAAACCTCTTTTTTGAGTGAAAAATGTGAGGAAAGGTTTGCACCTCGAGATATTTGATCCCTCTCGGCGCTTGATAGATCCAGAGTTAAGATGGATCTAGGTTGGTTTCAGTCGTGTGCAACTAAGGAAAATCTATCGAACATATGATTAATTTTATCTGTAATATGTAAATACATCTAATATAAATATAATCATTTTATAAATGCTAAATATGTCTCATATTTTTGTGGTAATTTTAATTTAATTTTCTTAGTTACCTAATTTTGTTCAGATGATAAAAACCGTTAATAATCAATGATAAAAAATCATGAAATAAAAATTTTGAATGCAAAGTGACAATGTAATAGTGTTGAATGATAGAAAATGTGAATAATAAGAATGAAGTCAATTACAAATAGTATTCATTGTGATCAATCTAAAATTATTTCCTTCTACTATTCTTATTGTCACCCTTGTTAGCTTTTCATCTTTTCATATCGATTATATGAAAAGGATAGTTGAAATCATAAACCATTTAAATATTTAGTTAATGTACCATCATACATCTAATTACATCAAATCAGAAATCAACATCTACACAAAAATCAATGCATCTAATGCAAACAATCAAATAAGATTAAAGAACAACATCTACACTGAAATCAATGCATCTAATGTAGGTAATCAAATAGGATTAGAAATCAACATCTACACCAAAATCAATGCATCTAGTTCAAGTAAGAAAATAAAAATAGAAACCAACATCTACACTGAAATCAATGCATCTAGTGCAAGCAATCAAACATTATTAGAAATCAACATCTACACTGAAATTAATGCATTTAGTGCAAGCAATCGAATAGGATTAGAAATCATCTACATTAAAATGAATGCATCTAGTGCAAGCAGTCAAATATAATTAGAAATCAACATCTACACTAATTAATGCATCTAGTGCAAGCAATCAAATAGGATAAGAAATCACCATATACAATGAAATCAATGCATTTAGTGCGAGCAATCACATAGGATTATAAATCACCTACATTGAAATAAATGCTTCTAGTGAAAGTAATTAAATATAATTAGAAATCAATATCTACACTAAAATCAATGCATCTAGTGCAAGCAATCAAATATGACTAGAAATCACCATCTACATTGAAATCAATGCATCTAGTGCAAGAAAGCTTCATCCCTCTCTCCCCCCTCCAACTACATCTCTTTTTTCCTCCCTCTCTCCATTCTCTCACATCCTCCCTCTTCCTTCCTCTCTCTCTATTTCTCTCCCACCTCTCTATCTCTCTATCTCTCTTCACCCTATAACTCTATTACTATATCCCTCCCTCTCTCCTTCTCTCCTCCCTTCTCTCCATCTCTCCTTCTTTATCTCTTTATCTCACCCAAAAAACTCTCTCCATTTTTCCCTTGTCAAACCATCTCTCTCTCCACTTCTCACTCTCTATGTATTTCTTCTTTCCTCCCTCTCCCTCCCTCCAACTCCATATCTCTTTCCCTCCCTCTCTCCACTCTCTCACATCCTCTCTCTCTTCTTTCTCCTCTCTCCCTTTCTCTCCCACCTCTCCCCCCCCCCCCTCTCTCTCTCTCTCTCTTCATCCTCCAACTCTCTTACTATATCCCTCCCTCTATCCTTCTCCCACCATTCCCTCCTTCTCTCCTTCTTTTTATCTTTAGCTCACCCCAAAACATACACACACACTCTCCATTTCTCCCTTGTCACCCCCTCTCTCTCTGCACTTCTCACTCTTTATGCATTTATTCTTCCCTCTCTCTCTCCTCCTCTCTCTCTTCCTTCCTCTCTCTCCCTTCCTCTCCTACCTCCCTCTCTCTTCCCCCATCTCTGTCTATCTCCCTCTCTCTTTTCCTCCAATACTCTCTCTTCTCCATCACTCTTTTCCTCTCTCTCTCTCTCTCTCTCTTCCATCCAATCATCTCTCTCTCTCTCTCTTTCTCTCTCTCTCTAATCCTCTATCTTCCCCCATCACTCTCTCTCTCTCTCTTAAACTATGTTACTATATCACTCTCTTTCCCCTTCTCTCTCCTTCTTTGTCTCTTTATCTCACCCCTGAATATACAAACTCTCTCTCCATATCTCCCTTTTCGCTCCCTCTCTCTCTCCACTTCTCATTGTCTATGTTTTTCTTATTCCCTCCCTCAATCCCCCTCCAAATCCATCTCTCTATCCCTTCCTTTATCCTCCTCTCTCTCAAGTCCTCTCTCTCTCAATTCCTCTCTCTCTCCATTCCTCTCTCTCTCTCTCTCTCTCTCTCTCTCTTCCCTCCAATCCTCTCACTATCTGCCTCCCTCTCTCCTCCTCTTTCCCCCCTCCATCTTTACGTCTCCCTCTCCTTCTCTTACCCTTCTCTACCTCTCTCACTCCTCTCCCTCTCTCTCTCTCTTCATTTCTCCTCTCCCCTCTCCTTTAGTTTATCCTCATCTCTCCCTTGTCACACCCCTATCTCAACACCTTTATCACTCTATGTCTTTGTTCTTCCCTCCCATATATATCTAGAGTTAATATATATCATGATATATTAATGTATATTATAATATAGCAAATGTAATTTTATATTAATCCAAAGTTATTAAGTTTAATAATAGTAATAATATTAATAATATTAATCTTTTAATATTAATATTAATATTAGGGCTAATAATTTTTTTTTCGCATGGTATTAGAAAATTTGGCCCATAGGCTTTTTATTTATTTACCATACCTCTTTTATTTACCATGGTATTTGGCTCATAGGCTTGGTATATAATTAGATGTTGATTTATAATGATATTCTATATGTTTTTATATATTTATGATGTCTCTTTATACCTCTTTTGTATTTATTTATTTAGCATACCTCTTTTAAAAATATGGTATTTTTCCATGGTATTAATAATAATTTGTCCCATGGTATATAGGTTTCACCTAAATAAAACCTTTTTTTGAGTTTTTGTAAATATAAAGAGGTCTATGGAGTAAATATAAGAAGTTTTATTTTTTTACCATACCTTTGGAGTAAGTATAAAAAAAGGTTTTTATTTTTTTATCATATCTTTGGAGTAAGTATTAAAAAAGGTTTTTATTTATTTACCATACCTCTAGTTTATTTATTTACCATAACTAAACCTCTTTACATTTTACATTTTAAATTTATATTATGTTTATACATAATAATAATTAGGTTTATTTTTAAATAGGAGAGAAATTATATGAAAAAGTTATATATAATATAAAGGATCAAGTTATATATGATTTAAGATTCAAGTTAATGTTTTGACTGACATCAGTGAAAATTATTTTTATAAATATGGCATCTCGTCCATGGTATCAATATTAATTTGTCCCATGGTATTTGTCCCATAGGTTTCATCTAAATAAAACCTCGCTTTTTGACTTTTTAAAAAATATAAAAAGGTTTATGGAGTAAATATAAGAAGAAGTTTTTATTTATTTACCATACATCTAGTTTATATATATTTTTATTGATTTACCATAGCTCTGGAGTAAGTATAAAAATAGGTTTTATTTATTTACCATTTAGATTTTTATTTATTTAAATTTTGAAATATTGAAATTTTGATGGGGAAATATTGATATCTTTAAATATTTTAATTTGTTCATACAACACGGGGTTTTAAAAGATTTATTTTATAAATATTTAATTAAAAGAAATATTAAAATATTGAAATATTTTGGATTTTGATTGCTTGTGTTGAATTAAATCTTTTCCTTTGATTTAGGAAATGGTATTGACTTTAGTAAAGAGTAAAGATGTTTAAAATTTTACTTGATTTGAAAATTCAATGTGGTAAATTTTTTTTTTGTTAAAGGTAAATTTATGATCCATTCAAGTTCAGGTACATAGGAAAGAAATTATTAAATGGGTGAGACAATTTACTATCTATTCAAATTATATAAATATTACATAGTTGTATTTTAATAATTAATCTGAGACCATTAATAAGTTTAAAAAGTTATATATAATCTAAATATTGGAGTTATATAAAATTAATGATTAGTTTAATGCTTTGGCCGACATTAGCAAAAATAAAATTTATTATTTTCTGAGGACGTGACATAATTGACATTAAGGTCATATTGGGCTGTAGATTGCGCCTCTCGATGCAATTGAATAAAAAGAGTAATCTTACAATCTAATGCCTTGATGTCGTACAGATTTCTCCCGGGGTCCTGAACAATTGTTTCTCCTTCAGTCCGATAAGCCTTCCTCTCTGAATACTAGCATGGAGTTATAGACACAAGGGTGTGATCATTCTCATTCCAACAACAACTCACTAGTGTAGAAAGTATGCACTCTTATGAACTCTCTTCAGCTTAGAAATTGTATAAGTCATCTTCTAACATTCACAATCTATGAGTGTCTACCCTTAAACCTGAAACTTGAGCTCAATTTATAGGGAAATGGAGGTAGTTTCAGTTCCATGAAGAGGGGGATGGATTCCTCTCATGAAGGGATTTTAGCTCCATGGACCAAGGGATAAGCTCCATGAGTGGAGGGATAAAGCTCGAACTGATTGTGACTCTAGAAGCTTCCATTTGGGAGAATATTCGACCAGCTAGGCTTCTAGAATTTATTTTTTCTTTTATTTGTTTTTCACGGGGGTGCACAGGTAATAGTGGCAAAAAGTGAGGGAGTTGTCATAGTTTATGGACAGAACAGAAGCGCATGCACAGGGAAAGACTAGAAAAATTGCGTAGGTAGACTTTTAAGGGTTTTACAAAGCTTTTCTCCAATTCCAAGACTTGATTTAGGAACATTGGTATTTTTTACCTCTAAGGGAACATGATATAGGTGGTGATAGACCCATATGAATAGTCAAATTTCATGGTGACAAAATGATGTGTAACACACACACCTGAGAGACCCTTACACATGGTTCC
The DNA here is from genome assembly GCA_034641835.2 of Pinus albicaulis. Classification (NCBI taxonomy): domain Eukaryota; kingdom Viridiplantae; phylum Streptophyta; class Pinopsida; order Pinales; family Pinaceae; genus Pinus; species Pinus albicaulis. Next base: position 579,575,857 of record CM076574.1, read on the forward strand.
CATAGACTCCACCAATCTGCCCATTTCTTCTGCAATAGAGGAGATATTGCACAAATCTGGGCACATCAATTAGGGGAATTTTGAGATATAAAATGGGCCTCCTAAGGAAATTATAAAATAATAGTGGAAATAATAAAATAATATTTGATTACACCATCAAATTTTAGAGGGAAAAAAGAAAAAACTACTTTTCCAACTCTTATTTTCAACTTATCTCCCAAAGTTTTTACCAAATTTTGAGCGGGCACTATAAGGAAAATACCCTCTAGCGGAGGTTATAAAGGAGGTTTTTAGTGTTATAAAATTAGCCAAATTTGTCAAAAAAATATTTTCTACTACATATGTTTATGGTTACGGAGGTTTTGGTGGAGCTTTTAACGAAAATTCAACAGAACTAAAAAAAAAATGGGCGGCTGGAGGTTATTAAGGATGTATATTTCATCAGTGTGCTACTCAGGCTTCAACGCACCGGTGCCTACATCTAGAAGGTGACTCGAGCCAGTCGAAGGAGAATGCACCGGCCCGACAAGATATACAACTGCACGGGGCGCAGTGTTGTTTATACAATGCACGGGGCCGTTCTAATTGGCCTTGGGATTTTTGTGGTGCCCATAGGTCGTCTCAATGCACCGATGCGCAATATCACACCAATGCATCGAGATTTAAAATTGGTATCGGTATTTGTGCGATGCCCATAGGTCGTATAAATGCACCAGTGCGTAGAGACACATAAACGGACCAGTGCGCAGTATCACACAAATGCACCGAGATTTATAATTGGTATTGGTATTTGTGCAGTGCCCAGAGGTCGTAAAAATGAACTGGTGCGTAATTCCACATAAACGCACTGGTGCGCAGTACCACAAAAATACACTAATATTTTTAATTGGTTTTGGTATTTTTGCAGTGCCCATATGTCGTAGAAACACATCGGTGTACAATAACTGACACACACCAGTTTTCATTTTTTATTTTTTAGAAACATCGACCTGTGACAGTGCAATTATTGTGATTTTTTAAAATGCATTATTCATCAAAAGTCGACACATATTATAACATTATTCATATCAATTAAATTTTTATTAATGCACTTGAATGTGATGTTTGGATTAATTTGTTATATCATATCATAATTTTTGTGATTTTTAAAAATTCATTATTCATCAAAAGTCGACACATATATATCTTATAACAACATTCATATGAATTAAATTTTTATTAGAGAATTTGAATGTGATTTTTGGATTAATTTGTTATATCATATCATCAAATTTCACATGTCTTCATTATAATATTTAATCATCCATAAATTTAATCAGTGGTGTTACATTTCACAAAGACAATGAAGAAAGCAATAGAATAAATTAAAAAATATTTTTTGATTATATATATATATATATATATATATAAGACAGTATTTGTCATACAAAATGGAACGGTTATTTTTATCCCTTTATCTTTCAATTGGGACACTATGTCCATTAAATTAAACAAAATGTCTGATTTCACAACATAATATTTCAAAAAATGCAACGCCTTGCTTTGATATCCAAACATAGTGATCATCATTCTTCGCTTGAACTGCTGTCACTGCTAGAGCTACTTCCATGACTTGGGTTATTTTCAGGAATTTTTTGTTCACAGTGTTGATTGTTTTCTTCTTCTTCACCTTCCATCTACAAACATAAAAATAAACTGTAATGAGTGTATATACATTGGTGAGAATAATGAAAATTGCAATACTAAATAATATACATCAATGTAAATTGAAAGAAATGACGTACCATTGCAACAATTGATTCATAAACTATACACATTCTTTCAAAACCATGTAACATGACATCTTTCAAGATTTCATCTATTGGCGCAGTTCATTACATAGTTTCCTGCAAGTTTTATATCCCATAACAAATCATATATTTAATATAAAAGATTTTTTTGTTCTATTAATTATAGACAGATCCAAGTAAAACAAGATCGATAGATGCTTACAAATTCCACAATTAATTTTTGATATGCCAACGTATACTCACAACTCATATTCAACCCAATTTCAATCAATTCATTTGATGGTTATTCTTTGTATGTTAGCACCTATTTGAAGGCAATCAATGATGATTTTTGTAAAAAAACTTAAAAAATACAAAAATGAAATCTAGTTAAGTTGTTATAAGGAAGTAACAATTACTCACAAACCTAGATATCAACCCTTTTCTTCCTTGTCGTCCTGTTTTATGTGTTGAATGGGTTCCATTTAATGCTAAATTGTTTATTTATTGTACCTAATGATCGACAAATTTAATGATTACATATTACATTTGAAGCATGTTGTTGTTGAGATGGCTCCTCTTGTGATGCAATTTTGTCCATTTCTTTGACCATCTCCTTGTACACCTTTTTGGACATTCCTACTGCCATATTTCTAATATCAAATCGTTCATCTTTTGATATTTTCATAATCTTCCTGAAAATATAACATGACAATAAACTATTTAATTTTTATATTGATATATGAAAATTAAATATAACAAAAGTGATATTTAGAAATAATTCTAGACAAATATTTAAAGGAATATTACTTTTTCATTCCTTCTTTTTTGTTGTTGTATGTTTTTGCCATTAAATGTCTGACATGTCTCATTGAACAATTCTCTGGAAACTCTTCATGTAGTTTAGATAAAATTTGGTTCTTGGAATCATTGGATTGGTTTTTGTATTATAAGTGGAAAGAATGTCTATACATTCGTTCCTCTAGATCTCTCAAACTATTGTAAAAGTTTTTGCCCCTTTCGTTAACCTCCAGCACCACTCCAGATGAGCTAAGAAGAAATTCATTTTCATTTGCATGTTCTATTTTTTATCTTTTCTTAGAACAACATTCCTTTTCTAAGTTGTTGGTCCCTATAGAACATTAAACATATGTGAATTAATAGATTGTTTGACACATGTTATCTAATAATTTTAAGTATATTATTAATGAAAATTAAAAAAAAGAAACTCATAATGGATCGATAGTATTTTTTCATTCACCTGATTCATCCTTTTGCAATTTTTCCATCAAGCTTTTACGCTCTTTTGGTCCTAGATCAGAAATAATCTTATCAAGCTTCGTAATTTTGTGGCTCTGCATGATACACAGTAAACAATACATATTAGTTAAACTTACATATAGTTCAAAAATAATATTTTTGTAAAGAATCTACAAAGAACTTTCCTTTTTTGTTTTCCTTGATGTGTTATCAGTGTTTTTGTTACTTGATCTCTTGTCAGTCATTTCTTTATCAATCTAAAACTTATACCATATCATTCATTAATATATTTATAGCTAAATTGTCAACTTTTTAGGTAAAAAAAAATCTCAAGAAACCGGTGTGCCATTCATTCTGTACGCACTGACGTCGGTGCGTGGAGGTATTATAAACACACCGCACAAACAACATAATACACCATACAATGCTCTATGTCAGCAAGGAGCACTGATGCATTACATTTTAACCACCGCATCAATTAACATAGAGAAAATAATAAAAATCGTCGAGTGTTAGTTTTTGTAGCATAACTGGTGCCATATTTTACATATGGCGCACTGATAAAAAAATTTGTTTTTTAATTTTTTATCACAATACTTTCGCAGTTTGCTTGGAAAATACAACACACCGGTGCATTAGGTTACGTCGGTCGCACCAATGAAAAAATTATGTTTTTTTTAAATCCACGCAAGGGCTGACATGGATTGGGATCCGACTATGCAAGTAGTCTCGTGGGTCGGATGTCTTAGGCCTATATTTAGCAATAAAAACCCTATAAATATAAAACGAAAAGCCCTAATTTTGAAATCACAGAAAGACGGAGAAGAAAGGGAAGAAAAAAAAAGAATATAGGGTTTGTTTCTAAAATGGATTTTTTTTTGTGTGAAATAGCACATTCGCGATGTGCCATAATGAAATAGCGCACCAGTGTCATATTTTATATATGGCGCACTGAGAAAAAAATATTTTGTTTTTTAATTTTTTATCACAGTACTTTCGTGGTGCGCTGGGATAATACAACGCATCGGTGCACTAGGTTACGTTGGGGGCACCGATGAAAAAAAATCTATTTTTTAAAATTCACGCAAGGGCCGACATGGATTGGGTTCATACTATGCAAGTCGTCTCGTGGGTTGGATGTCTTAGGCCTATATTTAGCAATACAAACCCTATAAATCTAAATTGAAAAGCCCTAATTCTAAAATCACAAAAAGAGGGAGAAGAAAGGGCATAAACAAAAAGAATTTAGGATTTGTTTCTAAAATGGATTTTTTTTTAATGCGAAACAGCATTTTCGTGGTGCGCCATAATGAAATATTGCACTGGTGCCATATTTTATATATGGTGCACTAATAAAAAAAATTATTATGTTTTTTTAATTTTTTAGCATAGTACTTTCGCAGTGTGCTAGGATAATACAACACACCGGTGGACTAGGTTACGTCAGGGGCACCGATGAAAAAAAATCTATTTTTTAAAATTCACGCAAGGGCCGACATGGATTGGGTTCATACTATGCAAGTCGTCTCGTGGGTTGGATGTCTTAGGCCTATATTTAGCAATAAAAACCCTATAAATCTAAATTGAAAAGCCCTAATTCTGAAATCACAAAAAGAGGGAGAAGAAAGGGTAGAAACAAAAAGAATTTAGGATTTGTTTCTAAAATGGATTTTTTTTTAATGCGAAACAGCATGTTCGCGGTGTGCCATAATGAAATAACACACCGGTGCCATATTTTATATATGGCGCACTAATAAAAAAAAAATATTATGTTTTTTTAATTTTTTAGCACAGTACTTTCGCAGTGTGCTAGGATAATACAACGCACTGGTGCACTAGGTTACGTCGGGTGCAACGATGAAAAAAATCTACTTTTTTTTAAATTCACGCAAGGGCCAACATGGATTGGGATCCGAAGATGCAAGTCGTCCCGTGGGTTGGATTTCTTACACCTATATTTAGCAATACAAACCCTATAAATCTAAATTGAAAAGCCATAATTCTTAAATCACAGAAAGAGGGAGAAGAAAGGGCATAAAGAAAAATAATGTAGGGTTTGTTTCTAGAATGATTTTTTTGTGCAAAACAACACGTTTGTGGTGTGACATAATGAAATAGTGCACCGGTGCCATATTTTACATATGGCGCACTGATAAAAAAATATTTTGTTTTATTTTTTATTTTTTTTGCTCAATAATTTCGTGGTGGGTTGGGATAATACAACGCACCGATGCGCTAGGTTACGCTAAGTGCACCGATGAAAAAAAATCTGTTTTTTTTTTTAAATTCACTCAAGGGCCGACATGGATTAGGATTCGACTATGCAAGTCGTCACGTGGGTTGGATGTCTTACGCCTATATTTAGCAATACAAACCCTATAAATCTAAATTGAAAAGCCATAATTTTGAAATCACAGAAAGAGAGAGAAGAAAGGGCATAAACAAAAATAATCTAGAGTTTGTTTCTAAAAATGGATTTTTATTTTTATTTTGTTTCTGAAAACTATAGAAAAAAAGTAAAAAAAAATGAAGAAAAATAGAAAAAACAATAAACATTGGATTTTTATTTTACTTCATAGAAAAAACTGCAGAAAAAAAAAAGTAAAAAAAAACAATAAACTTTAATCACGAGATCATTTGAAATTCTATGCTACAGGGTTTGAACCACCAAAGGTTTGGAATTCTGATTGTCTGAATGATTCTGTTCGAATGTATTTCCTTGCTCCACAGTGCTCTCGTGCTCTGTTTGCTCCAGGTATGTCTCCTGCAAATCTCTGGCTGAGTTTTTTTGCAAAAATAGTGAAGTAATGAAAAGTGTTTAGTATTTAAAGAAGTGTTTTATGAAATTAGATTTTCAAAAATATTTTGCCACCCATTTTCCAATTTACCATTTTTTTTCACTTAAACAAAATAGAGTTGCACTTTTTTCTTTGCGGTTATTCGTCACTGGTGCGTCTGTTTATAAAACAACACCGATGCGCAATAACAAAAATGCACTGGTGCGGTGATCTGTACATTAGCATCGATAACAAGAAGTTCATTTTTAGGGCACAAAAATTACGTTTAGGTGTGTGCACAAAAAATTATTGTTGATTTTGCTCAAATGCAGGGAGAAAATATCATAATTATATTGAATGGATGATTCTTCAAAATCCAGCTCATTCCATAATATTTCTCAAACTCCATTGCAGAGTTCTCCCTATCCATCTCAAGACATAATATTTACTTCATATTTTATTTTTATTTTCATTATCTAATTGAATTTATGTTTTTTATCCATGTCAATCATGCACAACTTAATAAAATTTATAATGTATACAAATTTGTAGGTTCATGCAGATTTATCATCGAGTTCAGATGCACAAAATATTCAAATAGCTCCAAAACGTCAGAAGTTCTTATTAGGAGCTACATACTGCAAGGCGCATTTGGTAGATGAAAATGGACAGCCGCTTCATCCTACCAATTGTAACAATATTGCATCTTCTAGCCACAATCCCGAGACAATGATGGTAATAATTATAATTGTCTGGTATATTGATTAATGTAATTATTTCAACGTCAAACCAGTTTATAATCATGCAATATTGTCAACATGGTTACTAATTGATATCATATATTTTGTGCTAATCATGTTAAAATATTTTTTTTAAATTATTAGGATTCTAGTGATGATGAAAGACCTACCCACCATCTTCCGTTGCACCCCACGACAACGTCAAATCGAGATAAGACTAAATTAATAGAAAAAATTAGAGAGGAACGGTACCAAGAATCGTTGAATCGACCACTGATTCAATTCATGTTACGTCCAAATACACCAATTAGGAATGACTACAACAATAGTAGTTATTCACAAGCTAGCAATCGAGGAAATAAAATAGAGGTTGGTATGGATGATTACTTAAGGGATATGATTGCCATGGAGACAGTATTTTTAGATGCATTCCAAAACGATGATCGGCTAGAGGATGATGCTCATATCGCTGAAACATTTTTCAAAAGCCTTAAATTTGCTTCCACCACCCCTCTCTTTGGACTTGGCAGTTAGTCAAAGTATACCCAGTTGGGGACAATGATGTTACTGTACAACTTGAAAGCAAATTTTTGCTTTTATAATGCATGTTTCTCAAAACTTTTAAGGTAACTTACCATAAAGTACTCCCTTATATAAATTTGAAATATAATCAGTACACTGCAATGAACATTACAAATGGTAAATTATATGAACGTTAATAATTATATCGGCATTAATGTACATTTATTTATATATTTTTCCATGACCACCAACTACAGGTTATTCAAAGATAAGGTTCTTCCGAGTGATAATGTCTTTCCCGGTAGCTGTGAAGAGGCAAAGAAATTGTTGAAAATGTTGGGTGTTGAGTAAATATCATATCATGCATGTCCAAATGATTGTATTCTATATAGAGGAGAATATGCAGACAAAGATATGTGTCTGAAATGTGGGCATGACAGGTATGATAAATAAAAAAAATAAGGGTAAATCACGTACTGGTCCTCCTTTTAAGATATTGAGGCACATGCCTATAATCCCAAGGATTCAAAGGCTCTTTCATTGCAAAGAATTAGCTATGTTTCATGGATGGCATGCCTCACAGAGAAGTGAGTTGGGAGTTATGAAAATCCCAACTGATTCAATAGCCATGAAGCATATAGAGGATATATGGCCCAAAAAATTCAAGGATGAAGTACAAAGTCTACGACTCAGCATAGCCATGGATGGTGTCAACCCATATTCCCTCCAAAAAACCAACTATTTTGTTTGGCCTATAGTAGTGATCAATAAAAATATCCCCCCATGGTTGTTCGTGAAGAATGAACATCTTATGCTGGCTCTCATAGTCCCTGGTAGAAGACAAGTGAATATATGGATGTCTACTTACAACCACTAGTAGATGAATTGAAGGAATTATGGGATGGGATAAATTTATATGATGTATCAAGACCCATCGCAACAGAGAGGAGTTTTACGTTGTATGGAATATGTGCTTACATGACACATGATTATCCAGGCTTAGGAGTTTTCTCTGGTAAATTACATGTTTAATTTATTGATTTGTTTATATATGTAATAATATTATTTCACATATTAGTTATTTAATTCATTGTAATAATTTTTCTGATCTTCATGATATTCATTAATGTGCCATGCATATTAATTGTATGCAATAATATCATAGGTCTTGTAACAAAAGGGTATTTTGGATGTAAATGTTGTGGACCTTCTCTGAAAGCTAGATGGTCCAAGGACCTACAAAAGCCAGTGTATGATTGCTCCAAGGTATTCCTCCTAGAAGAACACCCTTACAGAAGAGCAGCATTCACTTTCAATGGTAAACAAGAGAGAACCCAAAGGCCTCCAATAACGACACCAGTTGAATGTCTTAGAGCATGTGAGAGAGAGAAGGAGAAGGAGTTCATAGAAATGTTTGATTCAAATGGAGGAGCCTATGTTTGATGATCCAGAATTCTTCGACACCTATGTTGATAAATTGCCCATTGGGATGAAGAGGAAATCTATCTTTTATAACCTCCCATATTGGGAGCATATTAAGATTACCCACTTATTATATCTCATGCATATATTTAAAAATGTTTCATCTTCTTTATGGAGGAACATATCATCGAAAAAAAGTGACCCATTAGTTGTTAGGAAAGATCTTATTACTTCAAAAACTAAAAAGAAACATTGGCCAAGACGATTAGAAAGTACAGGATCAAAAGTAAGCATTGGTCCCTCTAATTCATGGCTTTTCAAAGAAGGTGATGTCCCATGGATTTAAAAAAAAGATGATATTTCTTTGGCAAAGGAAGTTATAATGGGTGTGAGGGTGCCAACTTCATACGGGTCTTCACTACGGTGCTGCTTCACTGTGGATGACCATTTTTCGGGGTTGAAATCGCATGGCCATTTGAATCTTCTAAGAGTACGTAAAATGTCAAAAGCATGATTTTATCATTTGCTATATTAATAAATTTTATTCCATGAGGGAATCATAAAACATAACTAATTTTGTATATTATTGCATGTGTTTATAACTTTGAGGTGTCATTACCCTTTTTTCGTGCATGGGTGTGTGAAACATGAATTCCCTCAAGACCTAGGACGTGCCATATCTAAATTATCTACATTTGTATGTTGGATCACATCAAAGGAGATTCATGTTGCTAGCATTCCACGGTGGCGTCAAGAGATAGTTGAGATTGTTTGTATGTTTGAGAAGTAACTGCCGACGAGTTTCATGGACTTATAGGTTCATATTCTAATTTACCCAGTAGATGAGGTTGAATTAGTTGGGGTGGTTTCTTGTCAATGGATGTTCTTCTTAGAGAGGTACATGAAGAAATTGAAAGGTTTTGTTCGACAAAGGGAAAAACCCGAGGGGTTTATGGCAGAGGGGTACATATCATATGAGTCTTTCTATTATGCCAGTGAGTACATCAAGCAGATCAACAATAGAAAAGGTGCGGTGATTTGGGACGATGAAAGGGATGAAGACAAAAGAGAAGGGGAGTTGCTACAAACGAGTGGAAAAAATCTCTTGATAAAGAGTAAGCGACTTATAATTTTTCAAATTTACACAAATTTAATATTCATGTTGAACTTCGATATAATGTATATTTTGATCTCTAAGTACTATATAATGTTGTTTTTATTTCATCAGCGAATTCAGAAATTGAAGCAATCAATAAATTCGTTCTTTACAATTTTAAAGAGACACAACCGTGGGTCACATTGTACGAACAAAAGAGGATGAAATGGGATAGTGACAGGAAAGAATTCAGACAGTTGAATGGTATAAGTGTGCCTTATCCCAATCATTTAAAAGAAAATATGCCAAAAATATGCCCCAAAAGTTGGGTTGTTGACCAAGTCAGAGAGCAATACGGTGCAACTGGTCGTTACCTACGTGTTGAAGAGGATGCACTAAACATAGGGATTGGGTGTAGCAACTCCGTAATAATCTTTTTAATTTATATGTAAATTTGAAAATTATAAGACATTTATATTTCATATTTTAACTGTTGGGTTATTATAAGATACATGACACTATGATTTTTTTAACTTATTTTATAATAGGTACATTTGTTCCCATCTATGTGGGCATATGGACACCATTTTCACACAGAAAATGTCGATGCTGGAAACATCACAGAAAGTTGTGGAGTAGAAGTCGAGTTCGATCAATCTAGTCGATCTAGCTACCGTGATAAAAACCTAGTACGAGGGACATTAGGTTACATCAGAAAGATATAAGAGATCATTAAAGTGGATTTCTCTTCTTTCCAATGTGCTATTTTAGGTGCAAGTGGTGGGACACCTTTGATTGGAATAATGTAAAGGAAGATCACGATAGTAGGCTGATATATATCAACTCTAGAAAGATGAGGGATGAAGCTAAGGAGCCCTATGTTTTCCCCAAACACCTCAACCAGGTGTTTTTCTACCCAGATGTGTTGGATAGGGATTGGTGGTTCGTATTGACACATGACCCTAGATCAAAACATATTTCTGAGAACAATAGTGTTATCATGCCATGCGAGCTGGAAGATAATGAGGGTGATCATGAGAACCGAGAGTGACATGGTACATGTGTTATTTCATCAATATTTATACTTTTTAAGATGGGTTTTTCGAAACATTATAATATGTATTTTGAATTAATTGGTAATTTTTCAGTGTTTTAATGTTAAAATCAATATTTCACTTGATAATTTGCAATTATGTTGATCTCAAAAACAATGGCGTACTGTATAAATTAGTTCTTTTTTTTGTCTCTAATATCATAATAAAATAATGATAATTTTAAAGTACATGAATTTATTTGCATTATTTTCTAAACTTTATTATGTTACAATAATTCATATTATTCAAGAATTAAAATTTCACAATTATTTAAAATTTTACAAATTTACAAATTTAAAAATTTTAATAAAATCATTTCACATTAATACAATTAAAATTTTACAAATATTTTACATACAATCACAATTACAATTACAATTACAATTTTACAATTTCGCATACAATTACAATTAAAATTACAATTACAATTTTAGAATTTTACATACAATTACAATCAATTCACAGTAATACAATTAAAATTTTACAAATATTTTACATAGAATTATAATTATAATTACAATTACAATTACAATTTTACAATTTCACATACAATTACAATTACAATTACAATTTTAGAATTTTACATATATACAACTACAATTTTACAAATTAAAAAATTATAATTACAATTATAATTTTACAAATTTACATATATACCGTTACAATTACAATTTTAGAATTTTACATACAATTAGAATTACAAATATTACAATTTTACAATATCATGATCATTTAATATTAAATTAATTAATAAACATCACGTTCATGATAACCATCTTACAAACATCATATTTGACTAAAAAACACTTTCAAAATCGCTAACATCATCGTGATCATGATCATCTAACAAAACACAATTAACATTATATATTAACATCATCACAACATAAACATCAAATATACATCCCATGTGAAATAACTGTTATCATATACACATCTATCTGCAAGCTACACATTAAATGAAGCACATATCATACATGACCTAAGAATATACACGTCATGATGATCACCAACATGTAAATTAAGTACAACTGCAACATGAACATAAAATACATGGACTATATATATATATATATATATATATATATATAACTGAATAATGTCAAAAAGTATACAACCATAATATAAATGTCATGGATCAGCTAGTGGTACATCATCAATAGCAGTGCTAGTAGAGGTCTGCTCAGTCAATGGTGCAGCCTCGACAGTCGATGGTCCAGCCTTCTCATGATCATGAGTACTGCTGGATGCTATAGGCTGCTGACTAGACATGGTCGTCGATGGTCCAGCTTGCTCTCCATGATGACTGTTGCTCGATGCTAGTGGAGGCTTCTCATGTGGCTTGGCACGAGGTGAACGATCATCAGATAATGAGTTGCTGCTCGCGGACTGTCGATCACGTGCTGCATCTTGACCACGCTTATAACATGCAATGGTCCTCCTTAGCCATGTCACTAAGGTCGTAGCTCCTACAACATGCCGCATCAGTATGTACATGTCACGTGACATGCCTCTCCACATATGTAACAGCCTACCATCGGATTGTATGTCTCTCATATTAGTGGGACTGATGCCCACCTCAACAATCAATGCAGTGAGTTGGTCACCCAACTCCATCATGTATCTGCTATCAAGCCGAACGCGCCTAGAAAAAGGCGGTATCGGCGCACCAACAAGAGCAAGTCTCTATACACCGACTCCTCATGATCCTCGGCATCTGGCATTCCCTAATCATCATCAGGATCCACACCTGGATCATGTGGTGGTGCCTGCATGTCCTTGCCATAAAAATATGTAATGTATACAAAATATATACAAGTACACAACAATAATTAGACAATTTCATTACAAAATTTAATAAAAACAAGTTAAAGAACATGTTAGAATAAATTTAAATAAAACAATAATATTACCTCTACCATCTGGTGGCTCATCAGCTGTGAAGAGGATGTTGGAACACCCTCGCCAATCCAAACCCGCATAAGTATAGGGGACCATAATGAAGGGATGCTCGTCAACACTAGCTAGCAACTCTAGTGCATCATTCCATATCCTCGTTGGAAACACAGTCTCACCCCTCTTGGGCATCATCTGCCCCCACATGTGCACCGTGCCTCGAACATCGGCCTGCGAGGCTACCGAACAAAAGTAGGCCTCGTCTCTAGAAACCTCTCAGAAAATAAACAAAAAAGCTTTGAAGAAAAAGGGAAGTTGACCTTCCCTTGTGCATGAGCATGGCATCTATCTAAGGTTGTACAGAACTACCACAAAAAAATGGAAGACCACCTGACAAGTCATGGCTGCTATACTAAAGAATCAACATAATATAGACGTGAGCAAATAATGCATTTCCTCTCACTGGTGTTGTGTGAAATGGTCGAAATGAGAAGTGAGAGGCACCTCACCTCCTAACTACCAAATGCACCAATACGTAACTGACCTCTAGCGACCTAAAAATCTGAAGGAGACATTACATCTTCTCCAATATATATGTGGGAGTACACTAACTAACTCCCTACTACATAGCCAGTTGGAACCTCTGGGAATGAGGGAAAATCCACCCCTCTCCTCAATAGCCCTGTAATGAAATATATATCCTCCTCAGTGGGTGTGTAGCACTGGTTACGACCAACCCGGAAAGCCTATTGGTGGGCATTCCACTTGTGGATAAGATGTCTCAAAAACAAACCATGGCCCTTTAGGGAAGTAGCCTCCTCATAGAACTTGAGGAGGCCTACCTGCCTTAGGATCCCTTTGGTAGTTGCTGTAATAGGGCGAGGGTATGCATCTCTCTCCCTCTCTCGTGCCTCCCACAGGAGAACCATGTTATACTAGTCAACCTGTTGTTGCTATTGTTCCCTCTCTTCTCTCCTTTCACATCTCTGAATGATTGACATATTTAATACAATTTTTTTACTAAATGAAGCATGTATTTAGAAATACACATATATATATTTTTTTTGGAAAAACAAAAAAAAAAAATATATTCAGTGCACCAAAAAAAAAATTCATGCAGCGGTTCCGGTGCATTTTTTTATGGAGCACATCGATGGCGATGCACCAGATAATATTCACTGCACCGGCGACGATGCTCCTGAAAATTTGCAGCGCATCGTTGACTATGTACGGTCTCAAGCGTATGGTGTACTGAGTAAAATCTACGCCTCGGGGCGTATAGTTAAGTCAGTGGACTGACCTCCTACCATCATTCAATAGTCAATGGTGCAATATTTTACCGAGCTGCACCATTGACCCTGTCGAAATTTTGAATACGGTGCGCTAACGAAAATACCCATCCTAAGGCAGATATTTTAGTCAATGCACCACGTTGCCGTTATTCCACTAGATCAATGGTGCGACAGGGTAACTGACCACACCGCACTTGTAAAAAAAATTAAACTAACATAGTGCGCCTTCGATAATGCCCCTGCCTCGATGCAAATACTGTTAGCACCGGTTTACCAGGCCGCACCGTTGACACTTTAATAATGCAGAAAGCAGAGTGCTGACAACATTACCCATCCCGGGGCGTATATTTAAGTCAACGCACCGCGTTGCTACTATTCCACATGGTTAACGGTGTGGCCGGATAAATGACCGCACCGTACTTCTTTAAAAATTTTAAAATAACACGGTGCGCCTTTCGGTATTGCCCTGGAACCAGTGCGGATACCATTAGCACCAGTTGTGGTGCGGCCTATAAATTTACAGGCAGCACCGCGAGCCAAACGACTCGAGTACACCGTGCGACAAATATTTTTTTTTTTCTTTTAAATGGTTAATTTTAAAGTTATTTGAAATTACAATCCACTAAAAGGCTTAATTATGGAAAAATAAGAAAAATACCTGTACATTTGGCCATTGAGGAGGCATATTTGCTGTAGAATTTGCAAAAGAAAATTTGCCCACCGTTTTGCAAGATTCAAGCTGGAGATTAGTGGGCAATGCATAGCAGCAGTGCATGTAATGGGTGCAATGGGAGCGCCGATGTCAGGGCGGCTCACTGAGAAAAGTGAAAAATGTGGTTTTCTGGCCATAATTTTTTTTTTATTTAACCCTGTTCTGATGCACAATGTTTTATGGGCGCACTGATGCGGTTACTTAATACCGCACCAGGTGGTTTTTGTTTTGGATTTTTTTTTATGAGGCACCGTTGCAGAAGAGTTGTAAAGCACTGGTGCGCTACAGTAATACGATGCATCGGGAGGGTGTTTACGGAGCGCACAGTATCTGGTGTGCCAATGTTTTATGAACACCGGTGCTTTCCCTTGTTAAAAGCACCGGTGCGGTTTACAATGATAAGCGCATTGGATGAAAAACATTTGTAAAAACCTCCACCTGCCAACCTCCGCTAGAAACAGATGTCTGGGGTATTTTTATAATGGGTTCTTCAAAAACATCCGCTAGAGGGTATTTTCCTTGTAGTGGGGGGTACTCGTTGCATGAAAAATTCAATTCTTCATCCAAGGAGTACCCATGTTGCATACTTTTGATGGATCCTGTTACACGAAAAATGAGAAATAAATGAAAAACTTTATTGCAATCATGTTTTTCATGTATTTCTCATTTTTCGTGTAACAAGATGCATCAAAAGTATGAAACATGGATACTCCTTGGATGAGAAATTAAATTTTGCATCCAACGAGTACTCCCACTCGAAATTTGAATAAAAAATTTAGGAGATAAGTTGAAAATACGAGTTGAAAAAGTAGTTTTATTATTTTATTATTTTTTAATATTTGTACCCTTTCACTTAAAAAATGGTGAATCATCCCCCATGGTTGACATCATCATCTTGAATCCTATTGGTTCTTATAAAGATTATTTTGGTTATACATTTTTCGTAGGAGGCCTATTTTAGACCTCCAAATTCCCATAATGAATATGTCCTCGCCTAGGACACCATAAATCCATCATACATGGGTCCATCTACAACACACCTTGATGATGTCCTCTTGCCTTTCGACCTGATGTGCTTGTTGTCACCTTGGCTTCTTGGTTGGCCTCCAAAAAATCCACTTGGTATCCTCCAAACAACTCCTAAGGCTTCCTCAAGCTTCCCATAAATTGATCCATGTGATAGTCAACACTTTGACCCAATACTACACCATTGGATCTACTCCGAGGTAGATCCTTCACCTCCTCGGAAGATCATCCACATGGCACCAGCAGGCTGCAAGTCATGATCCAATCATGGGCAACGCTTTACCCAACACTCCTCCACAAAACACTATTTTCCTCCATTATTTCCTTGATGCTACTGAAATTATAGTTAGGGCACAATATGCAACCCTTAACCCTCCATGTTGTCAGCAAAAAAAACCTTCTAGGGCTACGGTCCACCTAGGAAGGGAAACTCCCATGCTACGTTGTCCCAAATAATTATTTTCCACCTTCAAATTTCCTTGGAACAACTCCAGTTGTTGGCTATGACATGTGGCCTAGCACATCAGCTATTTGTCGATCTGGGCCACCATCAAATATAACCCAAAAAACTCCAAAAATTTATTGTTCTATCCCTCTCCTCCTCGATCAACTAACCCATAAATATGGACCTTAAACCAGCCTTCTAGCAACCCCTTAACAACTCCACTGTCACCTACAACACTCAGAACTTAACTACAGATCACCACATTTCTCCTCAGCATCTGATCACGTTGTCCTTGACCCTTTTGCTACGGCTAGGCTCCTTCAAATTTGAGAGATATATTGGAAGGATGTTGCACACAAATAGATGCCTAAAAAACACCATATCACCCTCATTTTATAGCCTAAAGAGGGGCTTCAATGAATTAATGAAGAGACACACATGTTGGAGGAATTTGCATCAAGCATACATGACTTGAAAACCAATAATTAAATTGTCAACTTCAAAAATTCATCTCTCTAATGACAACTCGGAATCAGATGATTCTCATTACGTTATAATCATCTCACCGAGAATTATCATCCTCATCCATCACATGTCTATCATCATTGTTTTGTCCCAAATCATGATGGGTGCAAAACCCCCAAGCTTAGATCACAAGCTCACAAGCCCAGTTGTGGCACTTTGACCTCCAACTCCCGAACACTAGGGCTTGGAGTACATCCCAAGCTACACCAAAAATCAACAGGTCCCTGGTGTATATCCTCTTATTTTTATGTTTCTTGTTCCTTTTCTTCCTCATATTCATAATCTATCTAAAATAATTTCTTCTCAACACAATTATGACCTTTAGTGTATTTTCTATCACAACTATAACAAAGCTCTTTTTTTCTTTTTTCCTCAAAATTTTGTGGTGTCAACCTTGTAGGTTGTGGAAGGTTAGGAGTAACAATACTTCTATATTTAAAGTTGTGAGTGGTATACTTCCTTGTTTCCATAATTTTTCTTTCAACTCTTCTTACCACCAGGAATGCCATCTACAATGAATCAAGTTCCTAAAAGTGAACCTCATGTTGAATGCTATCCTTTAAAGTCCTTATGAAGACAACAATCCTATGCTCCTCTAAAATATCAGTTACTCTAATATTCAATTTTTAGAAGTCCTCAATGTGATCCACCATTGAGCCCTTCTGTTTTAGAATTATCAATTGGCTAAAGAAGGTGTTTCTCTTTGTATCCTCATAATGTGTTATTATTTCCTCCATAAAAATTAACCAAGTGACAAGTGGTTTACAAGAAAAAGTCCATTGATACCATACAAATTGATTTGGTTCTAAATATAAATATGCAATGCGTACATTTTGCAATGCAATGTAGTATACCTAGGGGGTATAATATAGGGTACAGAGGGAGGTACCCAAGGGAATAATATGATGTAATAATATAAGAATGATAAATAATTGGGCCATAGTTAATAAATAAAGTGGTTAACCCACATTATGTAAGGGACCACATGTAGCTAGGGAATAAAGTGATAAGCCCATTGTATTGGATGTATGGTATTGAGATACCCATGGTATTGAATTTATGAAACCTATATAGAGGCTAGAGTCTCTCCATTGAGAGATGTCAAGGATTATTGTATGGGCAAGCATATGGCTTGTGGAGTGATCTCCTTCCTTAAGGAGTGAATGTATGGTGTTGCCCTACCTTAAGGGTTTTGATATTAATGAAGATCTAAAGTTCTGTCTTCTATTGTGTTAGTTCTTGGGTATATTTTCCATTTATATACATTTTCTTGTCAGATCTACTACAAGTGGTATCAGAGCACTTTCTTGGGCTGAGTTTGGAGATTTGTTTTTTCATTTTTTTGCAGGAAATTATTGGGCGGCGAGTTTGTGGAGCAGATCTGGAAAATTTGGTGAAATTTTTTTAGAAATAAATATCAGATCTGGATTCCTTACGTAAAAATACCTAATTTCAAAAAAAAAAATCAGTTGAATCGGAGTCCGGATGAGGGTGATATCGCTGATTTAAATTCAGTTGTGTTGCAGAAATGTTTCTGATGGAAATTTGTGTACGGTGGATCTCCTGAAATTTTTAGTAGATTTTGGTGCACAATCTCAGACAACTAATTACAGATCTGAGCTCCCCTTGAAAAATCACCCGATTTCAAAAACAAAATCAGTCAAATTGGAGTTCGGATGAGGGACTTATCACTGATTTAAAATCAGCCATTTTTTCATAAATTTTGTGACGGCAGGACAGTTGCAGCGCAAATCTGTGTTTCCAGAGTGGCTAGATCGGGATTTCATTCATATGGTTAGATGCAGAATGGATATTCCATTTTTGAAAACAGGTTATATTAAGGATTCTGAGTTATACTGACCGAGTAATTTCCATTTTAAATTTTTTCCAAAGTAAGTGATCTTCTTCAAAACCCTTACTTTATTTTATGGATTCTCGCAAGATGAAGTTTACAGGAAAAGATGATGGCCCTGCTATTGAAGATTTCTTACAACATCTCAAGGCTCAATATCGAAGTTTTTGGATATCCTCCATAGGGCTTCATCTGAAAGATGAGGCAAATAAATAGTGGACCTCACTTAACAGCGTAGTGAGGAAACTTCCCGAGAAAAAACTTGAAAAAGTCATTTTGGACAAAGGGTCTAAAGCAAGAAAACAAATAGGAAGGTGGAAACGAATTAGAAACAAGGACAACAACCCCTGGATGACACATAGAGAGGTGCGACGATCCACCCACAACACATCAACACAGAAGAACCACCAGAACCCACTTCCATCTCAAGCGAGCAAGAAATCGACTAGATCGAGTGTTCACCTTTCTCTGGGATGGCTGGATGCACGTGAATGGTACCAGTGGAATACTCTTTTGAGTAGATCTTATTATTTGTGTTCTTCTTATGTTTCAGGGACGAAACATGTTTAAAGGGGGTGTAATGTAGTATACCTAGGGGGGATAATATAGGGTACAGAGGGAGATACCCAAGGGAATAATATGATGTAATAATATAAGAATGATAAATAATTGGGCCATAGTTAATAAATAAAGTGGTTAACCCACATTATGTAAGGGACCACATGTAGCTAGGAAATAAAGTGATAAGCCCATTATATTGGATGTATGGTATTGAGATACCCATGGTAACTACCCATGGTATTGCATGTATGAAACCTATATAGAGGCTAGAGTCTCTCCATTGAGAGATGTCAAGGATTATTGTATGGGCAAGAATATGTCTTGTGGAGTGATCTCCTTCCTTAAGGAGTGAATGTATGGTGTTGCCCTACCTTAAGGGTTTTGATATTAATGAAGATCTAAAGTTCTGTCTTCTATGGTGTTAGTTCTTGGGTATATTTTCCATTTATATACATTTTCTTGTCAGGTCTACTACAACTATCCTTTAAAGTCCTTATGAAGACAACAATCCTATGCTCCTCTAAAATATCAGTTACTCTAATATTCAATTTTTAGAAGTCCTCAATGTGATCCACCATTGAACCCTTCTATTTGAGAATTATCAATTGGCTAAAGAAGGTGTTTCTCTTTGTATCCTCATAATGTGTTATTATTTCCTCCATAAAAATTAACCTAGTGACAAGTGGTTTACAAGAAAAATTCCATTGATACCATACAAATTGATTTGGTTCTAAATATAAATATGCAATGCGTACATTTTGTTTGTGTTTCACATCGTGTAGATCAAATATTTCTCCATCTGAAGTATCCATGTTACCGAATCCTTGCCATCAAACTTCCTCATATTGATATTTGGAATATGTTTGGTCTTAAATCCAAAGTTAGAGTCTCTAAACTCATGATTAACATTCATTTTTCTTTCACCGTGTGTTTCATGGAATACTTTTTCGTCATCCAGAAGCATTTCTTGTAGAATATTTGTCAAACCTTCCACATATGCTTTTAAACCATCCTTCAAACCTTTCATACCAAATTTTATTTTTTATTCTAAACCATACATTTTAACATTCATCATCGCTTCTAATTCAATTTTTATTACTCTTTGTGAGAGAATTTTTTTTTGCACTTGGTCTCGTAATTTTGGTATATCATGTTGCATTCTTCTTCTTATTCATGTGTCATAGTAGAGCTTTCAAGTTATTTATTGGGATTATCCATTTTTTTTAAGGCATATTGAAACCAAATAAATATATTTATGTTTTACTATGCCCTTTGAATTACTTCAGACTAATTTTTCAAACAAAACTTATGAAAATTTACAAAAATACACACCTTTTTCTTCTTGCTTTTTGGAGCTTGATATTGAAATTGTTATATCTATGTAGTTTTGACCTCCCAAGGTTTGGAATTTGGTCCTATGGTAGTACTCTGATTCTTCTTTACAATTCCATAAGTCAAACTAAGATTGAATTCTTAAATATAAATTTATGCTAAATCTCCCATGATGACCTAATTATGGACTGGTTCAGAAGAGCTAATCTATATAGGATTCCATGTGTCACTATTTCAACCTTCAACCTTGAAATTGATACAGGAAAGACCACATTCCATGCAGTTTTAGCCAATGTTTATGAAATCCAAATTTGATTACTGAAAAGAAAGTTATGATGGTTTTCTTTAGGTCACCTATTTGTGACTGAATTCTATAGCATGTAGAAACCCTAACTTCTTTGGACCATATGTCGAAAAATATAACAAACCAAGAGTTGAAATTTCTACATGAAGTTCAAAATGATTTCGGCTTTAGATGATCAGAATTTCAACTTTTGAAGCTTCATAGAAGAAAATTTATAGCGAAAATTTCAAGATGATTTAAGTGAAGTAATGAAACCCTAGAATCTAAAGCTCTCATACCAAAAGTTATGCAACCAAATCACAAAGTAAAAGAAAAAATAGATCAACGAATTGAAAATTAGACTCTTCAAGGGGGAAACCTCCTTTATATCAAATACACGAATAATTCCTAGATGATACAAACAACAAGATCTTATTGGTATATATAGGAGTCTAAGGGGTCACAATATAATCAAATCCTATGTAACAATAATAATGTAACAATAACAATAATGGGCTTCTATGGGGCACAACAATAACAATATGGGGGATACATGGTACACAAATAACAATAGGGGGCTACACTAACAATACCAATAAGAGGGCACACTAGTATTATAGGGACCTGACAAACAATAACCCAAAGACTGGCCTAGTCTAAAAAGGAAGGCTCAAAAGAGAATCTAGAGAGGTCTAACCTCAGAAAAAACAGAGAAGCCCAACACCCCATATAGTAGAGAGGCCCAACCTCTGAGATACCAAACTAGAATGAGGGATAACGTGATTAAAACTTGGTAGAAGAAAAACTAGAGAACTCAACATCATAGAGAAAAAAAAAAAGAGATTTGGAAAAATATGAAATTCCAAGAGGGAAGGAAAGGTGGTGAACTTGAGAGGAAGGATGGGAAGGCCAAATAAAATAAGGTCCCCAACTTCTCCAAAGAAAATATGTTAAAAAATAAACTCAAGGTGTTATCCTTTCTGAAGAATTATCTTAGAAGCTGAGACTGAATGCAGTCGCAACTTGTGGAAGGAAAAAATGGAGTGATGAAGAAAAGCATTGTGTTAAATTGGCTCCCCTAGCTTTTCTCTCCATGAAGAGTGACAAAATAAGTGGATGTGAGAGTTGGAGATAATGTTGCAAGCCTTTGATACCATGACATATGACACTGAGAAAAACCATATAAGGTGCCTTTTTGTGAGGCTAACAACACGTAATTCCTCTTCATTTCTAGAGTTGGTATTATATTAATGAACTACATGTTGCTTGTTCAGAAGAAATTATACCAGTAATTACCACTTCATTTGATGTGAGTTACGTCCATCAACCTAGAAATTAAGATTTCCATCAATGGTTGTAGCGAAAGGCCAATCGTATAAGGTGACTATAACTTTATCAGAGGTGGGAGGATCCATTTATATACTAAGGAGACTCATCGAGACTTCCAAACACAAGGGGGGTAATCGACGTATCGAGAAATGAATTGTGGAGCGAGGACGTCCCCCACATCGCTTATGAAGTCCATAATATTTCCTTTAAGGGGGCATGCTACCACATCCCTTGGCCATGTGGCCAAGTGGGACAGTGGCAGCCTATGCCATACCCTTTCTCGAGTCAAGCACCACATCCATGATTTAAACACCATTACTATTATTACCATAAAGAGTATAAATATAATATTACAAAATTCAAGTTAAACTAATTATGTGAATAGTCATGTCTATTTTGGAATAAGGCTTCTGGAATTTTAATTATTTATTAATAATTACTAGAAAAATGGTATAAGCTTGACTTTCACATAATATTCTATAATATTTTTGGTAGCATACACAAATCAAATCAAAGCCTGAGATTTATTTTCAAAATAGTTATGTTTATTTTTTTTTCCTTTTAATTTGTATAACTACCTAATAAATAACTATATACAAAAATTCTATCAAACTAACCAATTGTGAAAAAATGAATTTTATTTTTTTTTAAGTTCGGGAGAAAATAAAAACATAGGAAGTATATGAGGTTTTCAACATTAAAAATATTTGTATCCATAACGTTGTGGAATGTGACAACTCAATATGTTTCTATCGATATTTAGGGATGGTAATCATAGATACCATTTAAGCTCTTTTTCATTTTTTTTTACCAAATTCTTATAATTAATTTTTATATTAGATTCTGAATTTCATTATTTAAAATATGCTTTCTAAAATACAATTGAACTTAGTTGTAATCAAAATGACAATTAATTTTCGTTTACTCATAATCACAATTAATTTTCATTTTCATTAAAATGTTTTTCTTTCTATCAGGGTATCCCACGCAACCTCCTCGGCCTAAGTGACGTGAAAGGAATTTTCTTGCTATTGGGGTATCCCACGCAACCTCCTCGGCCTCCGTGACGAGAAAGGATTCATTGAAGGATGGTGTGAGTTAAATTCAAAATTTTATTAATATTTTTTTTATGTGTTTATTTTTCTGTATGTCAGGGTTCTCTGTTATTTATTTGTTTTTGTGGTTGTGGATCTGCAGCCTTGCACCTGTGTGTTGTTGTTTTTTGTGCGAAGGTTGTTTCTGATGGTGAGAATTAAATTAAACTGGGGAAGGTTGAATTATATTTTATTATTTTAGTTTCATTATGTTGGGGGATTTCTGGGATGATATATATGATTGCTAAGCCTTGGAGTGAAAAGATACACTATGATCCATCGTGTACATGTATATTGGGCATCGTGATAAAGTGTGATTTAGTGGATACCTCCTCCTCACATGTAATGTTAATGGACTTTTTTACTTCAGCGTAAAATGCGATATAAATTTTTTAAAAATAAATAAATAAATATTAAAACGTCAGATTCAATTGTTAAAAAAAAGGTAAGTGCTTATTATTTATATGCAAATAAACAATGTTTTTAATTAAAAAAATTGTTTGCTATACCAAGAAAATTTCTAAAGTAAATTGAATAATTTTAACAATGAAATTCAACACTAACTTTCCATTGTGAAAAAATTTAAATTCAAAAAGCCATGTGTTTTTTTCTTAGTAAAAACATGCACATATTTCTAGCAATACGAACATGTGTGTGCTCTTGCACCTAGAAACTTTAACACATGATAAATGTTTGAGATGAGATTCAAGAATAGAGAGAGTGAGAGTGGAGGGTTGGGGATAGAAAGAGAGAGAGATCTATGGAGAGTGGACATATAGAGATATGATGGACGAGAGAAGAGAATGAGAGATGGTCAGTAAGTGAGGGAGAGTGAGAGAGGGATAGATGTATGGAGATAGAGACAAAGTTGAAGAAAAAATAAGAGTTGGAGGGGGTTGTTGCGAAGGAGGGATTGAGGGAGGGTGAAGAGAGAGGAAAAAAGATATATATATATATATATATATATATATATATATATATATATATATATGGAGAGAGAGAGAGAGAGAGAGAGAGAGAGAGAGAGAGAGAGAGAGGTTGTTTTTAAGGAGGAATTGAGGGAGTGAGGCATGGATAGAGAAAGTAAGGAAGGGGAAATGAGGGGGATTATATTTAAGGAGGGGACTAAAATAAGGAGAGTCGGGGGAGATAGAGACATATATAGAGGGGAGAGAGAGTGAGAGAAAGAGGGGGGGAAGGGCGTGAGAGAGAGAGATACATAAGGGAGAGAGGAAAAAAAAGCTAGAGGGAGAGAGAATGAAAGATAGAGTGAAGAGAGTGAAGAGTTGGAGGGGGCTAAGAGGGAAGAAGAGAGATGGAAAACGAGTGAGAGATGGAGAGAAAGAAATTTATTAGAGAGAGAGAGAGAGATATGGATGGGGGAGATAAAGGGGGAGAGGGGGAGGTAATAAGAGAGAGAGAGAGAGAGAGAGATGTATGGTGGAGATAGAAGGGGAGATGGAGAGGTAAGGAAAGAGAGAGAGAAAGATACAAATATAGATATGGATAGAGAGAGAGAGAGAAATGGGGATGGAGAAAGAGAGAGAGAGAAGGAGAAAAAGAGAGAGGAGAGGGAGAGAAGATATAGATAGAGATAAAATTGGATAGGGGCAGTTGTGAAGGAGTGAGTGAGAGATTGAAGGATGGAGGGACAAAGAAAAGGGGGAAGAAAAAGACAGAGTTAGAGATAAAGAGAGTGAAATTTGGAGGGGGAGCATGAGAGATGGATAAGGAATGTGGAAATGTGAGAGAGTAAGAGAGAGGTAGGAATATAAGGATAGAACTAGATGGTGGAGAGAGGGGAGAGAGAGATATGAAATAAATGTGTGTGTGTGTGTGTGTGTGTGTGTGTGAGAGAGAGAGAGAGAGAGAGAGAGAGAGAGAGAGAAGGTAATGAGGGGGAGAGAGATGGAAGAAAAAAGAGAGAGAGATGAGGGGGGGAAATAATCATGTGAGAGAGAGAGAGGAGGCTATACAAATAGATAGGTTGAGATAGAAAGGAAGAGTGACGGAGGAAAGATAGAGAGAGAGTGTGTGTGTGTGTCAGGCAACAAGGAAATGTAATAGAGAGGAGGGGGAAAGAGTAGAGAGGAAGTGAGGAGAGAGACGAGGAGAGGAGAAAGGGATAGAGAGAGAGATTAGAGGTGAGAGAGAGAGAGGGAGAGACAAATAGATATGGAGAGAGAATGGGGGGTGAGATATATATATATAGAGAGATAGAGAAGGAGAGAGAGAGGGCAGAGAGAAGGAAGGACAAAGAGAGACGTAAAGACACACACACACACAGATATATATATATATATATATATATATATATATATAAAGGGGGGGGGATATAAAGAAAGAGTGGGGAAAGGAACATTTTAAGGACGAAATTTTATCTTAAAGTGTAAAAATCTTGGTGAGTAATACTAGTACCTAATACATAGACTATAAAATGAATAGCAATATTTTGGTAAAAAAATTCTAATTTATAATAATTTTATATAGTCTCTATAAAATTTTGAGGATTTGTAAGGTAAAATAATTGTATCCTATAAAATTAGGGCATCCCAATTTAAAAAAAAAAAAAATGGAAATTAGCAAATGTTTTTTTTGGAAAGCCATAGAAAATTAGCTCATTTGTGAAATTTTACCCCTAAAATTTTCCTTCGAGTCATTAGGGGAATTTTAGGTCTAAAATGGGCCTCCTAAGTAATTCTTAAAACAATAGTGTAAATAATAAAATAAGATTAGATTATATCATCAAATTTTAGAGGGAAAAAGGAAAAAACTACTTTTTCAACTTATATTTTCAACTTATCTCCCTATGGGTTTACTCAAATGTCGAGAGGGAACACTCGTTGGATGTATAATTTTATTCATCATCCAAGGAGTACCCATGTTGCATACTTTTGATGGACCCTGACACACAAAAATTGAGAAATAAATGAAAAAAGTGATTGCAATCACATTTTTTCATGTATTTCTTATTTTTCATGTAGCAAGGTCCATCAAAAGTATGAAACATGGGTACTCCTTGGATGAGGAATTAAATTTTTCATCCAACGAGTATTCCTACTCGAAATTTGAGTAAAACCTTAGGGAGATAAGAAAATACAATTTGAAAAAGTAGTTTTATTATTTTTTAATCTTTTTACCTTTTTTCCTAAAAAATGGTGAATCACCCCCTATGGTTGACATCATCATCTTGAATCTTATTGGTTCTTATAAAGTTTTTTTTGTTTTACATTTTTCTTAGGAGGCCCATTTTAGACCTCAAACATTCTCTAATGATGGAGGATTGAAAAAGAGACAAAAGGAGATAGGGAGGGAGGAGAGAGAGGGAGGGAGTGGGAAGAAGAGAGAGATAATGAGAGGGAGAGGTGGAGATAGAGAGTGTGAGGGAAGAAGAAAATGAGGGGGATAGAGATAGAGTTGGAGGGAAGAGAGTGTGGGGAACATAACGAAAGAGAGGGAGCAAAGGAGAGATAAAAGAGGAGAGGGAGTGAGGGAGATGAGATAGATCTCTAGTGTGGGAGAAGGAGAGATAGAGGGAAGAAGAGATGCTGGGAGAAGGAGTAAGATAAAGGATGAGGTATGGAGGAGAGATAGATATATATGTAGACATAGAAGGATAGAGGTAGGGAGATATATACATAGCTGGAGGGGGAGATAAATGGGACAGAGAGGAAGTAGCAGAGATATGTATAGGGAAGAAGGGAGAGGTGGAGAGATAGAGATAGTGACGAAGGAGATAAAGAGTGAGGGAGTGAGGAAGAGAGGAGTGATAGAGTGAGGGATAGAGGAGAGAGCTAGGGAGAGGAGAGAGAAAGGGAGATAAGTGAATGTGTAAGATAGGGAGAGAGATGGAGTGAGAGGAAGAGGGAGGGGGATAGAGATAGATAGATATGGAGAAAATAGGAGAGAGGGTGTGGGGAGAGTTTAGATAAAGAAGGAGAGAGGGAGAGAGATGGAGATGGAGATGAAGGGGAAAGAGGGAGAGAATAAGAGAGAAACAAGGAGATGCAAAAAGAGAGTGATGGTAGAGAGAGACAAAGAATAGTGAGGGATTTAGGGAGAGAGAGAATGCAAGATAGAAGGAGATATAAATATTTATGGAGGAGATGAGAGAGAGTAAGAGGGAAGAAAAAATAGTTACATAAAGAAAAATATAGATATGGACATGAGAGTGTTGGGGAGAGAAATAGAGAGAGAATGAGAGAGGGAGCGAGGAGAGAGAGGAGGGAAGAGGTATAGAAATGGAGTTGGAGCGGGAGATAGAGAGGAAAGATGAGAGACATAGACACAGACAAATATAGATATGGAGAGATAGAGAGAGAGAGAGGAGAGAGATAGACCTGTATATGGAGGGGGAAATAAAGGGAGTGATAGGGAGAGAGTGGGAAGAAGAGAGAGATATAGAGGGAAGATGAGAGACAGAGAGGTGGAGATGGAAAGTGAGAGAGAAAGAGAGTAGGGGGAGGGGGAATGAAGATAGAGATGGAAGGTATAAATATTTGGGGATAGAAAGAGAGTGATACAAAGTGAAGGTGGAGGAGAGATAAGGAGAGAGGGAGTGACATAAGGGGGAAGAGAATGGGGGAGAGAGAGGGAATGAATGAGAAAGATAGGATATAGAGATAAATTTTTGGGGGTTGAGAGAGGGAGAGAGGAGGGAGGGATAGAAAGGTAGAGATGGAGACAGAGTTATAGGGGGGATGTAGAGGGGGGGAGAGAGGAGGGAGGGGAAGGGGGAAGGGGGCGCAGAGACAAATAGAAGATCGATGGAAGAGAACAGGTTGAATAGAGGGAGAAAAAGTAATGTGAAAAAAACACACAAGCATTCTAGGATGTGTATGTGGTCCTTCCAATGTGAAAGAAATGTAAAAAAGGTGAAGGAGGGAGGTAGGTAAGGCATTAATTATTGTGGAAAACAATATTAGGAATGCATGCACATTCTTTATAGCATATGAAATGTTTTTTTAGGAACATGTGCAAATTTATACCAGTCATCATTGATGAAAAAATACTGGAGACATGGGGGCTTCACTCAATGAACCCTTGACATATCACGTGCATTCGTGGTATAATAAACAATACCCTTAATTTGACTACATATTGGGAAAACCTCTAAAATCGTATTATTTAACCCCCCTACAAACCCAATACACCTTCCTAATTTAAAAAACCCCTACTTTCACTAGATATTGTAGGTATCCATTTTTCCATTAACATTTTTTATACCCCTTTATATTTTTTCATTAGATTTTAGCTCCATTTTTTATACTTGCGAATTTAAAAACCATTTACCCCCTATTATATGCTCAATATATTATGTCATTTTTTACTCAATGGATATCCCCCAAAATGAATGCATGTGACATGGTATTTCTCCATTAGTGAAGCCCCCTTGTTGTGACTAAAGAGAGTTCAAATCCAATTCCTAAAGTTACAGATCCAAACTCTCTCATATGTTTTCATTAGTGGACCCTTGACGTATATTAAGAAGTTTGATATGGAGAACTCATGTATGAGTAATTAGTTGAGATTCCATTGAAGTGTCCATTACTAATCAGCATTATGTGAGAGAGAGAGAAAGAGAGGGAGTGAGGGAGATAGGGATTCATGTGCTAGTAGACATCCACCATATAGATGTATTGCTTATACTGATTGTGCATGTATCTTGCATCAAGAACCTAATCTGCCACATCAACTATAACTTTTGTGTCTAAAAGAAGGTGCCACTAGTTGGAAATATCCCTCTTAGCCTGAGTAATCCCTACTTGGATTGAAGGGCGAGAGAGATCCCAAAACCGTATTGTCAAACCTTTAGCTCTAACTTGAGATCTTGTGTGTCTTTGTTCCACTTTCTCTTGATAAAAGGTAGCCTCATGGAAAAAATGAGCTCATGGATGGGGCATGATTACAAAAAAGGAAGAAAATTCAATTCTAACTAGGAGGAGATAATTTTGTTGAGATTCAACAAGATTATGATCCTAGTGAAAATTAAGCACCTACACTAGGACTAGGTGGGGCCCGCAGGCTATTTTTAGGTGTATGTTTATTTTTAGAATGGTGAGAAAATTATAATTATAAATGAGGTTGTATTTTTAGATGCATGTGCGAAGTTTATTTATAGATCACATGTCTAAATATATAATGCATGTCGATTATTATTATCTCTTAATAATAACTGGACAATAAATATTAATCTATTCTCTTGATGCACATGATTTCAATTAATTGAAGTGGAAAACTAGTTAGCTGAAGGAATTTTGAGTTCTAAGGTTGGTTGGTGGGAAATTCAAGTGGACTTAGTTGTAACTGAGTGGTTCGAAGTTGTAACTGATTTGGATGTGTAGTTATGTGAGTTGTAAAGTAGTTTAACTTAGTTAAGTGAGTTAAACTTAGTTGTGCTAGTTGTAACTAGTTGTAAGTAAAGATACACTAGTTAGAGATCAGTGAATTAAATATTAAGTTAATTCACATGGAGTGATCTCACATGCAACTGAAGATTTACTACTGTTAACTACATGCATGTCAGATCCAATGGATACCCAGTTGAGAGATAGGTGAAAGGGACAGTTTGACTATCGTTTGTGACATTAGTGGCCACACTCATGCAACCAAACACACATTGGAGATGCCAATGAGGATTGCACAGTCAAGTCAAGGCAAGGCAGGATCTCATTCATTTAGGGAATGTGATCAACAGGGATTGCGTAGTGGATGAAGGTTGTCAGGAGGCAGTAAATTGGCGCATGTATTTGCTAATTTATGTATGACAGTGTGAGAGGATTGTATATTGTATTGAGAGCTCTTGGATTAGAGTTTTGTGTGAGATTGTTTAGTGATCCATGATATATACATAATGTATGATAGTGGGGTTTGTATCTTTATGCTTTCCTGGTAAAAACATTTGTGTTATGTGTGATTGATCTTTCTTCATGTGTTTGCAATTGGCGATTAATTTTTCGCAAAGATTTTAGTAGAAGCGATTATGTATTCAACCGTGGCATATAACTGTTAGATTAGGAGAATCTAGGAAATACATAGTTCCTATTAAAATTTATATATGATATCAGATCAAATAAGATTGTAATTTTGAAGCAATAGTTGAGTTATGTTGGTGTAGACAATTTGAATTTGCTGCAAGAATTTCTTGGTGCGACAGTTGAGTAAACATCGAAATGGCTTTCAATGGCTTTCAGCTAGAGTATGCACTTGAGGGTAGCTCAAACTACATTTACTGGAAGGACAGGATGGATGTGGTACTTGAAGATAATGGCTTGAAGAAATTCATCGACAGCGATGTTCCTAAGCCCACTTCAACGAATGTTGTGTTACTTGACGCATGGCAAAAGAAAGTAGTGAAAACGAGAAGGATTTTATTGGAAGGTGTACGATACCATATTGTCTCAAGCCTTCATGGGAAAGCCACTCCATTTGCAATGTGGAAGGCTTTGACGGATCTTTTCCAAAGAAGCATCGACCATAGGAAATTGGCGCTGAAGGATAAACTCAGAAAGATCAAGATGGAAAAGGGCGACAATATTCCTAAGTATCTCATAAAGTTTGTCCAATGTCGGGATGAACTGGGGAGTGTGGGAATCATGGTTGCTGATGATGATTTGGTGAGTTTATCTCTCTTGGGAATTCCTAAGAGTTGGCACATTTATCAGGACTCTGTCAATGGATGAGAAAAAATGCTAGATTGGGAATGACTGTGGTTGGATCTAGTGCAGGAGGAGTTCAGGCAGAACACCAGAGATGGCTCTTCATCAAAGCATGATGATGAATATGATTTTTTTTTGGTTTCCAAGGCAAGGAAAGGGAAGGGGAATAAATTCCATTCAAAATCTGAGTCTAAAGGCAAGAAGCTTGATTTTTCCAAGGTGAAGTGTTTTCATTGTCACAAACATGGGCATCTTTCCACTAACTACCCATAGAAAAAGAAGAACAAGAAGGTCGCTGGAGTTGCAGCTGGTGGGGCCCTTGCCTCAAAATTTGAACTTGATTTCTCTTTGATTGTATTCTTGGTATCAAGTGCAATGGGATCGGTGTGGTATCTTGATAGTGGTGCTTCCTTCCACATGACGGGAGATAAGGAGCTTCTCACTGACTTGGAGGAGAAAGATCTCCAAATCCATATAGAGATGGGAGACAATGGATGATATAGTGCGACCAACATTGGTACCATTACCTTTGAGAGGGAGTCAGGTAAACCATTTCAATTGAAATATGTTATGCATGTTCTAGGTCTAAGGAAAAACTTGGTCTCAATCGCAATGTTGGAGGACAGAGGCTGTGACATTGTTTTCAGCAATGGAAAAGCTTTCCTATGACATAAAACAATAGGTCAAGCCAAGAGGATAGGGATTCGAGTTAATAATCTCATAAGCTAGAGGTAGAAGGTTGCATTGCAATGATGGGCAAGGCAGAAAAGTGGTGAGCTGAGATGAGGCGGAATTATGGCACAGGCAATTGCGCCATCTCCATTATGGAGCCTTGAAAGTCATGCAAAAAATATCTACTAGACTTCCAATGGGAACACTTGCTCAGTTATATCAGTGAAAGGGTTTCACCATGGGGAAGTATGTAAATTCAACCTTTCATAAAAGGAGAACCATGCTTCGGTGATCCTGGAAAATGGGGTTGCGGACACGAAGAACATAACGATCGTGGCTATTGCATGAGCTATGCTACATGATCAGGGCCTACCAATGCATTTGTGGGTGGAAGCATGCAACACTGTGGTTTATGTGAAAAATTGTTGTCCTCGTAGAGTACTTGGCATGAGTACACCTGAAGAAGCTTTTACTGGTAAGAAATCGGATGTTTCTCACTTTAAGATTTTCGTCTCATCTATTTATGTGCATGTGACCAAGAATGCCAGGAAGAAGTTGGTGCCGACTCCTGAAGTTGGGATATTTGTGGGGTACACAGAAACACCCCATAATTATCGTTTGTATTTTCCAAACAGTCGAATGATTGTGGTGTGATGAGATATAAAATTCAATGAGGAGAAAGCCATGAAGTTGTCGCTTGAGAGGGAGTTGTACTTACATGCAGAGGAGGAACTTTTGGTTCCCAAAGATGAGTCTCTAGATGTGGATCAGCCACATGAGGAGGTTCATGGAGTGGAGGAGTCCACTCACGCAGAGCGAAACATCAGAACTTGCAGAAGGCGTACCAAAGAAGCTGAGAGATTGAAACTTGATGTGGCACAGAATGTAAGAGTCCCTACTTCACAGTGCAGACAAAGGAAGTCTCCTAACTAATTCATTGGATACATCGATCTCATGAGAAAATGTATTGTGACTGAGCCATCTTCCTTTCAGGAAGTAGTGCAGGATCCCACATGGGTAGATGCAATGGTGGAGGAGTATGACTCCATTGTCAAAAACAGTGCTTGGGAAATTGTTCCAAGGCTGGTTGATAAATTAGTGGTAGGATCAAGATGGATCTACAAGGTAAAGCAAGCTGCTGATGGGAGTGTTGAGAAATACATGGCCAGATTTGCGGCCTAGGGCTTCTCATAGATCGAGGGGATTAATTATGAAGAAACCTTTGTAGCTATCACACGGTATTATTCCATAAGGACCATCATTTCTCTCTCAATGCAGATGGGTTGGCACATTCATCAGATGGATGTGAAGACTACATTCCTTAATGGGATCATTGAGGAAGAAGTGTATGTTGAGCATCCTGAAGGATTTGGGATCTTCAGCAGTGAGTCGCATGTGTGCAGACTCAAAAGAGCATTGTATGGGCTGAAGCAAGAACCCCGTTCTTGGTACACTCGGATCGAAAACTATTTCACCAGACATGGCTTCACCAAGAGTGAGGCAGATGCAAACCTATACAAAATTGTGGTGGAGGATAAGATTTTAAACATTGTTCTTTATGTTGATGATTTAATATTGACTGGTGATGAGCAGCTGATACACTCATGCAAGGAGGACCTTGCAAAGGACTTTGAGATGAAGGATATGGGCCTTCTTCATTATTTCCTTAGATTGGAAATATGGCAGCGAGAAGGTGAATTTTTTCTGTCTCAAGGAAAGTATGCAAGGGAGATAGTGGGTAAGTTTTACATGGAGGGATGCAAACCCATGGATACTCCTCTTCCAGGATACTGGAGGAAAGAGGACGCTACATCTAGAAAGGTAGTGGATGCTACTGTCTATCGACAATTAGTGGGTTTGCTAATATATTTAGTAAATACAAGACCGAACATATGCTATGTGGTGAACCAACTTAGTCAAGTGATGGTTAAGACTACCAAGCTCTTTTGGAAGGCAGGAAAGCATGTCTTGATATATCTCAGGGGCACATCTAAGTATGGCTTATGGTACATATAGATGGATGAGGTGAAGTTGCATGGCTTCACAGATGTAGATTGGGTGGGAAAACCAATGGGCAGAAAGATCACATCAGGAGGGGTCTTCAGTAACATATCTATAGTTGTTTCTTGGTACAACAGGAAACATAGATCTGTGGCACTCAGTTCAGCAGAAGCGGAATACAAGGCAACAAGTCAAGATGCATGTTAAGCTATCTGGATGAGAAAGATCCTAGTTGTTTTTTTTGGTTCTCATTTAGAACCTACAGTGATTCATTGTGATAATCACAGTTTCATTAAAATCTCAATTAATCATGTGTTTCATGATAGATCTAGGCATATAGATATTTGGTATCATCATATCAGAGATTGTGTGCAACAGAAGATCATGTTGCTTTAGTACATTCCTACGGAAGATCAGGATGCAGATATTCTGACGAAGGCACTCTCCAGGAGCAAATTCGAATACCATAGAGATAGGATCGGGGTGAAGGATAATCCATTTCTTGTTGAGAGGGAGTGTTGAGATTCAACAAGATGATGATCCTAGTGAAAATTAAGCCCCTACACTTGGTGGGGCCTGCAGGCTATTTTTAAGTGTATGTCTATTTTTAGAATGGTGAGAAAATTCTATTTATAGATGAGTTTTTGTTTTAGATGCATGTGCGAAGTCTATTTATAGATCGCATGTATAAATATAGAATGCATGTTGATTATTATTATCTCTTAATAATAATTGGACAATAAATATTAATCTATTCTCTTAAAGCACTTGATTTCAGTTAAGTGAAGTGGAAAACTAGTTAGCTGAAGGAATTTCGAGTTATAAGGTTGGTTGGTGGGACATGCAAGTGGACTTAGTTGTAACTGGGTGATTCGAAGTTGTAACAAAGTTGGATGTGTAGTTATGTAAGTTGTAAATTAGTTTAACTCAGTTAAGTGAGTTATACTCAGTTGTGCTCGTTGTAACTAGTTGTAACTAAAGATACACTAGTGAGAGATCAGTGAATTAAATATCAAATTAATCCACATGGAGTGATCTCTCATGCAATTGAATATTTACTATTTTTAACTACATGC
The DNA here is from genome assembly GCA_034641835.2 of Pinus albicaulis. Classification (NCBI taxonomy): domain Eukaryota; kingdom Viridiplantae; phylum Streptophyta; class Pinopsida; order Pinales; family Pinaceae; genus Pinus; species Pinus albicaulis. The sequence continues at coordinate 579,610,291 of CM076574.1, forward strand.
ATGTCAGATCCAGTGGAGACCCAGTTGAGAGATAGGTGAAAGGTACAATTTGACTATCAGTTGTGACATTAGTGGGTGCACTCATGCAACCACACACACATTGGAGATGCCAATGAGGATTGTACATTCAATTCAAGGCAATGCAAGATCTCATTCATTCAAGGATTGTGATCAGCAGGGATTGCGCAGTAGAGGCAGGTTGTCAGGAGGCAGTAAATTGGTGCATGTATTTGCCAATTTTTGTATGACAGTGTGAGACGATTGTATATTGTACTGAGAGATATTGGATTAGAGTTTTATATGATATTGTTTCATGATCCATGGTATATACATAATATATGATAGTGGGGTTTTTATATTTATGCTTTCTCAGTAAAAACATATGTGTTATGTGTGATTGATCTTTCTTCATGTGTTTGCAATTAGCGATTAAATTTCCACAAAGATTTTAGTAGAAGAAATTATGTATTTAACAGTGGCATATAATTTTTAGATAAGGAGAATCCACACAATACATAATTTGTATTAAAATTTATACATGGTATCAGAGAAAAAGATATTTCAATTTTGAAGCAGTAGCTGAGTTTGTTGGTGGAAACAATTCGAATTTGCTGCAAGAATTTCTTCGTGTGATAGTTGAGTAAACATCGAAATGGCTTTCAATGGCTTGCAGCTAGAGTATGCACTTGACGATAGCTCAAACTACATTGCCTAGAAGGAGAGGATGGAGGTGGTGCTTGAAGATAATGGAGTGAAGGAATTCATCGATAGTGATGTTCCTAAGCCCACTTCAACGGATGTTGTGTTACTTGACACATGACAAAAGAAAGTAGCAAAGATGAGAAGGATTTTGTTGTAAGGTGTACGATACCATATTGTCTCAAGCCTTCATGGGAAAGCAACTCCATTTGCTATGCGGAAGTCTTTGACAGATCTTTTCCAAAGCAGCAGCGACCATAGGATATTGGCGCTGAACGATAAACTCAGAAAAATCAAGATGAAAAGGGCCACAATACTCCTAAGTATCTCACAAAGTTTATCTAATTTCTGGATGAACTAAGGAGTGTGGGAATCACTGTTGATGATGATGATTTGTTGAGTTTGTGATCCAGGGTAAATTCTTGATACCCTTAACCAAGACCTTTTACTTCGACCGGTAAGTTAGAATTGCATTTAATTAAAGCGTCAATGAACATAAAGGAACAAATGCATGTTGTAAAGAAGAGGAACATAAATGTCAAGGTCAGCAATCATAAGAACACATCGTTTGATAACAGAGCTCATCTAGGAGGGACTACATCTCCAGCCCTCGGTGTCAAGATGGTGTAGGCCACCGCATTAAGTGATGTAAGAAGAAGATGTACATGGATGTGTTTCTCTGACATACAAGGAAAATTCCCTCACACAAGAGTGGCTAGACCTCTCTACGAGATGTTCCACTATAGAACTCTCATGAATAAAAGGACTCCTATCAGTATGAAAATAGCTCACACATAAAGACTTTGACCTGCCGACATGGCAAACAAGGAATCTCAATGACATACGTGTCACACAGAGTGTCACACAAACATGGAATAAGATGGATCTCAAACAACATACATGAGTATCTTTCCAATATGGCATCAAGGGATCTCAAGCATAATACAAGTCCATGAAAAAAAGTACATCAATAACAAAACAAGACAAGATCCCACGACTCATACATCAACAGGGATTTGTACAGCACTAATCATCTCAGTAACAAAGAAGTACATGAAATCAACTCATCATATACCTCACGCTGAAGATGACTGAAGAGTGGTTGTTGCTGCTGCTGGATCTCAAATCACCATCACAATCGTGGTGTCGAAAAGTGCGAAGTTGACTGCTCACTCACTGAAAACTGACACCTACAACTTCACTTCAAAAAGTGACCAAAAAATATAAATATCAGATGAAAAATATGAATGCACCATCAGATTTGTGGCGTCAAATAGTGCAAAAATGACTATACATTTGCTGAATTCTAAGAAATTAAATATCTAGAGCAAAAAGGAATCTCTTAGATTCACCCTAGATTCCTCCATGTAGCTTCTCCATGGGTGGACTCAAAATCTGCAACTCAAAAGGTGAATCTGACCTCACCACTACGTTCCCTATGAAAAACCATGAAAAATGACTGTAAACTTGACTATATTCCGACATGGAGAAAATTTACCTCGCCGAGAAAATTTCAAGGCTTATGGTTCCGCCTGCATAATTACTGCTCCATGCTCATGGATCCACTTGCAAATTTCCTTGATCCACGTGTGCACTCCTGCTTTGCCTTCCATTTCCTAGGCACACTAGTGAAAAGAGAGGTTTAAGAATAAAATCCTAGGCGGATTTCACAAGGTAGTCAGTTGGTGTAATGGAAAATAAGGTAATCTGTTAAGGGGAGGTCGGGGGATCAAATCCCACATTCCCCAAACCCACATTCATTTGTTTTATTGGGGTGCATTTTTAATTTTAAAAAGAAAACACATTTTAATGGGGGGTCGAGATCGCATCGGGCGGCCCGCACCAACTTCTCACCTTCATTTAATTGCAACGACCATGTTATATATATAACATAATATACATGTTACGGTTGGTGTTCGACAGTTGGGGCCCATAGGGTTCATGGCCCGTTGGGCCTTAACAATATTTTACATCTTTTTTTTTAAAATATCATACGTGATTTGTGTGGGTGGGGTGGTGGGGGTGGTGGCCCACCATCCCCTTTTTTTAATCATTTTTCTTGTTTATTAAAACAAACTAAGCCTTTTTGAAAATTCGTTAATTTGACCGAAGGAGTCAAATTAGTGACCCCACAATTTTTCCTGGAATCCGACTGGAGTTGGTCAAAATCCGGTGGCCAAAAAAGTGCAAAATTGTGCCTTCCTTAAGCCTACCAAGTGACCAAGTCAACCTGAAAATTTGACCATCTCTAACTTTCGCATACGAGCTCGGTTTGACGAACCGTTCACACCATTGCGATCAGGAAGACGAGATCCTCAACCTGAACTTGGTTTGAGGGAAATACAAACACTTTTATTTTTTAGCCCTCCTTGTCTAGTGTGTCTCTGGAGGCACCTAGATCAATCCTCCCGACTGAGGAGCTTTTGGTCCTCCAAAAGCATCAAAAATAATTTGCACTGTTGTATACTATGTTTGCACCACAACCGTCCTAAAAATTCACCCTTCCTTCTCCTTCACCTGAGTCCTTTGGAGCCATAACTGATGAATTGACACCTGCATCCCCTGCAAACTTGTAGTACAATATTCTGCAAATACTTGCTCAAATTGACCAATCTATGACCCAAATATTCCCATACTTGCCACGAGTTTATAACATGTACTCGGTGGTCAAGCTTATATCGAGATGGAAATCATTCCCAACTATCATTACAAGACCAACGACATCATCATTGCATTTCAAAGTGATGGCAAACACGTCATCACTTTTACATGAAAGAAATGCATCATACAACAAGGCCAACAACATTGTCTTCGCATTTCGAAGTGATGGTAAACACCTCATCACTTTCACATGAAATAAATGCATCATAGGACTCATAAAACAAGGGAAAAAAACATCATTGTCGCTTAAACAAGTGATGGAAAACACATCATCACTTTCACAATTAAAAATGCGACAAATGATTTAAAAACATGGCCATGAAAATCTAACATATCTAGAAAGAAACAATCTAGAAGAACCATCTCTCACTTATCAGAGTGAGTGGATCATTTCAATGTGGTGAACTTCCTTTTCGATTACCTCTTTCGATTAGTGTATGCATGAGCACTTTGTCTTTAAGGCGCTGCTCTAGATGAAGTCTCCAGCATGTGGCTCTTTGGTGGCCACTTCGGTCGCAATGGGTGCAAAAGGTTTTTATCCTCCAAACTTGCTTAACCGATTTCTTTCCATGTTGTGGAGAAGGCTTTCCATGCCTCCTTTTTGTTGCCATCCTTTTCCAACACTTAGAAATCAGATGGCTATTTAAACCACAAAAATGAAACTTTTGCGATGCCATGATTTATGACCTTGGTTATAACCATTCTTATAATCAAAATGCACTCTGGAATAATGAGACTTATTATACCTTCTATGGTGGTCTCTGGTGCGATCATGGTGATGGGAGCTCACCTAAGCTCTTTCAGTACAACATGCGCTGCCATGGGGCGATGGCAAAGTGTCCCCATCATTCCTCTTTCCTAGAGAGTTCATTAATATCTATTTTCCCTTGATGTCATTCGAACATCCTTCTTCAATGTACCCCAAACTTGCATAACGAGGTCGTTTCACAACCTCGAATGGTTTGGTTATGCCTTGGCCGTGATTTCCAAGTCCTCCTCCTTTATACCCCATCTTGGTGAGGAGTCTCATGCCGGTACTTGTGATGGGTATCTCCACACTTCCAACCGAAATGATATCATGTGAAGAAACTGAAGAAATTCAACATTGTTTACCTTAGTTGTCGATTACGAAACATATGAAGAAGGATTCTACAAGCCTTCATTGTGCTTCACTTCCTCCAATGCCTCTATCATGGCTTGTAGCTGAAGTTGCAACTAATGCTTCTCCTCCTTCCCTTCTTGCAAGAATGCCTTCAAAGCATCATGATCCACTTGAACAATTTTGTTCTTGTGCTTCAATCCTTCCCACGCCTCTGTCATGGCTTGCAACTGAAGCTGCAATTGATGTTTGTCCTCATTTTCTTCCTGTAGGAGTGTCTTCATGTAATGCCCCACTTGATCCCATAAGGAAAATTTTGATTAGCTTTTAATTAATCTGTGAATAATGACTTACAATATTTGAGTAATATCTACACTTGTGAAATTGTAAATTTATTTTATTTTTATTGGTATGACCTTTATTATTTATTTCATTTCTAATATGTCTTCTCAAATCAAATCTTAGATGAGGTATGGTCTTCCCTCATTTAATTCTAGAATCAAATATCTAGATTTTGTACATCTAATATGTCATCTCAATTTAACTTGTAGATAAGGTATGTCCTTCCCTCATTTAATTCTAAAATCAAATATCTAGATTTTGTACATCCAATATGTCATTTCAATTAACATTTTGGTCTTCTCCCATTTATTTTGAATAAAATATCTATATATGGTAGGAAATTCAATGTTAATAAATGAGAAGGATGGGGGGGTAGTCATGAAATTAATGGAAAGTAGTTGAATTGGATGAGAGGAAAAGATATAAAAGGGAAGGAGGATGAAAGGAAAGGGGGATATTTTGGTCTTGTTTGGCCTTGTGGAGGATTTTGGTCTTGTTGTGGCATTGTGGATGATTTTGGTCATGTTGTGGCATTGAGGAAGATTCATGGTCATGTTTGGAATTGGAGGAGATTCTTGGTCTTATTGGAGTTGGAGGGTGTTGATTCTCACTTGGACACACTACAGCTGGTTGGACTTGCGCTCAGAGGGCTAGGGAACCTATGGAGGTTCCCTAGGCTAGGAATTCATTCCTAGTTGGCTGGGAGGTAAATCTAGTTGGGTAGCATAGTAGGAGCATCTCAACAAAAGTCAAGTGCATCTCAACCAAGCGAGTGATACAAGTATTCTTCGATTGCTAATTACTTATATAAATTTTTGAATAAGATAAAAGAAATGAATTTGTTTAATATGTTGTATATAAATTTTACTTGTATATTATTATCAAATAAATGTTTAAGATAGAAATATTTTATTCTCATTCATGTTGTGTTTAATTTCAATGATATATTGGTTTAGTTAGAAGTCTTAGATTAGGTCATCACATACGATATCAGAGCTAAGTTGCATCCCTTGAGGCCTATGAGCCCTAGCATGCATATTTGTTAAAGTCTATTACATAAGTTGAAGTGTTAAAAATTATTCCTAGATTAAGCCTAATGTTAAATTCACAAGTCATTATCTAATTTAGATAAATGCAGAGGATTTATTTCTACGTAAAAAATAAATAAATAAAAAAAATAAATAAATAAATAAATATATATATATATATATATATATATATATATATATATATATATATATATATTTTACTTTTAAACTAGAGCCCAAATTAGTGTGTTTAGTGGTTTTCCACTTGAGCACCATTTCATCTGCGCAAGGGGCCCGACTATTTCAGAAATTCGCTGAAGAAAATTTCTGAAGCGTAGAGAGCCATAGAAGATGGAGTTTAAGCTGATTAGAAAAGGAAAGAACCAGAATTCTATAAATTTAAGCAAAAATTCAACAAAACTTCCACATTCAAGGGGATAAAAACAAGGCAAAACAGAATTTATGAAATTAAACAGAGTTTCTAAAAAATGCCCATGGAGTTTTAGGCTATTAAAAAAAAAAGGCGCCATAATTCATGAAATTTAAACAGAGATGCTTTAAATTTCCCCAGCCAATAGAATTTCAGGGAATGAAATAGGGAAATAGCCAAAATTCATGAATTAGTGAGCAGAGATTCTTTAAAATCCCCCGCTAGACAAAAATTCAAGGGATAAGCAAAGGAAGAGGTCGGAGTTTGTCACATTTGTTAGAGATATTTTCAATTTCCCTGGCTGGCGGAACTTTAAGGGGTTGACACATGGAAAAGGCTGGAAATTGTGAAATTAAAGCATTGGTTCTTTAAATTTTGACCATGGGCGGAAATTTCGGCAATAAAACAAGGCGAAAAGCCAAGGTTCACCAAGATTCGTGAATCTTTCCTAACATTATGTTAAGAAATCTCCACTCGTGGTCGCTGGAATGAAATTTTCAGGAAAATAAAAATAAAAAGATGAGAACCAAATTTCAGCAAAACCTAAAGGCAAGGCTAGTAATGGCTTACCCATCATTGAGCATTTTCACAGAGATCATGTTACTGTTGTTTAGCGAGATTTAGTTACATGGGGCTTGAATCCACGATGGGAAGGTTAACAAACTTGAACCTTTGGAGTGGTTGCAAGCTCTAGAAATCTTCTGACTAACCTTGGCTAGAAATGCAAATTTCCAAGAATTTTCGTAGGGAGGCCATCACGGCACTTTCCCTGCCATAACCGTGACATTTTGCATCATCTAAATTAGATTTCCAAGGTCTCTGGTTCTATGACGGATCTATTATTAGTAAGGACTTGTATTCAGTAAGCTGACTGAGCGTAAATAGATAGGCAGAGATAGATGCATTTGTCGTAGCGGTGATGAAATGATATTTCCAATTGACTGCATAACTTCACTAAGTATAAGTAACTCATACAGAAAGAAGGTGGGTTCCTACTGGCTTGATCTCACATCCATTAGCGATTAGATTCAGTTAACCGAATATGGTAGGTTACTTATCACTGAATAAATATCAAGGTGACAACTAATACCTACAAGATCAAAATATGAAATGCACAAATATCCAATAGGCAATTAGTAATTACAAAGCTAGAATATAAAAATAAAAAGAAAGAAAGAAATGCATAAAACAAAAACACTAGCCTTTGCTACCCATTCTGCAATCTTCAATGAATTTAGAGATTATATATTTTAAAATAAAACATGAATGATGAAATAGAACTAGTTCACTTTATTAAATATCCATTTGTTAATTAGTAATTACAGAACTTATGGAATTCAAAATGCAAGGAAGAAAGGCACAAAATAGAGATAGTAGTCTTTGTAACCACTATGCAATCATTGCCACTATGCAATCATTAAGGACTTCAAAGATCACTTCATTTACACAAAAAAAACCATGATAAGTCTAGTAAATCCACTTCAATTTTCAGTACACCAAAGACCAATCTGTTGTTTGAACATTGCCTGTATCTGTGATTGAAATGTTCAGTTCACTGGATTAGCATCCCCTTTGCAAGGTAAACTTTCAAAATTCTGAGTTCAACATCCTCTTTGCAGGCTGAATGAAGGCAGCCACAACAGATCACTGAGTGAGAAACTGTGGTTACAGTGGATAACTAAGTGAGGGTGGACTCCAATGATGAGTGTTTTTTTTTCATTGCCCATGGGTTCTCCGGCATGAGAAATTGTCTAGCATCCCAAAAAATTTCTAAGGATGTCAGGGCCATCCCCCAACATCCCTAAAAATCCTCTAAAACATATTGGGTACGTCTAAACCATCTGAGTCACCAATGGCATCCTCCACCTTTGGAAATGTTCCCAAGTCATTGCTAAGTCCCCATAAGGTTAGACCCGTGGGTACAGGGGCTTTTAAGGGGGCAATGCATCCCCGTGCAACATGAGTAAATATTAAATATTTTGCCTATTTTAATATTTTAATGGGTTAAAAACCTAAGAAATGAATAAATTATAGAGTAAGAGGGCTAGCTTTCCTTACAACTGGAAAACGGAAACCTAAGAAATGAAGAAATTATAGAGTAAGAGGGCTAGTTTGACAATGAGAGTAAATCTATCTCTTTTGTTGATTTACAAGAAAATACCATATCTTATTTTTGGGATGCTGATCTTCTATAATAATTTTGGTTCTAGTTCTTAATCTCGTGACCTCTTACTTTTGGCTATTTACCTAGATTTATCAGCACACACAAAAAATTCCAGTGGGGATGTAGGCAAGGGACCTTCAACCTTCTTGTCACAGTGTTTTGAGACTGTGGACCCTTGTTTTGGTTGGTAGTAGCAAGGAGACATTGGTGCGCAATTCACCTCATGGCCTACAAGGTAATGGTTGCAACGCAAGTGTTCTTTTGCAAAATCTTGAAATAATGTGCTTATTCCAGTAGTCTGGTTGGTGCTAGAAAGTTCTTAAATTAGTACACAATTTCCCTTGGGTTGACTGGTAATAGCGATGAGACTTTGAACTAGTTGGTGCAAGGGTAATTTATCATATTTCATGTTGAAATATTAAGCTGGTGTTGTGACCAATTGCACCATGTGATAATCAGATTTTTCTCCCATGTGGCTCCTTTGCAATAACATTTTCTTGGAGTGAACTACTAAAATTTAGCATATCTCCATGAAACCACTAGATTTCCCATGAAAATATATCAAACTCACATTGGTTTTCATATACAGAAAAAAATTAGATTAGATTAGATAAAAACAATGTTCATAAAAGCAAAAATGCATGTACAGGAAAAGTTGTACAGAAGCCCATGAATTGCAACTAGTCTAATCCTATGTGTGAGTTCATAACTGACCTCATAAATGGCTGCTATATAAAACAATGAATTACATTGGTTAATGATATATTATTTGGCCTTAAATAGGTTTAGTTCAATTCTTTTTTTCTTTGCTCTGTGATATTAATTTAACAGTAGTTCCAAGTAAGCATCATGATAGCTGAATTCAGTATGTTTTATTGGCCTTGAACTATGGTGTTTGGTTGATGGTTGTTCCAAGCAAGTACTATAATAATAGCTAAAATTATAATCAAAATGACCACTATTTTGGGTGATATACTTTACATTCCATTTTCCTTGGTCCATATCATAGCCTTACTGATTGCTAATAATGGACACGTGGACATTGAGTTATGGTGTATGCATAGCATCTACTGCTAGTTCATTCTTTTTTTCAAATTAGTTAGATTTTTTTTATTCTTATCTCACATAATGTTGTCAAAAAAGAGTGATGGCACCAAATAATCTCATCTAGGCACTGCAACAAAAGACTATTTTTAATAAAATTAGGTCACAGAAAATGATATAGTTTAGCACCTAATTAGGAGGCAAAAAGGTTCTTGTGCTATTTTAGGAAGTGGAAATTCTTAAACTCTGAACTAATCACCAAGTATATACTTGTGAATTTCATCCACAATCAATGTGAAATAATGGGCTAATTGCTCAAAGTAAGATAAAGCTTAGCCATGTTTAAATGTATACCACTTCAATTTTCTAGCTTCTAAAGGCATAGGCAGAAAACTGTAAGACACTATACTCCAGTTAACCACACTTCATTCAAAAATATTCAAAGTTGGAAATTGTCAGCTTGCCATGATTTGATAGTATACTGAATCATGATTTTGTCTAGCTCTATAAAATTTTAAGAAAAAAATGTTATTCTATAGCTAATATACTTCTCGATAGATATTCAAGGCTGTAGGCTCTAGCACATATACTTACTCATAAGAACAATTTGAGCCTAAACATTAATAACCATTCTCTGCTTAAGCATTATAAGAAACATCAAGCAAGTTTCCTTGAAATTGGATGCTAGCTATATTCTAATTGATAGATAAAAATAATTGCTAGCACAAATGATCTTAAATGTTCAGCATTTCCTTTTAAACCCTAGAAAAGCTACCTCTAATTGAGCTGCATGATTTCCATTATCACATTGAAGAGTGAGGTCAAGCTGAGTTGAGTAGGCTCTTGAGGTTTCAATTGCTGGGATTCACTACTGTTCAACATCATAAATTAATTATCCTGCTTCAAAGGGTTAAGTCTCATGTGCAATGCTTACCTGTTCTAAGATTCATTACATATGTCTGTCAGCAAATAGCTAATTAATTATTTCTTGAGTATTAAATGAAAGTCTAGCATTAGAATACCATGAATTTTAAGTCATTAGGTAGTTAATGCATTGTACTCTAATATTCACCTGTCAGTTATAACTATTTCAATTTCTTCTTGAATCTTGTGCCTATTTTTTTCCATCATCTATCTTTCCTAGATTTGACTTGAAGCTTCCAAGCATGGATAGAGTTCAAATTTCATATACACCATCCTATTCATTATTATTTTTCAAATTAACCATGACACCTAATCATTACATATACAGTCCAGACAAGTAAGAGATAAAACTATCTAACAAAGAAAAGTTACAACATTGAATATTTGTACACTCCGGTATGCTATACATTTTATTTGTAGGAAAGATGATGCAATGAAGTTCGATAAAGACATATTTCTTAATAACCTCTATTCTGATTCACCTGCTTGGCTTCCCTCCATGTAAGTTACACTCAAATTTTCGAATATAAAACTTGGTTAGCTTAGAAAGTTTGTAGGAGAATGAAATTCATGATTGATTAGAGATATTAGAAAAATGATGTAGTTATATCATCAATGAATATGAAGTTGTGGACACAAAAAAAAAGGTTGAAATGTTGGTTTAGATAAGTCTTCATGCAAGATGTATAACATTTCTTGACCACGAGGTTAAATTTGGGATAGAAGATACATTAAAACATACAAACTTTTCAAAATAACTATTAACATCTTATACCAATAATCAGCAATGCTACAATTATATGGCACATTCTAGCATAGTAATAATCACTATAGATAAGAAGGTAGGTGTAATAAAGAGTACTAAAGAGACAAAAGAAAAGAGATGACAATTTATCTGAATAAGTATGAGGATCATGACAAAAGTGTTGAAACTTAGTTAAATGGAAATAAAAGTTGAGTTCTATATCATTGATTAAATAAGATTGAAAAAAAAAAACATGTGTGATCCTAATAAGGATTACATTACTGAAGTATAGGAAGGTGGGTAGCATTCTATAAAATAAGAATCTAAAAGAAATAGTAATAAAATAGACTATAGATGGACTAATTATGATAAAAGATTGAATATAATATCATAAGTTCATTGGTGGATTATAAAGTCTCTGAAAGACAACATGACATACAGTAGAAGAATCATGACCCTTTCAAGGTGACATTAATGAAGGGAAATACAACAAATGAAATAAATAATAAAATTCCTAGAAGATAAATAAATTGATTTCGAAAATGTGATGCCACAATCAATCTATAATATTGTGTGGAATTGACTTGATATCGATAGTAAATGGTTAGCAAGGGGGAAAAAAAGTAAGTCATGTCAAGGGATGATAGACATAAGTTATCGACTTGATTACCCACTTTACCCTGCACCCTTCTCACTTCACAACCTAACTTTGAGGTGGTGCTTATGTTGGAAAACTATGGTTGAGTATGGAATAACTCGAATTCAAACAACTGTTATCGATAGTCTTGATTAAGCTAAGTTTTTACTTTGTTATTTCGGTCGCGCAATTCTATTACGTTATGTTATTTATAATTCATGTGTGTATAAAGGCTACATGATTTCCATTACTATGGGAATTATTGGTTGTCCAATATACTGACATATATATTACACAAGGAATTGTTTCAAAAAGAAACTAAGTGTGTTACATACATAATTGCATATTGGGTTGTTCATAAGATATGGTTGTGAAAAAGGTATTTATGAAACTAATACACCCTCATAAGTACAAAAAAAGGTTTTGTATTGCACCAAAGTGGTTTTGTTCCTTGGGTTAACAATCATTGTTTAGAGGCAAGTAAAAACTAAAAATAATAATCCTCACCGTTCTTAGTAATAAATGGAAGAAATTTATACCAATGTCTAGTTAGTTTATTAGATGTTATAAATAGTAACATCCTCCTCAACTATAAAATAAAACTAAATAAGGCCACATTGTATATGTGTTCATTCTAGGTACATATCTTCTAGTGGAATCCTTGAGAAATCATGTTTTAGTTGCGATAAACACATGGTTGAAATTGCATTAAGTCATGTATTATATTTCAGCGAGAATGATACCTATATAGTGTTAAAAATCCCTAGGGGATACAATATTAAGTTGGACTAGATATTAAAGTTGGATGGGGTGAGAAGTTATGATGATCCATTGAGAGTGTTGGTAATTACTATTTTGACAAGGTCCAAATAATGCCAATTATTGCAGCCATCAATGCAAATGATTGATAATCGATGCAAGTGATTTATGGGATGTAAATTACAATGGAAACCCTATAAAGCCCAAAATTTAAAATATTAAGAAAGAAAATTCACAAACTCTTACAATCATGTAAGTTCATGAATATTAGTCTCAGAGCTCTTCACATATTAATCTCTAATTATAATCCACTTTATAATCATTACAAAGGGTATGATTTGACAATATTAAAATTGTTTTATTGTGATTCGTCGAATCTAGAAATTCATGGAAAGGATTTCTCACTTTTCAATGTTCAATTGTGCTTCACTCCACAATACCTAGTTTTTGCATATAGTGTTTACTTATTAAGAAAACACTCAAGCCCTTAACCTAGTGGTCATTTGTGAAAGTGTCAATCTAATATGTGAATATGTAAATATATACAATTGTGATACTCTCATTGGAACTAGCTCTACTTGTCAAGATTTCTTTATCCGAGAGTTAGCATAATCTTTTACATATAAAATATTTCTCAAACAATCATTGTGACACTTCGTGAATGGAGTCTACAAACATAAGTATATAGGTCCAAATTACATTAAGTCTTTGAATATAGGAACTAAATGACCTATTCTTAAATAAAAATTTCCATCACATAACCTAAATTCTCTATAATACCATATATATTACTCATAATATCTAGTGGGATAAGTGTAACTCATGATTTATTACTTGGGATGATGCAAAGACTATATGTCGTGACTACCCCTCACTTTTTGAGCATCTTTGATGCCCATTTTGACTTAGATAACTACCTATACTAAGACTCTATTTGGTAGTTCCATGTTATTTTATGAACACTATGTAATTTTGTTGCATTTAGTTGGACAAATGAAACTACTTATATAAACCAATAGATATATTAGGTATTGTTGATTAAAATATTGTTGTATGACTTATTTGATTGTATGACTTAACTGATGTATGACCTACTTGGTTATGATTTATCTAATGTATGAATTCTCAGAGTTATCAATGTTGGAAATATGACTTACGGGGATATGATTTATCCAATGAATGACTTATCAAAATTTTGGTTTAGCTGATGTAAGATTTATTCTAGTATGTATTATGAAGTACAAATTGGGACATGGATGTTCATTAGGGGAATTTTGAGGTCTAAAATGGGCCTCCTAAGGAAATTATAAAATAATAGTGGAAAGAATCAAATAAGATTTGATGACATCATCAAATTTTAGAGGGAAAAATGAAAAAAACTACTTTTTCAATTAATATTTTCAACTTATCTCCCAAAGTTTTTACTCGAATTTCAAGAGGGAGCACTCGTTGGATGTGAAATTTAATTCCTCATCCAAGGAGTACCCATGTTGCATACTTTCGATGGGTTCTACTACACGAAAAATAAGAAATACATGAAAAACGTGATTGTAATCACATTTTTTATGTATTTCTCATTTTTCATGTAGAAAGGTTCATCGAAAGTATGCAACATGGGTACTCCTTGGATGAGGAATTAAATTCCGCATCCAACGAGTACTCCCACTCAAAATTTGAGTAAAAATTTTGGGAGATAAGTTGAAAATACGAGTCGAAAAAGTAGTTTTATTATTTTATTATTTTTTAATATTTTTACCCTTTTATTTAAAAAATGGTAAATTTTCCCCCATGGTTGACATTATCATCTTGAATCCTATTGGTTGTTATAAAGTTTATTTTTGCTGTACATTTTTCTTAGGAGGCCCATTTTAGACCTCAAAATTCCCCTAATGGAACTTCATAACATAAGGATTAAGATCACTTATCTATATATGTTTTTGGTTTTTATGCATATGCATGGATGAGAACTAACCTAAAGATAACAAGGAAATATATGATAACCAAGATATATACTCCCGATGGGAAATGTTGACATATCCAACGAGGAATGGTATGATGTTAATTGTTCTATTACATTTTGTATCTACTTGATATGCACTATTATGATATGGGTAAAGTGTAATTGATACAGGTGACAAGACTACCTGACTGGATTATTCGATGACAAGTATCCAACCAGCTTTGTACTATGGTCCATACTAGGGTGTTAACCCTAGTTTTGAGGAGGGGTGGAGGTATTTCCCACCGTGTAACCTCGAAACCTGGAATTGTGGGAGGGCAGTGATGGACACGCTACCCTAGACGTGTGATGATAATTTCCAGTTGTCTGCTAGGGAAGTTAGGTCAATATAGTCGATGCTTTCGCCATATTGTTTTTATCAGTGGTTAGATCGGTATAGCCGATGCCATAGTATATTGTAGCAGAGCATAGATAGGATGGGGGTGGAAGTAGGTTAGGAAGTATAGGAGGTTATAAGTTAGATTGGAGACTCTTGATGGAGGTGGTATCATTGCTTGACTTAATTTGACTACTATATCTATCTCTATTTTTTTATGCCTTATTTTCAAAATCATTGTGTCATTTTCACTCTAACTTCAAGATGAAGTTTTCTGAAGGAGGGGTGTATGTAATGTCCCACTTGATCCCATAAGGAAAATTTTGATTAGCTTTTAATTAATCTGTGAATAATGACTTATAATCTTTGAGTAATATCTACACTTGTGAAATTGTAAATTTATTTTATTTTTACAGGTATGACCTTTAATATTTATTTTATTTCTAATATGTCTTCTCAAATCAAATCTTAGGTGAGGTATGGTCTTCCCTCATTTAATTCTAGAATCAAATATCTAGATTTTGTATATCCAATATGTCATCTCAATTTAACTTGTAGATAAGGTATGTCCTTCCCTCATTTAATTCTAAAATCAAATATATATATTTTGTACATCTAATATGTCATCTCAATTTATATTTTGGTCTTCTCCCATTTGTTTTGAATAAAATATCTATATATGGTAGGAAATTCAATGTCAATAAATGAGAAGGATGGGGGGGGTAGTCTTGAAATTAATGGAAAGTAGTTGAAGTGGATGAGAGGAAAAGATATAAAAGGGAAGGAGGATGAAAGGAAAGGGGGATATTTTGGTCTTGTTTGGCCTTGTGGAGATTTTTGTCTTGTTTGTCCTTGTGGAGGATTTTGGTCTCGTTTGGCCTTGTGAAGGATTTTGGTCTTGTTGTGGCATTTTGGAGGATTTTGGTCATGTTGTGGCATTGAGGAAGATTTATGGTCGTGTTTGTAATTGGAGGATATTCTTGGTCTTATTGGATTTGGAGGGTGTTGATTCTCACTCGAACACACTACAGCTGGTTGGACTTAGGCTCGGAGGGCTAGGGAGCCTGTGGAGGTTCCCTGGGCTAGGAATTCATTCCTAGTTGGCTGGGAGGTAACTCTAGTTGGGTAGCACAGCAAGAGCGTCTCAACAAAATTCAAGTGCATCTCAACCAAGCGAGTGATACAGGTATTCTTCGATTGCTAATTAATTATATTAATTTTTGAATAAGAGAAAAGAAATGAATTTGTTTAATATGTTGTAGATAAATTTTACTTGTATATTATTTTTATTCTCGTTCATGTTGTGTTTAATTTCAATGATATATTGGTTTAGTTAGAAGTCTTAGATTACGTCTTCACACTTCAATTCATCGTCCTCTTCTGCTTGTTTTTCATAAGACTCGTACAACATGTCTTCTTTCTCAAACACCCTGAGCATGGTTTCGTATGTGTCCTTGAAATTCTCCATGGCTCAACTCAAAGAACGTTCAATAGTTCACGCCTGCAATCCAATCAGCAAGAAGACCTACTTTGATACCACTGGATCGAGGGTAAATTCTTGATGTACCCTTAACCAAGACCTTTTACTTCGACTAATAAATTAGAATTTCATTTAATTATAGCGTCAATGAACATAAAGGAACAAATTCATGTTGTAAAGAAGAGGAACATAAATGTCAAGATCAACAATCATAAGAACACGTCTTTTGATAACGAAGTTCATCTAGGAGGGACTACATCTCCGACCCTCAGTGTCAAGAAGGTGTAGGATGATGCATTAAGTGTTATAAGAAGAATATGTACATGGATGTGTTTCTCTGACATACAAGGAAAATCCCCTCATGCAGGAGTGGCTAGACCTCTCTACGAGATGTTCCACTGCGGAACTCTCATGAATAAAAGGACTCCTATCAATATGAAAATAGGTCACGCATAAAGACTTTGAGTATCTGCCGACATGGCAAAAAAGGGATCTCAATGACATACGTATGACATAGAGTATCCCACCAACATGGCATAAAATGGATCTCAAACAACATACATGAGTATTCCACCAATATGGCATCAAGGGATCTCAAGCATAATACAAGTCCATGACAGAAATTACATCAATAACAGAACAAGACAAGATCCCATGACTCATACATCAACAGGGATCTGTACATCACTAGGCATCTCAGGAACAAAGATGTACATGAAATCAAATCATCATATACCTCACGCTGAAGATGGCTGAAGAATGGTTGTTGCTGCTGCTAGATCTCAAATCACCATCACAATCATGGCGTTGAAAGGTGTGAAGTCAACTGCTCACTCGCTTAAAACTGACACCTCCAACTTCACTTCACAAAGTGACTAAAAAATATAAATCTCGGATGAAAAATATGAATGTGCCATCAGATTTGAGGCATCGATTAGTGCAAAAATGACTGTCCATTTGTTGAATTATAAGAAAGTGAAGATTTGGGGCAAAAATGAATCTTTTAGATTCCCCCTAGATTCCTCCACGTAGCTACTCCATGGGTGGATTGGAAATATGCAACTCAAAAGGTGAATCCGACCTCACCACTGCGTTCCCTGCAAAAAACTGTGAAAAATGAATGTAAACTTGGCTATATTCTGACATGGAGAAAATTTATCTCCCTGGGAAAATTTCAAGGCTCATGGTTCCGCATGCATAATTACTGCTCCATGCTCATGGTTCCACCTACAAATTGCTTTGATCTGTGTGCGTGCTCCTTCTATGCCTTTCATTGCCTGGGTGCACTTGTGAAAAGAGAGGTTTAGGTATAAAATCCTGGGAGGATTTCACAAGGCTGTCAGTTGGTTTAATGGAAAACACTAGTAATCCGTTAGGAGAGGTCGGGGATCAAATCCCGCCTCCCCCAAATCCGTGTTATTTTGTTTTATTGGGTTGTATTTTTAATTTTAAATAACAAACACATTTTAATCGGGGATTGAGCCCGCATTAGGCGGCCCGTCCCAACTTCTCGCCTTCAATTAATTGCAACGGCCATGTTATATATATAACATAATATACATGTTACGATTGGTGTTGGATGGTTGGGGCCCATGGGGGTCACGGCCCGTTGGGCCTTAAGAATATTTTTATGTCTATTTTTTTTTAAATATCATACGTGATTTGTGTGGGTAGGGTGGCGGGGGTGGTGGCCCACCATCCCCTTTTTTTAATTATTTTTCTATTTTATTAATGACCCCACAATTTTACCTGGAATCTGGCTAGTGCTATTTGGAATCCGATGGCTGGGAAAGTACGAAATTGTTCCTTCCTTAAGCCTACCAAGTCACCAAGCCAACCTGAAACTTTGACTAGCTCTAACTTTCGCATATGAGCTTGGTTCGACAAAAAATTCGCACCATTGCGATCAGGACGACGATATCTTCAACCTGAACCTAGATTGAGGGAAATCCAAACACTTTTATTTTTGAGCCCTCTTTGTCCTATGCGTGTCTCTGGAGCCACCTGGATCAGTTTGGCTCTCTTGGGACTTCCTAAGATTTGGCACAGTTATCAAGACTCTGTTAATGAATAGGAAAATCTACCAGATTGGGAACGACTGTGATCGTATCTAGTGAAGGAGGAGTTCATGCGGAACATCGGAGATGGCTCTTCATCAAAGCATGATGATGAAGAGGATTTTTCTTTGGCTGCCAAGGCAGGGAAGGGGAAGGGGAAGAAATTCCATTCAAAATCTAAGTCTAAAGACAAGAAGATGGATTTTCCCAATGTGAAGTGTTTTCACTATCACGAACATGGGCATCTCGCCACTAACTACCCACAGAAAAAGAAGAACAATAAGGTTATTGGAGTTGTAGCTAGTGAGACCCTTGCCTCAAAATTTGAACTTGATTTCTCTTTGATTGCATGCTTGGTATCAAGCACAATGGGATTGGTGTGGTATCTTGATAGTGGTGCTTCCTTCCACATGACGCGAGATAAGGAGTTTTTTAGTGACTTGGAGGAGAAAGATCTCCAAATGCATATAGAGATGGGCGACGATGGAAGATACAATGCGAACAGAATTGGTACCATTGCCTTTGAGAGTGATTCAGGTAAACCATTTCAATTGAAATATGTTATGCATGTTCCAGGTCTGAAGAAAAACTTGGTCTCAGACACGATGTTGGAGGACAGAGGCTATGATGTTGTTTTCAGAGCCGATGGAAAAGATTTCCTGCGACATAAAACAATGGGTCAAGCCAAGAGGATAGGGATTCGAGTTAAGAATATCTACAAGCTGGAGGTAGAAGGCTACGATGTGATGATGGGCAAGGCAGAAAAAGTGGTGAGTCGGGATGAGGGCGAATTATGGCACAACCGATTGGGCCATCTTTATCATGGATCCTTGAAATTCATGCTGTAGATATCTACTAGAATTCCAATGGGAACACTTGCTCAGTTAGATCAGTGCAAGGGTTGCACCATGGGGTATGTAAAGTCTACCTTTCATGAAAAGGTGAACCATGCTTCAGTGATCCTAGAGAGAGTTCACATAGACGTGTGTGGACCATTTTTGGTTTCTTCAATAGAAAAAAAAAAGGTATTAATTTTTTTTTTTTATGACTTTTCTCATAAATGTTGGATCTTCTTCATGTAGAAGAAGGATCAAACATTCTCAAAGTTCTGTGAGTTTAAGGCATTGGTTGAGAAAGAGTCGGGAAAGCAAGTGAAGGCTCTATGGAGCGATAATGATGGAGAATACATCTCTAACTGTTAATTTTGGACAACTAGGTCCAAAATCCATGTTGTTATGCTCAGATGAAGATACCAATATTTTTATTGGGTTCCTCTTTTTGCGATGTGAAATATCGATCTAAAGATCATCTTGATCCGATGAGTAGAACATTTATTTTGAATTTATTCAAGATATGTGCAAGTCGGCCTTAAGGTTTTGTGCCCCAGCAGTTGTGTCACACACCCTCACTGATGGATAGATATTGGTCAACGTTGGAGGACATTTTCACTCATATCATCCTCACACGTTTCTCTCTCCTCAACTGATTGGTTCGATGTCCTTGGTGGCTCTTCTCTCCACATGTGGGAAAATTCCAGCAACAACACATTTCTAATTTTGGTCTAGGGCTTCTGCAACAAAATTTTACCAACGTTGACTTTGGTCAACGCAATTTCAAATCGACCTGAAACTCTCCCAAAATTTTGATTTTCCTAATCTACATTTTCTGGCACTATTCCCGAGGCAAAACGTTGACTTTGACTTTTCAGCGTTGACCTAGCTGCTGTTGCTATTTGTGTTGACTGTTGACTTTTTGGGTTGAGTTTTGAGTTGACCATTTGGCTGTCCAAGAGGGTTGTGTGAAATTGCTGTTTGGATGACCATATTGAGACTTTGTTGGTTGACGCATCCTTTTGACTATCGTAACGCACCAACACACTTATATATTTCTGGCTTGTTTTCTGTCGATCTATTGGTATGTTCTATCAGCATTTTACTTTACGGTTTATGTGAATGTTGTCTGATATTGGAGAAAAATTAAATTTGCATCAAGCATATGTACATCTACATAAATTTACATGGTATCAGAGGTGAGGTGAAGAAAAAGCCCTAATTTTTAGCAATCATCGAAGAATAGGATGGGTTCCTCAAACTACAATGGCTTTAAGGTTGATGACAAATTGACTGGGAAGGATGACTTCCATGCTTGGAATATGACATTGGATCTTAACATGGAAGACGAAGATGTCATGTACTATGTGTAGGGTAAAATCCAAGAGCCTCCATCCACAACAACTGTTGTTGCCAAAACAAAGTATAAGAAGGGGGAGATCAAAGCAAAGTTGATGATCAATGACTCAATTCACAAGACTTTGGTTGCCTACATCTCTAAACTGGGCACATCCAAAGAGATGTATGATAATTTGGTCCACATGTTTAAGGCCAACAATGTGAATCAAGTCCTATTCTTCAAGAATCAATTGAAAAATATGAAGAAAGGTAGGGATGAGTCTATTCAACCATATTTTCTGTAGCTGATCAAGATCAGGAACATTCTGTTGGTTATTGGGGAGACAATAGTTGATCTAGAGATGGCACTCACTGCAATTGGAGGGCTCTCATCCGAATGGAATATGTTCAACACTACCATTCTCAATAATAATGTGATACCTGACTTTGACGAAGTACTATCAAGATGCGTACAAGAAGCGACAAGAATGAGGGAGTATGAAAATGAAGGAAATGTTGCCTACACTACTCATTCTAGAAAGAAGAACTTTGGTGGTCCAAAGAACAAAGGAAGTGCAGGGGCCCAAGGAAAGAAGGGAAAGTGTTACACTTGTCATAGGCCAGGTCACTATGCTAGAGAATGCCCTTTCAATAAGGATTCTCACGATGATGATGACAACAACAACAACCAGAGGAATGGCAATCAAAGGAACACAATAGGTTCAAGGGAAAGAGGAAAGCTCCCTCTGGCGGAATTGGTCAACCTTTCAAAAGGTCAAGAAAATCCAGGTATGAGGAATCAAATATTTTTTATAAAAGAAATGAATTCATCCTTGTATCTGCCCTCTCTACTGCATCTGCACTCGACACTATGGATGTCTGGTTGATAGATAATGGTGCCTCAAGGCACATCACTAGGTTTAAGGAAGCACTTTCTGATATGATTGAGAAGCATACTAATCTGTAAACTATCCTTGGAGATAATTCCACATATCTCATGAAAGGGACAGGGACTGTGACCCTCCACTTGTCTCAAGGTCAAGTCCTCGGCTTATAGGACGTACTCTATGTACCTAATATGAAGAAGAACCTTGTTTCTATATCGACCGTGGAAGACAAAGGTTTCAATGTGGTATTCATCAATAGGAAGGTGTGCATCTGGAAGAAGAGCTTCAAGGAAGCTATCACAATTGGGTTTAGAGTTGATACACTCTACCAAGTTGGAGGAATTTCACTCGGAGCGATGACGTGTGATACTATTAGACAGAATGAACTATGGCACCGAAGAATTGGAAACCTTCACTACAAGGCCCTTCCCAAAGCAAGGAAGGTGGTGACAGGGATGCCTGAGTTTTCAAATAATCATGAAGGTGTATGTCAGGGTTGTGCTGAAGAAAAACACACAAGGGGACCTTTCCCCTCAAGTGTCACAAAGACATCTGATGTCTTACAATTGATACATTATGAACTATCTGGGATGTTTCCCGTGACATCCTTGGGGGGATGTTCTTATTATATGACATTCATAGATGAATTCTCTCGCAAAAACTGGATATACTTCTTCAAGAAGAAGGATGAGGCTTTCATGTTGTTTCGTACCTTCAAAGCTTTGGTGGAAAATCTGAGAGGGAAGAAGATCAAGATATTGAGGACCCATAATGGCACTGAATATGAGACGAATGAGTTCCAAAAAAATTTCAGAAAAGCTAGCATCAAGAGGGAGACCAAAACTATCTATACTCCTGAGCAGAATGGCGTTGTTGAACGAAATAACAAGACCATTTTGGAAGCTACCCGTGCCATGCTATGTGACCAGGGTCTACCAAAATTTCTGTGGGGAGAAGCTGCGAACACTGTTGTGTACATACAAAACCGATGCCTGCATTCTTCTCTGGACTTCAAAACTCCCGAAGAGGTTTTCACTAGTAAGAAACCTGACGTCTCACATTTTAGGGTTTTTGGATGTCCTGTTTATTTTCATGTGCCGAAAGAGAAGAGGAGCAAGTTGGATGCTTCTAGGAAGAAGGTAATGTTTGTGGGCTACATCAAAACTTAGAAGGCATATAGAGTTTATGTGCATGGTCAAAGGGAAGTGGAGATATGCCACGATGTCCCCTTTGAAGAAGATGCTTCACTGAGGAAAATAGTTAATCTTCTGAGGTTTGAGGAAGATCATGAAGCAAGGCCTGGAAATCAAGAAGAACCGAACACTAGAACATTTGGCCCAATTTTCGATGGCCAAAATGTCATTCTTGCTACACATAGGTGTCCCAAGAGCGACATTTTGAGGTGGGGAAAAACGTGGTTTCTCATAATGTTGCAATTTCGACACTTCAGTTAAGTGTCAGAAGAGTGACACATTCTCCAACATTTCCAGACGGTCATCGCTCTTCTGACGTTACCTATTGAGCATTGCTATGTCGATGTTAGCAAGAGCATCGCTATTCCGATGGCTCTGTATAGTCACTATTTTGACGTTTTCGACATTTTGAAAAGTAAGTCATAAGTCCGACATTTTTGACCTTTAGTCGCTCTACTGATGGTTTTTTGACTTTGTTGCAAGTCTGACGTTTTGCAGACTTCATCGCACGTCCGACGGTATGCAATCTTCGTCGCAAGTCATTGCTCTTACGATGTGGAAACTCTTTGTCGCTATTCCGATGATTCTATGTGTTGGTCGCACTTCAGACAGTTCTAAATCTTTGTCACCCTTCTGACAGTTGTAAGTGGATAGCATTGTCAGAATACTGACGGAAAAAAAATGTATATGGAAAAAAACAACGGGTGCAATCTTCCAGCTCAAGGAATACCAATGATACTCGCGCTTCTCCCCTTCTTTTAATTTGAATAGTCGATTCAAATTTTTCTTTCATGGTGTTTCGAAGGGAAATCCAGATCTGTCACACTCAAGAGGGATAATTTAGGACCATTTGCGAATTTGATTCTAAAATTTGCATGAAAAATTTAAGTTTCCGTTAATAATCTCTTTGTAGTTTGGCCCTGTCAAAAGGTTTGCAATTTCTAATCGAAATAACCAGCCAGCATATGGATGAATTTCTCAAAGTCAAACTCTTTCTAGTGCATTGTCAATTATACATCTATAGTAACATGAAAGAAGCCATTGAAGCCAAACATTCAAAGTTGGACACATGCACTCTACATCTGATGAAAAACAGATAGTTGTTGAGCAGGTTGCTGATATAGACACAAACACATCTTTGAAACATGTTCTAAACAACTTTAGTTGCGCTTCTTGATGTATGGACTCACGAAACACCACACCCTTTTGCAAAATTTCAAATCACATTTCAACAGGTTTTCCAAGAGCAACCCAAGTAGGGAAGGCATTACAAGACTTATTACAAATCACCAATAACTTTATTAGTCAACTTGTTCTTTAAGTGGTTTCCCTAATCATTTCAAAATCTGTTCAGCACATTTTTTACCCCTTTTACAACCAGCCCAAGCAATTAAACTAGAAATAGCAACCTGTGTTGAAAGAAAATTCATGATTAATGGAATTATTCAGTCACATACATGTAATGGATGTAAACCTCTAATGCATGCAATAGTGTTACAGATCAACTTTCCAACTGGGATGCTAGTTCTCCAAGAACTGAAAGATCCATCCAAGGCTACTGAGACTTGAGAGAATGAAATTCCAGAAAATGTCAATAGTGGTTTTTTTAATTTTTTCATTCCAGCCTGTCCACCTGATTCACCTCACTCAAATATGAATCATGATCTTACCAGCTCCCTAGATTAATTGCCAACATTTTCCATTTTGTTGGCAGTTCTTTAACATATAGCCAAGTTGTTGTTAACAGTTTTTATGTAATGACATGTTGCTCTATCTTCTGTATTTGCTTCTGTTTATGGGAGTGGAGTCTAAAGTTGTTACATCACGATATTTTCCAGCATTCATGAAATATGCAGATAGTGTGTATTATTTGCAGGGCTTCAAATTTAATGACTTATGTTTTTTCGTGATCTGCTTGTAATCATGTGTTGTTCTATTCATTCCTCCCCTCGACAAAATTTTTATGTAATCACTTTAAATTATGAATATAACGTCAAAAGACATTGACAAATTTCTTTAATTTCAGGATCTAACACCTGCAAAGTTTTTTCATTTCCATTTAATCATATAAATATCCAAATTAACTGGAAATATAATTCAATTTGAGAGAGGCCTTAACATTAATCTTATAAATAAAATACACATCTTTAAACTTCAAATTTTGATCAGAAAACACGGGCAAAATGCTGAAAAGATGAACATTTTACTTATAAATGCAGTAGGTAATATCCTGAGAAGTTCAACATTCTATGTCTAAATAAATAAATGGAAAATTTTCTTCAACTTTGACAATTTGATTAGAAAGCACTGGAAATATTCTGAAAATTTTAACATTCTGCTTATAAACAAAATAGACATGGCCAATTTTCTTTAAATTTAGAAATTTAATCAGAAAGCAAGGGAAATATTTTGAGGAAGTTCAAAATTCTACCTACAAACAAAATAGGCAAGTTCTTTAAAATAGGCATGTAGACAAGTTATTTAAATTTCAAAATATAATTAGAAAACATAGGCAATATTCTTATAAATTTAACAATCTTCCCCTAAATAAAACAGACAAACAATTTTCTTTAAATCTCAAAAATAATTGGAAAGCATAGGAAATATTTTGTGAATTATAATATTCTGATTATAAATGATATATTCACAAAATAGTATTCATCATAAATAAAATAGACAATTTTCATTTAAGTTCGAAATTTAATCAGAAAGCATTGGCAATATTCTATGAAGAATGTCCACATTGGAGCTGAATTCTAATTAGAGACTCGCAGGTCATTCTTTTACAGCTCCTAGGCTGAGAAAAAGAATCTTCCATCCAAATCACCGAAATAATTCAAAGATGAAAAGAACAAATATATCCCTTCCACAACTGGCAGGTTGTTCGTATTCAAAGGCAATATAACACCAAAGTAGATTGCACAAAAAATGAGGCAATTAGAATGAGATTGGATCATGTCAAAAAGAAAAAAAATTAGCAGGGAGAAAAGAATCCATAGTGGGGCATATAAGAGGAGGAATAATCAATGCAAAAACAAATTCCAGTCAATTCAAATGTACATTCAATGAACCCACTATGTTGGAAGGGAAACTACAAATATCTCACAACGATCAATATGGATCACATAAGAAGGAAGGAAAATCCATCCAATGAACTTATGTTGTGTTTTGTATCCACATATACTCTGCCTCAATCAAGGAATTTATGAATATGTGCCCTGTTTGAATCAATGATTGGAATTAACAGAAGGGGAGATGTTGTCCTTGAATGGATGACAGATATCGTTGGTATTCCTTGAGCTGGAAGGTCTGCCCACTTGCTTGGGCTTTCATTCCCAAAGATAGTAGTTGGCTCACTATAACCCAAACATACTAGTAGCATCTCAACAATGACTCAATACTCTTCCCTCATGAAAGCACATCAAACTCTGACCTCATACTCAGGATCCTCTAAATACACCATCAACATCTCAAATACATTTATTAAATTACAACAATGGGTAGCAATACATTTCATTATGACACTATCATTGAGCATTAGCAACCTTGCAAACACAATGGCATACATATGTTGACACTCTTAGCCATTCACCTCTACAATAATAGCATTGTTATAAGCATATTAAAATACAAACACAACAAGTACACAATTCTTGAACATCTGATCTATGTGTAGCAATAAAATCGATTCATCACACCATTTTTTTGTCAATACACTCTATAGTTATCCACAAATATTTTTATCGATCTCTGAAGTCTCCAAATTGATCTACTATAGGTGTACAATTCATCTACAAGATATACAATTGCAGTCTATTTGCACTAATCACACAATCTCTCTATAGGCTACACAACTCAGAAAACATATGATCCCACTATAATAAGACTTCAGTACCAAGGCCACATGACATCCAGCCTGCACACAGACTTCATCATTATGCTAACACACAACACTCTCCATTATTCACTCCATATACAGGTAGCATCATAACAATACTAAAGAAAATATATCAAAGTTCGAAAACCTGGGAACTCCACTTCTTTTATATTAGTCAACCCTGTGATATCCATCCTTTCATGTTGTGTAAGGCCAAAAAGCCCTTCTATTTTGGTCAGTGCACCACAATACCTTAAATGTAGAATTATTAGTGCTGCTGGCAATGCTCCAACCTCCACCAAATTTCTACAATGGTAGATTTTGAGATGTTTAAGGTTGGAGAAAATGCCTGAGGGAAAGATTACCCGCGATATATCTGTGTGGTATAGTTTTAACTCATTGAGTTGAACCATGCCTGTGTACTCCATTAATATCTCTTATTCATCTCCTTCAGTCCTTTTAATTGGTATTTCAATTAAAGGACACCTGCAGTTCAGTTAAAGGACACATGCATACTGTTAAAACTTCCAGATTGTTCATCTTCATGATAGTTGGTGTTAGGTACTGTATTCCACATCTCGATATGTTTAACACAGTAAATTGAATCAAAAATCCAATTTAATCTAGCAAATATTGCAGATTCTCACATTTCTGAAGCCACAATTCCTTCAAACTCGTTAGATAACTAATTGAAAATTTAACCCAAACAGTAAAAATAAACTCAGTGGTCCCTACTTGTATTAGCCAAATTTCAAGTTTTTGCAGATTTGAAGTCAAACTCTTAACCTCTGGCCTCATCAAGTGTTTCACTAAGCCGAGTATTTACACTGGTTTGATCTTCAAGGACTATCCACATGGATTTTAAGACCTGGGAAGGAGCAAGACTACTCAAAATAAAACAACATGAAAAATCTAAGAAATGGGTTTAAGTGTCAAAATTGATCATCTTCAGGCTTTCAAGACATAAGTTAATCTAACTGGGAGGACTCAATCTAGGATATATAGCCCACAAAATCCTATAGGACAACAAAACTATGATATTCAAGGTCATTTTTCAAATCCAGCATTAAGCAGATGTATGACTCCACAGGATAAAAGCCTTATATAATGATATATCCTAAATATAACATCACCATTGAAATAAGGCATGCACTAGTAGAGATGGTTGCAGTACACTACATGAATTCCTCTACTATTAACTAAAATTAAATATATAATCCATCTTTAACCATCTATTGCATTAACCTACAACAATGTACACCAGAATATAGAAGGTTTGCATTTGAGCAAGACAAGCATGCAATTAGGACTAAGGAGCCAAAAACAATCCCATAGCAACCAACTACAATTGTTTCCTTTTGACGACTAATGTCTCCTTGGAGCCCCTTCTATCCAAGAGAAATACTATAAAGTGGAAATGACCCACTTCCTAAGACAAGCACTTGAATGAATACTCTTGATTCTCTAAAATTACTACTCTCGGCCTTGTGGTGGAATATTTGATCTTGAAATAGAAATTGTTGCCCAAACAACCTTAAAATTGCATTCACAACATTTAATATAAAGAAATCCCAAAACTCTCTCTAAGAATTCTGGAAACATTATCTTGTATGTCCAAAATTCATTTTCAATTTATAAAATGCCTTCGAACATCAAAAATACATCTGGGATTTTTGTGTTTTCCGAAAACAGCATCAATGGTTTTCCACCATTTTCCAGAACAGTTAACACCATTTCTTGACAATTTTTTGAAACCTCTGGATATAAATGGTATTCAACAATGATTTTTCCTTTTTTAGTTCAAAAACAAAAAGAAAAACTCTAGTCCCACTATGCTTGTAGATATTCCTTGGGTGAATTGATTAGGTTCTATGACAAAAGAACCAAGACCTTCAAAATATTTGATGTGGAAATGCTTCATGAATACTTAGCATCTATCAAGTCTAATCCTTTAGATAATCTGAGATGTATTTAATCACAATAAGAAGTTAGAGGCATCAACCTTTATACCATTGAATGCTCACGTGAAATTCAGCACAACCATCCTTTGCTAGAGTATTGTGTTTCATTTATGGTGTTGTGAGACAACTCTGGAAGAGATCTCACATATATCTAATTTACTTAACATAAATGTTCTATATTTGGTTTGTTTTTTTCCAAGAAATGGAGTACAAAGATTACATAAGTTTGTTTTTTATTTTTTCATTTGTTCCAGAGTCCTTTTTAATTTGTTTGAAAGGAGGGGCCACGACAACATAATGTATATTTTATGTAGGTGATGGAACTGGAGACAAATGGAAATGTTTAGGATGACAGAAATGTCAATTATGTAACTCTCGATCAATCATCCAAACTTGTACAATCACCTTCCTCCTGGTCTTTGGAATTTGAGAAAAAGAGAATGCAAATATTTGAACTTTGTGACACCTACTACGTCTCCTTAGTTCAAAGAACTCATTTTTTCCTACTATTCAAAGGTGATCCCTCAGATGAAATACACATGGAGGTAGAATTAAAGAGGTTTTCATTCCTTCATAAACGTTTCTCTAACATGGCTGGTAATATCCCTGCTCACGATGACAATCAGACCACTTCTCTAGCTTCTAGGTAAACCCCTTCCCTTTTTTCAGCAGCTGTATATTTCATTAGAACAGCCTATGCCACACATTTTATTGTATTGTATATTGATAATGTAATATGCATGATATTCTAATAATCCTTCCAAGTGTTTGCACCAATCCATATGAACAATAAGTTGTGGATTTTTAAGTATTCGAGCTTTGAGGCATGAAAGAGAAATACTTGCTCGGAAGATGCAAAGGAAATTAACGACTCTTGAGAGAGAGATCTTATTTGAGAAATGGGGTGTTGTCCTGGACACAAAGTAGAGGAAATTGCAACTAGCTCAGAGATTATGGATAGATACCTGAGATTTGGCCCACATCCAAGACAGTGCTAGTATTGTTGTGAAGCTTGTCGGATTTTGGGAACCAGGACGAGCATCAAAAGAGATGTTTGAGCTCAGCTTTACACTTGTGAAGAAAAACCAGAGGTTATCATCCTCTGGGTGGAATATTATCTCAACTCTCTTGAGATTTTAAACTGTATCTTGGGTCTTGTGCTTAAACTAAGAGCATTTTGCATTTATTCCTCTCTCTTTATTCTATTACTTGTTTTGATAAAGAGAATTTTTTTTATTCCCACAGTTGTAATAACACGCTTCCACAGAGAATTGTTTGAATATGTATATGTACAGTTTAGCATATATGATTAACTTTTGTGTTGGTATTGATTCAAGGGTACCAATGACTTGTAAACAGAATGTATATGAAAAAAAATAAAGTGATCATGTAAAATGATTCCTAATGAGGGCCCAAGGCCAAGACCCCGCTAGTGAATGTGTATCATTTAGACCATGAAATATGATGTTAATAAGGCCTGGGTGAGGCCTGTGATAATGATGTGAACATGTCAGTGTCCCTTGTAAATTAACATGTGCAACATAGAATAGCCAAGGGGAACATGGGAATGACCATGGGCTGATAGATCGAAAATGGCTAGAGTGAAGATGAGGGGCACATGACTTTCCCCTGCTGACTCAAACATTATATACCCCCTTTACGAACTAATTCAATATCAGAGAAATTATACCTAGATATCTATACAAATTAGGTTTTTATGTGGTGACAATACCAGGCAAGGGTGATATAAAATGGAAAATTTGAACTGGATATGGAATTGTTTGTCATTGTTCTTCTCCATCACTTGGTACACATTCCCTTATGGACCTTTCTACACATCATGGGTATCTTGTGTTACTGTGAGTGCAATGTCATTATGCTAGAGTGTTGTGTTTTGGAGAGTGGAAATTGAAGAAGACTCTTTGCATGTGTCATTCCATGACCCCAACTCAGGGGGCTATCCTAATGGATTGCTTATAGCTGGGAGTAAAATTGTTCCTTGACATCCGTTCAATGTGGTTAAGCTCTGGTGACAGACAAGTTTAATTTTTGCAACTGTTATGTTATACCGTTGTTGTAATTAGAATATTTTGTTGTAATTAGTATATTTACACTATGGACTAAGCCACGACATAATTATTTACTGAATTTCATGAGTTAAGTGACATAGATAGCATGAAACTACAATAGAAGGATGTAGAATTTGGTTGAAATCATGGGCCCATGCTTTTTATATTCTTAGTCCATAGTTCTATAGGATTGAAAGTAAAAATTTCAATTATTAAGTGCCCCATCTTGTTGATGGAGCTATAGAGGAGGTCAAGTACACCATAAAGTGGTATTAGAGCCTCCAGGTTTAATTCATTGGACCTCTAGGATACTGGTAAATGGTTTGACAAAATGTGGAATGAGCATCTAGCACACACTGCTTACCAATTGGTTGTTAAAACACGTGAACTGAATTGGTGTCTAAACCAACCAGTTGTGGAGAATCATAAACAATGGCATTGTATTGAAACCCTTTGCTGCTACATATGATTCCATGCTCCCTAATTATAAAACTATCTATTTGGAATAACTTACAAGAAGATACTATTGAATAGTGTAATTTTAAATAGACTGAACAAATGTGCCTATTCGTGTTATGAACTTAAGACTCCGTGACCAAAGAACAGAAATAGGATGATCTATTATTTCACCATTTTCAGTCATGGATAGAAGCTCTGATTGACTCCACTTGGCGGTAAATTAGGATATCTCATTAACAGGTATGCCTAGTGCCAAAACCTAGTTGATACACACACCCTACTTGACAAAATGTGTTAAAGGAGAAATGTTATGTAGTGGGTTTTGAATGCACATAGAACAGAGCACAGTGCACGTGAGTGTTCTTACTATGTTTCTTCTACTCTTAAAGAGAGCTCAGTAGCGGCATTAATCCTGTCTTATCCTATACACACAATGAATTCATATCATGTTAGTTGGTTTTTATTAAAACTTCTACTTGTGAGTTTTGGATACCTGTAGCTTGAGAAAATAATTGCACTAATAAAACAACGCAAATGAATTTATAGTCTATAGTTGTGATTTTGGCATATAAACACACTCTCTGAGAACAAATGTAGTGAACATAAACCATTGTAATAAAAATCGTCTCTCCATAAGGTAACGAGATAGATGGCTTGGCGATGAAGGGAGTTATGCATATGCTTGGCTATATGCCAAATCATCAACCTAGCATGCGACAAAACTGGCACTGCCAGTAAGCCCTTCTGTTTTATTGCTAGATTCAGGGACACAAGGCAAGCCTGATAGTCTCTTCTTCAGCTCCATAGTAAAGGAATTCATGAAATAATCAACTCTTTATGAGGGCATCAAAGCTGGACTTGAGTTGGTTATTGTAGGGACTAAAATCTATAAATGATATCCAATTCTATCCATGTAGATGTCAAGGACAGGGTTATTATAAGTCATTGTCAAATTATATGCCTATAGATTGGAGCATGTCCAAGGCTATAACGAAATTAAACTACATCTGCGACATCGTATATTATTATGATATCATGAATTCCTTCAAGTGTCAGGCATCACTATTTCAAGTATGGTGACCTAGTCTTAAGGGGAACTAATGCCTTACTTAAGTCTGATGTCTTCTATGTAGGCCATTCAACCTATGGAGACACCTTTAATATATATATATATATATATATATATATATGGGATCTATATGTACAACAACGTTGAATATCACAAACCCATACCTACATGTACAACATTGTCGCGACTGCAATTTCTGCCACAATGGTGAAATATACAACATAATACATGCTTGCCTATGACTTCAATATGTCCTAAGTTTTAGGCAATGATTTCCATTTTGTAACCCTATTTTGAAGAGTGTTGTATTGAGTAAGTTATGGGTATCATAGTTATTGATACACCTCAGGATGGGCATAGGGATATGTTTCACAATTTTCCTCCCAACTAGAGATATACATCCCCACCCTTACTTGTCTCAGGGGATCCAAATTTTTTCTCCACCCTGAGGTTTCTATGCAACTCTAGCCAATGTTGTATGATGATGTGAATTTCATACCATATCAATCCTAGGTGGTTTTGGGTGTGGTGGATTTGGAACTCCCAGAAGCCATGGGCCTTTGGAACATCCTTAGCCACTCTGAGTTGGAAACCTTTGATTGTAGTGCCACAACCTAATGGACTACGAGTGCAGAGGAAGGGGTGCACTATTGTGGGTTGTGAAGGCAAATGGGGGATGAGAGGAAGTCGATCAGAATATGTTGGAATCAAGTACCTTGGTCTGCTACCATATTGGTGCAGCTATGGACCATAGTTGGCTTAGGTAGCCTTTTACCCTGATAGAGTCTTGACCACAACACGGTGATGACCCACTACTAAGAGATATGAGTAGCATAGTCTATTGTTGAGTGGAACATCTACGTCTAAAGCCAATTTGTGTCATTTATCAAAGATAAATGTTATGTTATATTGTTTTTTTTTGTAGATTACATGTTTCTGAATTATATATGTCGCAAAGGTTAAGAATAGGATGCATTGCATAATATTGTGCATTGAACGTGTAAAATAGAGCAGAATCAAGGTAAATTTTCAAAGGCTAGGTTAAAAAGATAGTAATATGCCCCAGTGGGTGATTGGTGGTGTTGCAAAAACAGACATGTCAGAAATGATGGGCAGTAGCCTGCTATAACTAATGTTGAATCAACCAATAATGGTTGGAGGCCCACTCCCAAGGACAACAAAAAATCTCCTGATGCAGGTCTCAACCCAGCAACAGATCCTTCAGGATTTGAAAAATGTGTTTATTTATTTTCGTACCATAAGGCAAGACTTTATCAACTTTAATGGTTAAGTGATAGCTGGACATTTCGGAATGTTAGTGTTATTGGATATGCCCAGGTGGAAGTTTTGTTAACTTCTATTCCCTTAGGTAGTTATGGCAGTTATTAAGGCATCTTTCACATGGTATACCTAAGCTTGTGGTGAGTGCCACACAACACCCTACTTTTGTAAAACAATGCTCTACCTATACATTACTATTATATTAATAATTAAAGAAAAAAATTTATGCCAAAAAATGTATATAATATGGTAACCGCACAGTGAAATGGTTTTAAAACCTATTCTTTCCTAAATAGAAGAAAATGTATATGTATAGATATTCAATCAAGGCAACATTTTTTAGCATTTTAGCATGGAATATGGTGATTCATAAGGAATACACCTAATAGAAAATACAATAAGGTATGTAAGGCTAGAATAATATGCTTTTGTGAATGTTCTATACAAATAAAAATGACTCTTGCAAAAGGTCCCTGATTTTAAAAAGAATTATCATTACTATCAACTTAATCAAAGTAAAGGCAAAGTGTAGTAGCTCAAATAACTACAAATTCTACAAAATCTCTGCCTATTAATTTCTGCCATGAAATTATCTTCACTTAATATAAGTTGGAGGAGGATTATCAAGTTTAATGTTTGAGATGATTTGGGCTTTCCCCAGCTAGAGATGCTAACTCATTTTATCATTAGAATGAAAATTATTCAAATACTCATGACTTGAAATGGTGAAAGTATTTTTTCAATCCTGCAAGAAAGCATAAAAAGACGTTCTCATATACCAAAAATATGCAAGGAAATTAACAAAATACCTAATTCAATTGATAGATGTTGCTACTGATGTCCAGGAGGTGGTTGTTGTTGCTACTGCTGTTGACCAGGTGGCGGAGGCGGCATGTCAGGTCTTGGCTGCATATGAGGGGGAGCACCGTACATAGGAGGGGCATCACCGCTGGGTGGAGGAGGGGGCATTCCAAGCCTGGGTGGAGGAGGACATTTGATCCTTGGAATGGTATATTCAACGTTTTCAGTGTCAAGAAGCTTTATAATTTACTAACAAAAGGAAAACTAAACCCTAGGACTACAACAAAGCACATTCTGCGAAAGCCATAATGTTTTATGTGTAAAATAGGTCATTGAATGCATAGTCACACCTAAAACAAGAGGATCCATAACCATTTACTTTCAGAGACAATGCGGTAGAAAATATAACAAAATCTAGGGTGTGTGGAGCTAGGGTTTATAGATACAGTACATAAATAAATTAACTATAAGTTAAACCTAGCCACTAGAAAAATAAATAAAGCATATCTTTATTCCAATCAATGAAAAATTCTCTGTTAAATAGCATAGAAACCCCTTAAGGGAAAATATATCTGCAACCTTGTGGGGAGTAGAAAGAATGACTACCTAAAGACTGCCATACAATAAAATATTCAGTGGAATTAGCACTGAATAAGCGGAGTGGGAAAATAAATTTGAATAGGTCGATTAATATTTTAGAGTAGCCGCCAAATTAAATTTCCAGGTGTTTTCCCTTAACGTCGTAAGACCGACGTTTTGGCTCCTAAAAGTCGCAAGACCGACACTTGGCCCTAAATTATGCAAGACCAACGGTATCCCTAAACATCGCAAGATTGATGTATGTCTCCTAAACGTCAACATTTTGATGGTTTCGCCCTTAACATCGCAAGGCTGACAGTATCCCCAAACGTCACAAGACCGACATATTTCTCCTAAACGTCGCAAGAACGACGTATGTCTCTAAACATTGGTATTCCATCGGTTTGTCCTGAAACGTCGGTATTTCAACGATTTTCCTAAACTTCCTTGTTAGGACGATACTCCAAAAACATCGCTAGAGCGACGCTTGTTGGTGGGATTAAAAAAATGAGAAAATTTGAGGAAATTTCTGACGATACGTCAAAAGTGTCAGAATTTTGACCATATGTACTAGTGGAAGGATGAGACGATGCTCGATGTTGAAGGACCGATAGACCTGATTGATCCACCTCCTTCACTGGAGAAGAGACCATCATGGCTCAGGAACACTCTTGAGGATTTCGAGAGACATATGGCCCCAAGGGGGACATTCCATGAAAGAAAGAAGCCAAATTGGTACCAAGGGTATCTAGCAGCTATGAGTACTATTGTACGATCTGAGCCTGGATCTTTTGAGGAAACCGTAAAGCATCAAGTCTGGAAGGATGTTATGCACGAAGAGTATGTGTCCATATTGAAGAATGATGTCTGGGATGTGGTTTCGAGACCAGAGGATAAAGCAGTTGTCACCTCGAAATGGCTCTACAAGATCAAGCATGGATCTGATGGAAGTGATGAAAAGTTGAAGGCAAGATTCGTTGCCCGTGGCTTCTCTCAAAAGGAAGGCATAGACTATGATGACATATTTGCACCTGTGGCCCGATATACCACCATCTGATCTATCATATCCCTTGCTACTATGCAAGGATGGAGTCTTCATCAGATGGATGTGAAGACCACATTTCTACATGGTGCAATAAAGGAAGAGGTGTATTTGGAGCAACCCCTGTGGTTCGAAGACCAGGATCGAGACACCCATGTTTGCAGGTTGAAGAAAGCCCTCTATGGGTTGAAGCAAGCACCCAGAGCTTAGTACGAGAGGATAGATAGCTACCTGATGAACTTGGAATTCACTTGTAGTAATGTTGATCTGAACCTTTACTTCAAGGTTGATAGAGAGAAGCCTCTCATTCTGGTGTTGTATGTGGAAAACATCTTCCTGACAGGTGCTAACCCTATCCTTCATCAGTGCAAGAGGGAGCTCGTTGCTAAGTTCGAGATGAAGGACCTAGGGCTGATGCATTACTTCCTAGGCCTAGAGGTCTGGAAGAGACCTGGCGAGATTTTTCTTTCTCAAGGAAAATAAATTGTGAAGCTTCTGGAAAGATTTGGTATGGTGGACTGTAAGTTTGTGTTGACACCGATGGAGCTCAACTTTAGAAATTTGAGTGGGTTGTTGGGCTAGTGTTAGCAAATCCTACTGAGTATCGTCAACTCGTAGGGGCCCTGAAGTTTTTAGTGAACACTCGTCCAAACATATGTTTTGTAGTGAACACTTTGAGTCAACAGATGGTTGAGCCTCATCACACTCGTTGAGCCTCATCACACTCACTGGGTTAGTGCCAAGAATCTTTTGAGATATCTTCGGGGCACAATAAACCATGGGCTAAGATACATTGTCGGTAGTGTGACACTCCTTGGATATACTGATGTTGATTGGGTTGGCAGTGTGGTGGATCGTAAAAGCACATCGGGATGCTGCTTCACACTTGGATCTGCTTCGATACCATGGATAAACAGGAAGCTGACGACTTTGAGCACCACAGAGGTCGAATACATTGCAGCGAGTATGGCCTGTTGTGAAGAAATTTGGTTGCGAAAGCTCTTCAGTGAGTTGTTTAGGCATGTGCTAGTACCACCGTGATACTCTGTGATAACTAGAGTGGGATTCGGTTATCTGAGAATCATGTGTTCCACGATTGATCCAAGCATATTGATATCAAGAACCACTTTATCCGGGATATGGTACAGTGAGGCACTGTAAGGCTTGATCATATAGGAACTGATGAGCAGGTCGCGGATATTCTCACAAAGCCCCTAGGTAAGGTCAAGTTCCTAACCGTCTATGAGAGTCTTGGTATCGTGGAATGACCCTATGCTAAGGGTTATGTTGGACGATGATCTCTGGGAGCTCTTGGGGGCTTTGGGGATAGCTTCTCGGAGCTATAAGCAACCAAAGGGCTAGGCTTAGCAAACCTTGTTGGTGTGCTTCTGCCCCACCATTGTGATTATTGAGTTGGTTCACCCCTCATTATCTGTGCCCCGTATGCATCCTAACCATATGGTTCAGGGCTCATGGGAAGTACCTCTCATTTGGCCATTGATGTGGGAAAAGTTAGAGACTAGTAGAAAATATTGATGGACGCATCAGAGATTTTCGTACTCTCTATCTAGGATGGCACGGTCCAACCATTGATCTGGGATCAAGTCTAGTGAGGTTTCAGACCTCCTACTGACTTCGGGTCATATAAACCAACTTCGGGTTGGTCTGAGACTTTTTGTGAGTCCTATAGAGGTTTCATACCTCTGGGCTAAATTTTCCACTCGAGAATGATGTCTTTGAGACCGACCCACTTCTATTCTAAAATAAGGAAGCCAGCAAATCAAGTTACGGTAGGATTATGCACAATGTTTGGATTGCACAGGTGGATGGAGTTTTCCCTAGTTGAGAGGGAGTGTTAATTTTGGACATCTAGGTCCAAACTCCATGTTGTGATGCTCAGATGAAGATACCAATATTATTATTCAGTTCCTCTTTTGGAGAGGTGCAATATTGATTTAAAAATCATCTTGATCCGATGAGAAGAACATTTATTTTGAGTTTATTCAAGATATGTGCAGGTCAGCCTTAAGGTTTTGTACCCCAAAAGTTGTGTCACACACCCTCACTGATGGATATATATTGGTCAATGTTGGAGGACATTTTCACTCATCTCATCCTCAAACATTTCTCTCTCCTCATCTGATTGGTTCGATGTCCTTGGTGGCTCTTCTCTCCACACATGGGAAATTTCCAGCAGCAACACATTTATGATTTCGGTCTAGGGTTTTTGCAGCAAAATTTGACCAGCGTTGAATTTGTTCAACGCAAGGTCAAATTGACCCGAAACTCTCCCAAATTTTTGATTTTCCTAATCTGCATTTTCTGGCACTATTCCCGGGGCAAAACGTTGACTTTAACTTTTTAGCTTTGACGTAACTGTTGCTGATGTTTGTGTTGACCATTGACTTTTTGGGTTGACTGTTTGGTTGTCCGAGAGGGTTATGTGACATTTCTGGTTGGTTTACCATATTGAGACTTTGCTGGTTGAAGCATCATGTTGACCGTCGTAACGCACCAACACACTTATATATTTCTGGCTTCTATTTTGTCGATCTACTCGTATGTTCTATCAACATTTTACTTTATTGTTTATGTGATTATTGTCTGATATTGGAGAAAAATTAAAGTTGCATCAAGCATAAAACATCTACATAAATTTACACTAATGAATTCAAATACTTCTGTAGCAAAGAAGGAATTCGAAGAGAACTCATAGTGCCAAATAACCCACAACAAAATGAGGTCATGGAGAGGAAGAACAGAACTATCGTGGGTGTTGCATGAGCTATGCTGCATGATTAGGGCCTAACAATGCATTCGTGGGAAGAAGCATGCAACATTGTGGTTTATGTGCAAAACCGTTGTCCTCATAGAGTACTTGGCATGAGTACACCTAAGGAAGATTTTACTGGTAAGAAACCGGATGTTTCCCACTTTAATATTTTTGGCTCATCTATTTATGTACATGTGACCAAGAACACCAAGAAGAATCTGGAGCCGACTACTAAAGTTGGGATATTTGCGGGGTACACAGAAACACCTCATAATTATTGTGTGTATTTTCCAAACAGTCAAATGACTGTGGTGCGACTGGATATAAAATTCAATGAGGAGAAAGCCATGAAGTTGTCTCTTGAGAGGAGCTAGACTTACATGAAGAGGAGGAAATTTTAGTTCCCAAAGATGAGTCTCTAGATGTGGATCAACCACAGGAGGAGGTTCATGGAGTGGAGGAGTCCACTCACGCAGAGCCAAACATCAGATCTAACAGAAGGCGTACCACAGAAGCTGAGGGGCTGAAACTTGATGCAGCATAGAATGTAGGAGTCCCTACTTCACAATGTAGACAAAGATAGACACCTGACCGATTCACTGGATACATAGCTCACATGAGCAAATGTATTGTGACTAAGCCATCTTCCTTTCAGGAAGCAGTGCAGGAGCCCACATGGGTAGATGCAATGGTGGAGGAGTATGACTCCATTGTTAGAAACAATGCTTGGGAAATTTTTCCAAGGCCGGTTAATAAATCAATGGTAGGTTCAAGATGGATCTACAAGGTAAAGAAAGTTTCTGATGGGAGTGTTGAGAAATACAAGGCTAGATTTGTGGCCCGGGGCTTTTCAAAGTTCGAGGGGATTGATTATGAAGAAATTTTTTTACCTGTCGCATGGTATTCTTCCATAAGGACCATCCTTGCTCTCTCAATGCAGATGGGTTGGCACATTCATCAGATGGATTTTAAGACTGTGTTCCTTAATGGGATCATTGAGGAAGAAGTGTACATTGAGCAGCCTGAAGGATTTGAGAACTTCAACAGCAAGTCGCATGTGTGCAGACTTAAAATAGCATTGTATGGGCTAAAGAAAGCACCCCGTGATTGGTACACTCAGATCGACAGCTATTCACCGGACTTGGCTTCACTAAGAGTGAGGCAGATGAAAACCTATACCAAATTGTGGTGGAGGGTAAGATTTTGATCATTTTTCTTTATGTTGATGATTTAATACTGACTGGTGATGAGTAGCTGATACACTCATGCGAGGAGGACCTTGCAAAGGAGTTTGAGATGCAGGATATGGGCCTCCTTCATTATTTCCTTGGATTGGAAATATGGCAGTGAGAAGGTGAAATTTTTGTGTCTCAAGGCAAGTATGCAAGGGAGATACTGGGTAATTTTCACATGGAGGGATGCAAACCCATGGATACTCCTCTTCCAGGAAACTGGAGGAAAGAGGACGCTACATCTGGAGAGGTAGTGGATGCTACTGTCTATCTACAATTAGTGGGTTCTCTAATGCTTTTAGTAAACACAAGACTGGACATATGCTATGCGATGACCCAGCTTAGTCAAGCGATGGTTAATCCTACCAAGCTATTTTGGAAGGCAGACAAGCATGTCCTGAGATATCTGAGGGGCACATCTGAGTATGGCTTATGGTACAGACAGATAGATGAGGTGAAGTTGCATGGCTTCACAGATGTAGATTGGGCGGGCAGCCCAATGGACAGAAAGAGCACATCAAGAGGGGTCTTCAGTATCATATCTATAGTTGTTTCTTGGTACAACAGGAAACAGAGATCTGTGGCACTCAGTTCAACGGAAGCAGAATACATGGCAACAAGTCAAGCTACATGTGAAGCTATCTGGATGAGAAAGATCCTGGTTGGTTTGTTTGGTTCTCATTTAGATCCTACAGTTATTCATTGTGATAATCACAGTTGCATTAAACTCTCAATTAATCCTGTGTTTCATGATAGATCTAAGCATATAGATATCTGGTATCATCATATCAGAGATTATGTGTAGCGGAAGATCATGTTGCTTCAATACATTCCTATGGAATATCAAGATGCAGATATTCTGACGAAGATGCTCACTAGGAGCAAATTCGAATACCATAGAGATAGAATCGGGATGAAGGATAATCCCTTTCTTGTTGAGAGGGAGTGTTGAGATTCAACAAAATGATGATCCTAGTGAAAATTAAGCACCTACACTAGGTGGGGCCCGTAGGCTATTTTTAGGTGTATATATGTTTTATAATGATGAGAAAATTCTATTTATAGATGAGGTTTTTTTTTAGATGCATGTGCGAAGTCTATTTATAGATCACATGTCTAAATATAGAATGCAAGTTGATTATTATTATCTCTTAATAATAACTGGACAATAAATATTAATCTATTCTCTTGAAGCACTTGATTTCAGTTAACTGAAGTGGCAAACCAGTTAGCTGAAGGAATTTCGATTTCTAAGGTTGGTTGGTGGGACATGCAAGTGGACTTAATTGTAACTGAGTGATTTGAAGTTGTAAGAGAGTTGGATGTGTAGTTATGTGAGTTGTAAAGTATTTTAACTCAGTTAAATGAGCTAAACTGAGTTGTGCTAGTTGTAACTAGTTGTAACTAAAGATACACTAGTGAGAGAATAGTGAATTAAATATTAAATTAATTCACATGGAGTGATCTCACATGCAACTGAAGATTTACTATTGTTAACTACATGCATGTCAGATCCAGTGGAGACCCAGTTGAGAGATAAGTGAAAGGGATAGTTTGACTATTAGTTGTGACATTAGTGGGTGCACTCATGCAACCACACACAAATTGGAGATGCCAATGAGGATTTCACAGTCGAGTCAAGGCAAGGAAGGATCTCATTCATTCAGGGATTGTGATCAGCAGGGATTGCGTAGTGGAGGCAGGCTGTCAGGAGGCAATAACTTGGCGCATGTATTTTCCAATTTTTGTATGACAGTGTGAGATGATTGTATATTTTATTGACAGCTCTTGGATTAGAGTTTTGTATGAGATTGTTTTATGATCCATGATATATACATAATATATGATAGTGGGGCTTTTAGCTTTATGCTTTCTTGGTAAAAGCATCTGTGTTATGTGTGATTGATCTTTCTTCATGTCTTTGCAATTGGCGATTAAAGTTCCGCAAATATTTTAGTAGAAGTGCTTCTGTATTTAACAGTAGCATATAATTGTTAGATCAGGAGAATCCAGGCAATACATAATTTGTATTAAAATTTCTGCAAATATTCAGAAATGGGATAGGTGAGGAATGAGACATAAGTGAGCAATAAAATAATGACCCAGAGAGTGGCCCAATCAATCTAAAAGGGGAAGTTCAAAAGAGAGTTCGGAGAAGTGTAGCCTTATAGAAACCAAGGAAGCCCAAAGAAGCCCAACCACATAAACTAGAAAGGTCCAACCTCCCAAATACGAGATAGACTGAGTGAAAGAGCGATAAAACTTAGTAGAAGCAAAACCAGAGAACCCAACATGATAGAAAAAGATAAATTGGACTAGGGATGAGGAAAACTAGAAAGCCCAAGAAGGAAGGAAAGTTGACGAACTTGAGAGGAAGGATGGCAAGGCCAAAGAAAAGGAGGTCCCAAGCTCCACCGGAGAAAATTTATCAACCAATAAACTTCAGGTGTTTTCCTTTTTAGAGAAATATTTTAGAGACTAAGATTGATAGAAGCCACAAGTTATGGAAGGAAAACATCAAAGAAACAGAGAAAATCATTTCTTTCCTTATGGAGAAAACTGAGATAAGCAAATGCTAGAGTTGGAGAGAGTGTTGCAGGCCTTCAATGCAATGATAAATGCTGAGAAAAACAAGATAAGGTGCATTTTCCCTGAACCAACAACATGTAATTCCTCTTCATTCCTAGAGTTGGCATTATAACAATGAACTACATGTTGCTTGGCCATAAGCAATTATGCTAGGATTTATGGCTTCATTTGATGTGAATTGTGTGCATCACATGACAATTAAGATTTTTATCAATGGCTACAACAAAAGACCAGTTGCATGAGGTGATCAGAGTTTATGGCAAGTGGGAGGGTCTAACAAAAAAATGAAGAGAGTTGTTGAGGCTCGCAAACACAATGAAGGTAATCCATGAACTTGGTGCTTTAGGTGAGGACTTCCCCATGCCACTTGCATATGTTATAACAAAGCATTTAATGTGACATGGTACGCATCCCGGCCATGTGGCCCTCGCCTTTTCTCAAATCAAATAGCCCATATAAGAATTAACCACCATTACTATTATTATTATCATCATTCATATATATATATATATATAATTTTAACTTACCTAATAAATATCTATATATAATAAATTCTATCAAACCAATTGTAAAAATGGAAAATGGAAATTTTAGTGTTTTTTTTGTTTGGGAGAAATTAAGAATGTAGTAAGTGTATGAGCCCTTTCATGGCACTGGGAACCTTTTTATCCGCATCATTATGAGATGTGGCAACTCAATAGGTTTGTCTTTTTATATTTAGGATGGTAATCATAGGTAAAGTATAATTATTTAATGTAACATATACATGAACATCTATTTGTTGACGTGGATTTGGACATGTCTTAGGATTCCGAGGTGGAAATGACAAAGGATTCTTAGGAAACGGGACCTACTTCTTTACT
The DNA here is from genome assembly GCA_034641835.2 of Pinus albicaulis. Taxonomy (NCBI): domain Eukaryota; kingdom Viridiplantae; phylum Streptophyta; class Pinopsida; order Pinales; family Pinaceae; genus Pinus; species Pinus albicaulis. The sequence goes on from CM076574.1 coordinate 579,653,539, forward strand.
TTTAGTGCGTGATACATTATGTTTTTCACCGAAAATGAAACGAGTGTCGGTGAAGAATAATCTGATTAGCTGTGCACTTTAGACTTTGCGCTCCTTCACTTTACTTTCGTCATTGCGCATATATATATATATATATATATATATATATATATATAACTAACAGCCCCATTGCACAATCAGTTCATCATCATCGTTCTTGTTGTGAGGTGACGGTCTTAAGGTTGGTTCTCAAGAATCACGCCATGTCTGACAACAACATGTCTCCACCACCACCTGCAACCTTCCCGCAAGAAAATCCTCCACCAGGTTCCGTATTTTCTATTCCTCGACCTCTTTGTTGTTTCATTGACTGACAATCACAATTAATTTTCATTCCCATTAAAATGTTTTTCTTGCTATCAGGGTATCCCACACAAGCTCCTCGGCCTCAGTATGCTGAAGCACACTCTGTCAAAACGCAGCAGAGAGAGGAGAAAGGATTCATTGAAGGATGGTATGAATTAAATTCAAAATTTCAGTAATATTCTTTATATACATGTATTTGCCTATATGTTAGGGTTTTCTGTTATTTATCTGTTTCGGTGAATGTGGATATGCAGCCTTGCGGCTCTGTGCTGTTGTTTCCTGTGCGAGGAATGTTGCTGATGGGTGAGAATGAGATTAAAGGGAGGACAAGGTTGAAATATATTTTATTATTGTACTTTCATTATGTTGTGTGATTTCTGGGATGAGATATACCATTACTATCCCTCGGAGTGAACAGATCCTTTGTATACATGCGCCCAGCATAATAAAATGCAAGATGAGTACATTGCTGGAAATACTTTTTTTTCAAAATGAGAGATCAAATCTTTCTATGCTAATCTTTTTAAAGTGCAAGATTAAATCAAATTCAATTGCAGTAAAGCATTTATTATTATTTTTTGTTTTGTTGTGAGAGGTTATGGGTCAATTTTCCAGGACACCTTTTGTATTAGGCTTTTATACGAGGAGGTGGATCTAGTTGGACCATCATTTTGATCTCGGTGTATGTCAACTATATTGAATATATATATATAAATAAAGAAAAATATTTTACATATAAAAATAATTTGTAAAGTTTGAATAATTGTAACATTATAATATAATATTAATTTTTTATACTTATTATTGTAAATATATTTAACTTTAAATTAATCATGGATTAAGAAGGATCAAATACATGAAAATGCAAATCTTTTAGAATGAAAGATCAAATTATTTCACATGAATCTTTTTTCAAAGTGTAACACTCAAGATATGTAGTTTGAGAGATTTGATCCCTCCCAACACATGATAAACTTGATTTTATTGATGATTATTAATTAACTCCAAATCTATTATGTGTTTCTCATTAAAATCCACTATATATGTGTGTGTGAAGAGCATCAACAAGCTACAATTATTTTCACTTTGCACTTTAAAAAAAGATTGCACTTGAGGAATTTGATCTCTTTTTCTTCTTTTTTATCATAACCTAGAATTTTGTTTTAATATAAATCTACATATATTACAATTAACCTAATTATGGTTTCTCATGATAAATTAGTGGCAATGAAAACCTGGAAAAACAACCATATGAATAAATTTGAAGACCTATAAAAAGATGAAATATAGGAAAATGAATTACCATTTCAAATAATATAATTTAAGTTTATAAAAATATTGTTTAACTATATGAATTTTGACTTTAACCCACAATAATATATCATTTTTCATTTAAAATATAACACATATGTTTTAGTTAGTGTAACCTTTGAAAACCTAAATAATGAATTTTGGCTACACAAATTTCTAAAGTTCCTCCAAAATTCTAATACACAAATATGTTTTTCAAAATTTATAATTTTAATTTATATTTTCTATGAAATCCATTATATTTTTGAAATTATAAGTCCTTTATTAGTGTAACATAAATGGATTTTAAAATTATCAAACAATCTTCCCTCTCTCTCCCCCTCTTCATCCATACTATAGCTCTCTATATATATCCATCACTCTCTCACTCCCCCCAATAACTCTCTCTCTCTCTCTCTCTCTCTCTCTCTGTGTGTGTGTGTGTGTGTCCAACTCTATCTTTCTATCCCTCCATTTCTTCTAGTCTCTCACTTTGTCTCATTCCCTACCCCTCCCTTCTTCTCCCTGACCCCCACCATCACTGTCTTTCTCTCTCTTTCCCCTCCTCTCTCTCCCTCCATCCTTCACTCCCTCACTCCCTTTTTCAAAACAACCCCCATCCAACTTGATCATTCTTTCTCCTTCTCTCCTTCTCTCCCCTCCTCTCCCTTCTCTCCTCTCTCTCCCCTCCCCTACTCCTCCCTCTCCTCTCCTTCTCACTCTTTTTTTCCATCCCCCCTCTCTCTCTATCCAATATTTGTCTCTTTCTCTCTCTATCTCTTATTCCCTCCCCCCTCTCCCTCTGTCTCTCTCTCTCCCTCTCCCCGCACACACTCTCTGTCTCTCTCTTATTCCCTCTATCCCTCTCTCCCTCTTTATCTCTTATCACACTCACTCTCTGTCGAGTCTATATTTATCTTCTTCCCTCTCTCCCCTTATGTATATGTACATTATCTCCTTCACTCTTCCTCTCTCTCTCTCTCCCCTCCAACTCTATCTCTATCTCCTTCCAGTTTCCTTTTCTCCCTCCCTCCATAAATACCACCCCATGACTCTCCCTTCCTCTCTTTCTCTATTCGTCCATTACTTCCTTTATTAGTCCTACATAAAAATCCCCTTTCAATTCTCTCCCTCTCTCTCTCTCTCTCTCCCTCTCACTCACACACACACACACACAATAACCCCCTCCAAATACCCTTATTTTCTCTCCAACTCTAAATTTATCTCCCTACGTCTACCCATCTCTCTCCCTCCCCCATTTCCTCTCCCTCTGTCGTTCTCTTCCCTCCTCCCTCTCTCTCTCTCTCTCTCTCTCTCTCTCTCTCTCTCTCTCTCTCACACACACACACACAATAACCCCCCTCCAAATACCATTATTTTCTCTCCAACTCCGAATTTATCTCCCTACCTCTACCCATCTCTCTCCCTCCCTCATTTCCTCTCCCTCTCTCATTTGCTGGCCTCCTCTCTCTCTCTCTCTCTCTCTCTCTCTCTCTCTCTCTCTCGTTCTCTTCCCTCCTCTCTCTCTCTCTCTCTCTCTCTCTCTCTCTCTCTCTCTCCTTCCTTTATACCTCACTCTCTCCCTTCCCCATCTTCCCAAACCCACCTCAATCAATTCTAATGTGTTAAATATTCTACTTGCAAGAATGTGCACATGTTCCTACCACTAGAAACCTGTGTGTATTCTTATTGCTAGGAAAACACACATTGTTTTTTGAATTTTTAGTTTTGACAATGTGAAGCCTATGTGCACCCTGAGTTGATTTCTTTGGATATAACTTTAGAATAAAAAACCTTGTGGTTTGGGTTCCAAATAAAAGAAAACATCATTTTTTGAGAGCACTGAGACACACACATATATATTGATTTTATTTCTATATAGGCTCGCCAAATCCATTATATATATATATATAGCGAGAGAGAGAGAGAGAGAGAGAGAGAGAGAGAGGGTTGTGTAGATTTTAAATATATACACATATTTAAAAATTAATAGAATTTACTATTATTAATACATTTTTCTCTTGACACATATCAAATCTTCAAATACATCCGTCATTTATTTCCACTCTAACTTTTTTTTGCCTTAACCATTTGAAAAAAACTATGTGGTGCACCAAATGATGTTAGTACCTACAATATAAGAAATAAAAGAAGAGAGATATGAAAAGGGAAGAAGATGAGATACAAAGATATAGGTGGAGAGAGAAAGAGTGAGTGATAAGGGAGAGATACAAAGAGGGTATGTAAGGGAGAAAGGGAGTGTGATAGAGAGGATAGGGGAAGAGGAGAGAGGGAGGGAGGAGAGAAGGAGAGAGAGAGGAGGAGAGAAGGAGAGAAGGGGATAGTGGAGGGTGAGAGGGACAAACATATATATATATATATATATATATATATATATATATATATATATATAGATATAGATAGAGAGAGAGAGAGAGAGAGAGAGAGAGAGAGAGAGAGAGAGAGATATGATATTAAAAATTGTTTCTAGGGATCAAGAACTCCACATTAAACACTTTCTTAACACAACATAGATGTAGTTGTATGAATGTTAGGAATGCACATTTTGATAAAATTAAGAAACCGTTCAAGGGATCAAGAACTCCACATTAATCACTTTCTTAACACAACACATATGTAATTGTCTGAGAGAGTAAAGAATGCACATTTTTCACTTAACTCGGGACATTAATAATTTGAGAAATGAAAATATTGGTATGTAACACAACTCGTCAGCATAGCTTGTTGATGCCACATTAAGTCCTCCAACTATTATGATACATATCTATATATTTTTCTATATTTCATAACACCATTGTACAAGGATGCTCATCTATATTTCCATCGACATCATCTAGAGAATTTATTCATAATTTCCTATGTACAAAGCCACATGGTACATTTTATCAAAAAAAAATTATTGATGGGACATGCCTTGGTAGTGTGGTGGAATGAAATTACTAAGAAATTGCATCCATGTGAGTGATGATTATGAATTGGGGAGGAAGGAATTTACTTGAAAATATTAAAATATCTCACATATGATGTTAAGGGAAGGAATAAATTTAAAAACATGCATTTGGCCACTTCCAAGGTTAGTAATGAGTACCTAAATAACATCTTTTATTTTGAGTTAGGCTTTGATGTTATGATTTTAACATTGTAGCAATTTGTATATGTAACAATGTATTTGTATATATCTTTATTGCTGTTATACTAGGTACAAGTATGTGTCTTCATGAAGGAATTCTTTGAAACTACCCAACATATGTGTAGCATGTCCATATGGATTGATGGTAAGATGAGCATTTTCAATTATGTAGAGATACATTTCCCATTGGTACTATATTATCAGTGGTGGATTTTGTAGAGAACTAATCTTTCAACCACAAAATGATATTCAAATCCAATATTATTAATTTGAGTCAGTCAATATAGTCGCCCATACCACATATAGGCATGGGCTAGATAGTAACGAATATAATAGGGTCATGTTGGAGGATTATCACTTATACATAAATGATAATATGTGCCATGAATTAGCTTGAGTATACCAACTTTTAGTTGTTCTAAATTCATTGGAATGAGAAAAATATATAGATGGGTCGATATTGGATTAGTTTGGATGGTTGCACTAGCTAATCCAAAAATGCATGTGTATTTCAATGGTTATGTATGTTGCAAAAAATAAAAAGTACCACATATTTGGAACTATTTTGAGACTAGGCATACAAAATGTGAGCATGATGGAGTAGGTCTGTGCATCAAAGTTGCATTATGAATTAAAAAAAAAAAAATTTAACTACTACTTCCCTCATTCGAGATGCAACATCCATCATTGTATGGTGTTCTTCAGTTATGGGGGGGGGAGCAAGAACACAAGAATACTAATCAACCAGGAAATCACATATACACATATTTTTTGGGGAGGTGGTCAATGCGAATCAATCACATTTATATGAATGAAAAACAATCAAGTGTACACATGAATTTCATTCATTTCAAACATCAGATAATGTTGTACTTGAAATATGGATTAGAAAATTCTCTTTCTTTTTTGGTGCATGTGGTAGTAGTGAATGAGAAGACTGTGACTCCATACACTAGGTTGATAACTAGGATGATGTATCACTCTCCATTGGTCAATGTATATATGTATAATTATCATAGTTGGAGGAGGACTAATCACGTATTTTAGGGGATTATGATCAAATCTTTGACCTTATAAAATTAGGTTTCATTAATATTCTATTAATTTTGATAACTAGTTGATTGTAGTAAGCATGAGTTTATTTTGTGGACTCACATGTTGGCACTCCTTTTTTTGGGGGGAATAGATACATTTTGTTTTCTCCAAAGAATGGTGCAATGACAATTGGTTAGAACATTGCAGAGAGGGAAATTAGAACCTTAATGTCTCGTTAATGAAGAATTAATTTTTTAATTTGGTAAATGCTTATGAAAGGAGAATATCTAACACGGAGTGAAAGAACAAAAAATAAAACGGGGCTTACATGTGAATATTGTATACTAGGTCATTTTGTGTACCACTATCCAAACTTAGTTGTTGGTACGAGCCTCCAACTACAAAAAATGCCAAGTTGAACTAATCAAAGGTACAATACTTCATATATGACCATGAACATGAAAATTTAATGGATACCATTAATATTAGAAGTGATCATGATGGTCTACTTGAATAACCATAGGTAATTATTTAGGTATGTGGTACATTTTTTATTTTTTTCCTTTTATGTGGTATGTGGTACATTTGTTATTCAATAAAATTATAAATGATTCATATTTCTGATTAATTAATGAATCTAACTATGTTGTTAGTTTTTATTCCCAATTTAACTAATGAATCATAAACACATGAAGACCATTCACTAAGAACAACGATATTTTTCAACACCACCTCAATGATTCTATGAAATATTTTCTCGAGGTTGTTATGATAAGTGTATGAAGTTAATTCTCTCTACCTTCATCACGTGCATGCCTAGATTGTGAGAAGATGCAAAAACCATAGCATGTGCTCATACTTCTTGCACTCTCTTTTTCCTCAAGTATCTATATTTACCTCCTCAACTCCTACAATTATATGGACACAATCAGTCATCCATGTTGGGTGTGGAGCCTGATTATCTTGTTTACTTTGTATCACAGCAGTGGACCCCTGTACCATAAAAGGGGCGGCAACGCCGCCCGTAATTAATCGCTACCGTGGGGAGCCCCCCCTGGCAGGGGTTCGGGGGCAGCGCCCCCGAAGCTAAAAACAGATGTAAAATTGCCTTGTAAAAGTATAGTAATTTCTAGTCAATCTGGGCCGTTCATTAGGCAAATGATATGACAGTAGAAGTTATGTTTAGATTAGGGTTTTTTGACCTAGAAGACAACCCCCTTGTATATATGAGGGCATTGTATTGCGGCTGTGTATTGTATGTGTATTCTCGGAGCGAGAAACAGAGAGGGAGACTGTGAGAGAGAACAGATGATACTACAACGGATCTGCTGTAGGTTTTGTCTCTTCATTTTTGATGAATAATAGAAAGGAAGGACTGGTTGTTCGGGGTGGACGTAGCCCAAACTGGGTGAACCACGTATATCTGTGTCTCTCTGGTTTTATGTGTTTTGTGTGCTTGTATTTTCCTCATATTTTATGTGTTTCATTGCTCCATAATATATAATTTTCTAACAACTGGTATCAGAGCCGAAGGTATATTTGGCTAATAAACTCGCAAGAAAGAAGGGTTCCTGGTTCGAGTGGGAGCAATGGCGGACGATGGTAAGTTTAGGGTCGAGAAATTTAAAGGCCAAAACTTCCCGCTATGGAAGATGCAGATGGAAGATTATCTGTATCAGAAATATCTATACCTACCATTGAGCGGAAAAACAAAGAAGTCGACGACCATGACAGACGCGGAATGGAACATTATCGATAGAAAGGCACTCGGAATAGTACGGTTGTGTCTTGTGGCATCAGTCGCCTTCAATATTTCGAAGGAAACAACAACAGAGGGCTTGATGCAGACGTTGGCAAAACTGTATGAAAAACCCTCGGCCTCAAACAAGGTATTTCTTATGAAACGACTATTTAATATGAAGATGTCGGAAGGTGGATCTGTTGCAGACCATTTAAATGAATTTAATACAGTTACCAGTCAGTTAAGTTCTATAGGGGTAAACTTTGATGATGAATTTAGAGCTTTGTTATTCTTGTGCTCATTGCCAGAGATTTGGAATGGTTTAGTAATGGCCATTAGTAACTCTGTCTCTGGATCTAGTACTTTAAAGTTTGATGATGTTGTTGGTGCTATCCTTAGTGAGGAAATGCGATGGAAAAGCTTCGGTGAGACATCAGGTAATGCTTTGAGTGCAGAGTCTAGGGGAAGAAGAATGGAAAGAGGAAAGAGCTCGGGATATCGCAGTAAATCAAGGAAAGGCAGATCCAAGTCCAGATCGGGGATAGTGTGCTGGAATTGCGGAAAGAAAGGACACCTAAAGAAAAACTGTAGATCTCGGAAGGGAAAAGAAGGAGACACACAGCAAGAAAACAATCATGAAGCAAATGTGACAGGTGATGTGTTACAAGATTCTTTGATTCTTTCTTTCGAAAATGTTACTGATTCTTGGGTTGTAGATTCGGGGGCTTCATTCCATGCCACACCTGATAAGAAATATTTTCATGACTATGTTCAAGGAGATTTTGGACAAGTTCGTTTGGGTGATGATAAACCATGTAAAATTGTTGGAATGGGTAAGGTTCTTGTAAAACAGCAGAATGGAAACCAATGGCTATTAAAGGAGGTAAGGCATGTTCCAGATCTAAAGAAAAATCTGATTTCAACAGGGCAGTTAGGCGGTGAAGGTTGTGTGACAACTTTCATAGATAAAGCTTGGAAGGTCACCAAAGGAGCCCTGGTAATAGCAAAAGGCGAAAAGGTTGGTACATTGTATTTATGCAATGGTATTTCTAACTCTGTTAATGCTTTAACTTCCAAAGGAGCAGATGCAGCATTATGGCATCATAGGCTCGGACACATGAGTGAGAAGGGAATGAAGATTCTTCACTGAAGAAATTTGCAGTCAAGTTTGAAGAATGTTGATTTGGATTTCTGTGAGAATTGAATTTATGGAAAACAGAAGAGAGTAGGATTTCTCAGAGTTGGGAAAGAAAAGAAGAGCGAAAAATTGGAGCTTGTGCATACAGATGTATGGGGACCTGGTCAGGTATCATCTCTCGGTGGCTCTCGTTATTATGTTACTTTTATTGACGATGCAACTAGAAAAACATGGATTTATTGTATTCAGAATAAATCTGATGTATTTGATACTTTCAAGGAATGGAAAGCTTTGGTTGAGATTGAGACAGGAAAGAAGTTGAAGTGTCTCAGATCAGACAATGGAGGTGAGTATTGCAGCAAATATTTTCATAGGTACTGTTCAGAGCATGGAATTCGTAGAGAGAATATAGTTCCAAGAACACCACAAGAAAATGGTGTGTCAAAAAGGATGAACAGAACAATCATGGAGCGTGCAAGGTGCATGAGATTGCATGCAGGATTGCCTTTACAATTTTGGGAAGATGCTGTAGATACTGTTGTTTATCTAATAAACAGAGGGCCTTCAAGTTCCTTGGATGGTGGTATTCCAGAGGAAGCATGGACAGGTAAAAAGGTAAACTACTCTTTTTAAAGCCTTTTGGTTGTGAGGCCTTTGTCCATATTAATAAAGAAAAGAGAACAAAGCTTGAGGAAAAATCAAAGAAATGTACCTTTATTGGATATGGTGCTAATGATTTTGGTTATCGCTTATATGATTATGAAAATCACAAAATCATTAGGAGCAGAGACGTAATATTCAATGAAAATTTCTTGTATAAGAATCAGCTGCAGGAAAAGAAATAGGAAAAAGAAAGCAAGGAATACGCGGTTCTTGATGAGATAACTGAAAAAGTAAAGGTGCCTGAAAATAATAATAATCAACAACCACAGCAGCAGCAACTACCACAATAGCAACAGGAACCTCAAACACCTAAAAGTGGTGTTAGAAGATCTACCAGGATAAGTAGACCCCCTGAACGATACTCTCCTTCATTATATTATTTATTGTTGACTGATTCTGGTGAACCTGAATGTTATGAAGAAGCAATGCAGGTTGAAAGCGGGAAGAAGTGGGAGCTAGCCATGGAAGAAGAGATGGACTCCTTAATGCATAACCAGACTTGGGACTTAGTCAGGTTGCCTGCAGGTAAAACTGCATTGCAGAATAAATGGGTTTACAGGCTGAAGGAAGAAGATGGAGGAAAACAGAGGTAAAAAGCTAGACTTGTGGTGAAGGGGTTTGCACAGAAGAAAGGTATTGATTTTGATGAAATATTTTCTCCTGTTGTTAAGATGAATTCAATCAGAACTATCTTAATTCTAGTAGCAGCAAAAGATTTACATCTTGAACAGTTAGATGTAAATACAACATTTCTCCATGGAGATTTGGAGGAAGAGATATACATGCAGCAACTAGAAGGATATGAGGTAAAAGGGAAAGAAAAATTGGTGTGCAGGTTAAAGAAGAGCTTGTATGGCTTAAAACAGGCTCCAAGGTAGTGGTATCTAAAATTTGACAAGTTTATGTACGAACAAGGTTATACTAGATGTCACTCTGATCATTGTGTTTATCTGAAAAGAAAAATGATGGCAGCTATATTATATTGTTATTGTATGTAGATGACATGCTTGTTGCAGGGTCTAACATGCAGGAAATAAATGTGCTCAAAAGAAAATTGGCAAATTCCTTTGCAATGAAGGATTTGGGAGCTGCAAAACAAATCCTTGGTATGAGGATAACTAGAGACAGGAAAAATTGCAAATTAACACTGTCTCAGAATGAGTACATAGAGAAGGTGTTGAAAATATTTAATATGCAGAATGCAAAACCAGTTAGTACACCTTTTGCTAGCCATTTCAAACTTAGTAAGGAGATGTGCCTAAAGACCCAAGAAGACATGGATTATATGTCTAAAGTTCCATATGCATCTGCAGTTGGAAGCTTAATGTATGCAATGGTTTGCACAAGGCCTGATATTGCACATGCAGTGGGAGTTGTAAGCAGGTACATGAAAAATCCAAAAAAAGAACATTGGATGGTAGTAAAATGGATTCTCAGATATTTGAGAGGTACCACAAATCAAGCATTATGCTTTGGTGGTTCAAACATTGCTCTACAGGGATATGTTGATGCATATATGGCAGGTGACAAAGATAATAGGAGGAGCACTACAGGATATGTATTTACTGTAGGTGGAACAACTGTCAGTTGGGTTTCAAAAATCCAAAGTGTTGTTGCACTTTCAACAACAGAAGCCGAGTATGTTGCTGCTACAGAGGCTAGTAAAGAAATGATTTGGCTACAAAGGTTTATGGATGAATTGGGTAAGAAACATGATATGGGCACACTATACAGTGATAGCCAAAGTGTTATTCATCTTGCAAAGAACTCTTCATTTCATTCCAGGACTAAACACATACATCTCAATTACCATTTCATACGGTCAGTATTGGAAGATGGAGAGTTGAAGCTGGAAAAGATACACACTAGCCAGAATCCTGCAGATATGCTAACGAAAGTTGTAACCAGGGAGAAACTGAGAATGTGCTCAGTTTAAATTGGTCTTCAAGGATTATGATGAAGATGAGAAATAGCCAAGTCCAAAGAGGAGTCATTGTCCAGAAAATGAAGCAGCGGTGGAGTTGCTGCAATCAGTCTCCAAGTGGGAGATTGTTGGGTGTGGAGCCTGATTATCTTGTTTACTTTGTATCACAGAATTGGACCCCTGTACCTTAAAAGGGGTGGCAACGCCGCCCGTAATTAATCGCTACCGTGGGGAGCCCCCCCTGGCAGGGGTTCGGGGGCAGCGCCCCTGAAGCTAAAAACATATGTAAATTTTCCTTGTAAAAGTATAGTAATTTCTAGTCAATCTGGGACGTTCATTAGGCAAATGATCTGACGGTAGAAGTTATGTTTAGATTAGGGTTTTTTGCCCTAGAAGGAAACCCCCTTGTATATATGAGGGCATTGTATTGCGGCTGTGTATTTTATGTGTATTCTCGGAGCGAGAAACAGAGAGGGAGACTGTGAGAGAGAACAGAGGATACTACAGCAGATTTGCTGTAGGTTTTGTCTCTTCATTTTTGCTGGATAATAGAAAGAAAAGACTGCTTGTTCGGGGTGGACGTAGCCCAAACTGGGTGAACCACGTATATCTGTGTCTCTCTGGTTTTATGTGTTTTGTGTGCTTGTATTTTCCGCATATTTTATGTGTTTCATTGCTCCATAATATATAATTTTCTAACAATCCACTTCTACGTGCTACCTTTATAGTGTGAACCATTCCATATGGAATTTTGAAATTCAAACTTAGAATATTCTCTTTCTTTAATTTTTTAATCCTCCTTGCACATACATTTGTCTATTATGTTTTATTTCAAACACCCATCCATCTTATGCACACCCTTTTGTAGTGTTCCTATAATGTATTCTTGATTTTTTATCAACTTATTCTTATACACCTCATTCAAATTCTACACATTTATTTTCATTTGCATATGTCTTCTCATATGCACAGTAGTTTCTCTTATGTTAGTGAAACTACTAATTTCCACACTTATCCTTATCCATCAAAAGGGTTTTCCTTGATTAGCCTCATCCTTAGCCATCAACTAGGTTCTTCAAATTTAATATTGGCCATCAACTCTACAACATTGGTCTCTCTTTATTTTTTCTAGTCACAACATTATTCTTCCTTATTATTCTTACCCTTAGGAACCATAGCTTAGTACAAAATGTAATAAGCGAGACTATCTAAACCATTGGCAGATAATACACCAAAAACAAACCTTAGCCACTAACTAGCTTTCCAATTCCACAAATTAGGGTTTTAAAATTCCACAAAATTAGGGTTTTCAAAATCCACATTACTAGGGGTTTCAATTTCCATAAAATCATGGATTTTAAAATTCCACAGCAATATACATTGATGAAAATTTTCGAATACTGATGTTAGGACTTACAGTGCCTATCACAAATCCTATCATCATATTATCAAGTCTTAGGCTCACTGGACTCTAGTTTTTGTTCACTTCTTAGGACAAAGTGAGTTTTTTCAGACTTAGCCTTAGCCATTAACTAGGTTTTCCACACTTAGCCTTTACTGCAAAATAGTTTTTGTACTTCAATATACATTAATAGACATTTCCAAATTTTAATGCCAGGTCATTATGGTGTGTCTACTTACATTTCCTACTTATTCACTCAAATTTGAATTCGGTATGACGTTTTTGCAACCAACTCTTGGCATTCTACATTCTATTAATTACACCTTCTCATCTCTATGCTTATACTACATTTTTTTTCATTAATATATGCATCAACCTCTTGGAAACATTGCAGATTGGTCAATAGAAGGTGGACATTCCTTACATATCTTCTCATATATTTTAGCCACAATGTACATTGGTCAATTTACATAATATGTGTTTTTCATGGTGTTTCAATTATGTGTGTCATGTAAGAAAATTAATTATGTGTCACTTATGGTGCATCAATTATGTGTGACACCTAATATAGTGTATGATGGCTTGTATACATTGCTTGAATGCATTGATTCTTAAATATATAACTTATGGTACATATCTTATGGCATGATAATTTTGTGCATTTCAATGAATTTCAATGCATTTCCTAAACACATTACCTAGATTAGAGAGAGCCTCTTGGAAATCATACCCATAAGGTGTGAAATAGTCCATGTATATCTCTACAAAATCATGGACAAGTTCAGAAAAAATGCTCAAGACTGCTCTCTGGAAACTGGCGGGGGCATTGAAGAGGACAAAAGGAAGGACTCTGTAAGTGAAGGTGCCCCAAGGACATGTGAATGTGGTCTTGTCTTGGTCCTCAGAGATTATCTGAATCTAGTTATACCCACTGAATCCATCCAAGAAAGAGAAGAAAAATATTTCCTGCAATACCATCCAATGTAGAAATTTTAATACAATTATGTATTTCTAGATTCTCCTGATCTAACAATTAAATGCCACTGTTAAATATGACATCCTTCTACTTAAAATATTTTCAGAAATTTAATTGCCAATTGAAAACACATGAAGAAATATCAATAACATATAACATATATGTTTTTACTGGGAAAGCATAAAGCTAAAAACCCCACTATCATATATTATGTATATATATTCATGGATCATGAAACAATCTCATGCAAAAATATAATCCAAGAGCTCTCAGTACAATATACAATCGTCTCACACTATCATACAAAAATTGGCATAAACATGCACCAATTTACTGCCTCCTAATAGCCTGCCTCCACTGCGCAATCCCTGCTAATCACAATCCTTGAAAAAATTCGATATTGCCTTGCCTTGACTACAAAATCCTCATTGGCATCTCCAATGTGTGTTTGGTTGAACTTGTGCACCCACTATAGTCACAATTGATAGTCAAGTTGTCCCTTTCACTTATCTCTCAACTTGGTCTCCACTGGATTTTACATGCATGTAGTTAATAGTATTAAATCTGTAGTTGCATGTGAGATCACTCCATGTGAATTAATTTAATATTTAATTCACTCACTAGTGTATCTTTAGTTACAAATAGTTACAACTAGCATAATTGAGTTTAACTCACTTAACTGAGTTAAACTAATTTACAACTCACATAACTACATCCAACTCTGTTACAACTTTGTATCACTCAGTTACAACAATGTCCACTAGCATGTCCCACCAACCAACCTTTGAACTTGTAATTCCTTCAGTTAACTAGTTTTCCACATCAGTTAACTGAAATCAAGTGCTTCAAGAGAGTCGATTATTATTTATTGTCTAATTATTTTTAAGGGCTAACAGTAATCGACATGCATTCTATTTTTAGACATGCATTCCATGAAACAACTTCGCACATGCATTCCAAAAATAGGCGTCCATCCATCCATATAATTTTCTCAACCATCTATAAATAGATTACTGCTAAAAATAGACTTTGATCCAAACTCTAAAAATAGACATATCACCTAAAAATAGCCAGTGGGGCCCACCTAGTGTAGGTGCTTAATTTTCACTAGGATCATCATCTTGTTGAATCTCAACACTCCCTCTCAACAAGAATGGGATTATCCTTCACCTCGATCCTGTCTCTATGGTATTCAAATTTTCTCTTGGTGAGTGCCTTCGTCAGAATATATGCATCCTGGTCTTCCGTAGGAATGTACTGAAGAACAATGATCTTCTGCTGCACACAATCTCTGATATGGTGATACCAGATATCTATATGCTTAGATCTATCATGGAACACAAGATGAATCGAGAGTTTAATGCAACTCTGATTATCACAATGAATCACTGTAGGATCTAAATGAGAACTGAACAACCGACCAGGATCTTCCTCATCCAGATAGCCTCACATGCAACTTGACTTGCTGCCATGTATTTTGATTCCACTGAACTGAGTGCCACAGATCTATGTTTCCTGTTGTACCAAGAAACAACTATAGATCCAATATTGAAAACCCCTCCTGTTGTGCTCTTTCTATCCATTGGACTACCTGCTCAATCTGCATCTGTGAAGCCATGCAACTTCACCTCATCTGTCTCTCTGTACCATAAGCCATACTCAGATGTGCCCCTGAGATATCTTAGGACATGCTTGCCCGCCTTCCAAAAGAGCTTGGTAGGCTTAACCATCACTTGACTAAGTTGGTTCACTGCATAGCATATGTCAGGCCTTGTATTAACTATATACATGAGTGAACCCACCAAAAATCGATAAACAGTAGCATCCACTACCTCTCCATATGTAGCGTCCTCTTTCCTCTAGTTTCCAGGAAGAGGAGTATCCATGGGTTTGCAGTCCTCCATGTGAAACTTGCCGAGTATCTCCCTTGTATACTTTCATTGAGACACAAACAGTTCACCTTCTCACTGCCATATTTCCAATCCAAGGAAATAGTGAAGGAGGCCTATATCCTTCATCTCGAATGCCCTTGCAAGGTCCTCCTTGCATGAGTGTATCAGCTGCTCATCACCAGTCAGTATTAAATCATCAACACAAAGAATAATGATTAAAATCTTACCCTCCACCACAATCTGGTATAGTTTTAAATCCGCCTCATTCTTAGTGAAGCCAAGTCTAGTGAAATATTTTTCGATCTGAGTGTACCAAGAATGGGGTGCTTGCTTCAGCCCATGCAATGCTCTTTTGAGTCTGCACACATGCGACTCGCTGCTGAAGATCTCAAATCCTTTAGGCTGCTCAATGTACACTTCTTCCTCAATGATCCCATTCAGGAACGTCATCATCACATCCATCTAATGAATGTGCCAACCCATCTGCGCTGAGAGAGCAAGGATGGTCCTTATGGAAGAATATTGTGTGACAGGTGCAAAGGTTTCTTCATAATCAATCCCCTCGATTTGTGAGAATCCCAGGGCCACAAATATTTCCTTATAATTCTCAAAACTCCCATCAACAGCTTACTTTACCTTGTAGATCCATCTTGAACCTACCAGTGATTTATCAACCAGCCTTGGAACAATTTCCCAAGCACTATTTCTGACAATGGAGTCATACTCCTCCACCATTGCATCTACCCATGTGTGCTCCTGCACTACTTCCTAAAAGGAAGATGGCTTAGTCACAATAAATTTTCTCATGAGAGCCATGTACCCAGTGAATCGGTCAGGAGAGTGTCTCTGTCTGCACTGTGAAGTAGGGACTCCTACATTCTGTGTCACATCAAGCTTCAGCCTCTCAGCTTCTATGGTACGCCTTCTTCTAGTTCTAATGTTTGGCTCTGGGTGAGTGGAATCCTCCACTCCATGAACCTCCTCCTGTGGCTGATCCACATCTAGAGACTCATCTTTGGGAACAATTAGTTCCTCCCCTACATGCAAGTATAGCTCCCTCTCAAGCGACAACTTCATGGCTTTCTCCTCATTGAATTTTATATCCCATTGCACCACAGTCTTTCAAATTTTTGGAAAATACACACGATAATTATGGGGTGTTACTGTGTACCCCACAAAAATCCCAACTTCAACAATCGGCTCCAACTTCTTCCTGGTGTTCTTGGTCACATGCACATAAACAGATAAGACAAAAATCTTAAAGTGAGAAACATCCAGTTTCTTACCTGTAAAAGCTTCTTTAGGTGTACTCATGCCAAGTTTTCTATGAGGACAACGGTTTTTCACATAAACTGCAGTGTTGCATGCTTCCACCCACAAGTGCATGGGTAGGCCCTGATCATGCAACATAGCTCGTGCAACACCCACAATCGTTCTTTTCTTCCTCTCCACGACCCCATTCTGTTATGGGTTATGTGGCACTATGAGTTCTCTTCGAATTCCTTCTTTTCTATAGAAGTCTTTGAATTCGTTCGAGATATATTCACCACCATTATCGCTCCGTAGAGTCTTCACTTACGTCCCCGACTCTTTCTCCACCAATGATTTAAACTCATAGAACTTTGAGAATGTTTGATCCTTCTTCTGCATGAAGAAGATCCAGCATATACGAGAATATTCATTAACAAAAATAACATAATACCTATTTTTTGTTATCGAAGCAACCGAGAATGGCCCACGCACGTTTTTTTGAACTCTCTCCAGGATCACTGAAGCATGGTTCTCCTTTTCATGAAAGGTGGTCTTCAAAAAATTATCGATAGTACATCCCTTGCACTAATCTAACTACGCAAATGTACCATTGGGAAGTATAGAAGAAATCTACTGCAAAATCTTCAGGGTGCCATGGTGAAGATGGCCCAATCACCTATGCCATAATTTTCCCTCATCCCGGCTCACCACTTCTTATTTACCCACCATTGCAGCGCAGCCATCTACCTCCAGCTTGTATATATTCTTGACTCGAATCCCTATCCTCTTGGTTTGACCCGTTGTTTTATGTTGTAGGAAATATTTTCCATCGATGAAAACAGCATCATAACCTCTGTCCTCCAACATCGTGACTGAGACCAAGTTTTTCTTCATACCTGGAACATTCATAACATATTTCAACAGAAATGGTTTACCTGACTCCCTCTCAAAGGTAATGGTACCAATGTCGGTTGCACTGTATCTTCCATCGTTGCCCATCTGTATATGCATCTGGAGATCTTTCTCCTCCAATTCATTGAAAAGCTCCTTATCTCCCGTCATGTGGAAGGAAGCACCACTATCAAGATACCACACTGATTCCATTGCACTTGAAACCAAGCATGTGATCAAAGAGAAATAAATTTCAAATTGCAAGGAAAGGGCCTCACCAGATGCAGCTCTAGCAGGGCGAGATTCCCATGTTCATGACAGTGAAAACACTTCACCTTGGAAAAATCGAGCTTCTTGCCTTTAGCCTCGGATTTTGAATGGAATTTCTTCCCCTTCCCTTTCCTTAATTTTGCAGCTAAAGTAAAATCCTCTTCATCATCATGCTTTGATGAAGAGCCATCTTTGGTGTTATGCCTGAACTCCTCCTGCACTAGATCCGACCACAGTCATTCCCAATCCAGTAGGTTTTCCCGTCCATTGAGAGAGTCTTGATAACTGTGCCAACTCTTAGAAAGTCCCAAGAGATCCAAACTCACCAAATCATCATTAGCAACCGTGATTCCCACACTCCTTAGTTCATCTCGACATTGGACAAACTTTGTGAGATACTTAGGAATGTTGTCGCCCTTCTCCATTTTGATCTTTCTGTTTTTATCCTTCAGTGCCAATTTCCTATGGTCACTACTTATTTGGAAAATATATGTCAAAGCCTGCCACATTGCAAATGGAGTGGCTTTCCCATGAAGGCTTGAGACAATATGGTCTTTCACACCTTCCAACAAAATCCTTCTCGTCTTCACTACTTTCTTTTGCCAGGCATCAAGTAATGCAATATTCATCAAAGTGGGCTTAGGAACATCATTGTCGATGAATTCCTTCAAGACATTATCTTCAATCATGCCTCCATCCTATCCTTCCATGAAATTTAGTTTGAGCTTCCCTTGAGTGCATACTCTAACCGCAAACCATTGAAAGCCATTTCGATGTTTACTCAATTGTCGCACCAATAAATTCTTGCAGCAAATTCAAATTGTTTCCACCAACAAAATCAGCTACTGCTTCAATATTGCAATATTCTCTGCTCTGATACCATGTAGAAATTTTAATAAAATTCTATATTTTCGAATTCTCTTGATCTAACAATTATATGCCACTATTAAATACATAATCCTTTTACTTCAAATCTTTGTGAAAATTTAATCGCCAATTGAAAACACATGGAGAAAGATCAATCACACATAACACATATGTTTTTACCGAGAAAGCATAAATCTAAAAACCCCACTATCATATATTATGTATATATCATGGATTATGAAACAATCTCATACAAAACTCTAATCCAAGAGCTCTCAGTACAATATACAATCGTTTCACATTTCCATACAAAAATTGGCATAAACATGCACCGATTTACTGCCTCCTGATAACCTGCCTCCACTACGCACTCCCTGTTGATCACAATCCCTGAATGAATTCGATCTTGCCTTTCCTTGACTGCACAATCCTCATTAATGTCTCCAATGTGTGTTTGGTTGCACTTGTGCACCCACTATAGTCACAGCTGATAGTCAAACTATCCCTTTCACCTATCTCTCAACTGGGTCTCCACTCGATCTGACATGCATGTAGTTAACAGTAGTAAATCTTCAGTTGCATGTGAGATTACTCCATGTGAATTGATTTAATATTTGATTCATTTATCTCTCACTAGTGTATATTTAGTTACAACTAGCACAACTGAGTTTAACTCACTTAACTGAGTTAAACTACTTTACAACTCACATAACTACACATCCAACTCTGTTACAACTTTGTATCACTTAGTTACAACGAAGTCCACTAGCATGTCCCACCAACCAACCTTTGAACTCGTAATTCCTTCAGTTAACTAGTTTGCCACATTAGTTAACTGAAATCAAGTGCTTCAAGAGAATAGATTATTATTTATTGTCTAATTATTGTTAAGGGCTAACAATAATTGAGATGCATTCTATTTTTAGACTTGCATTCGATGAAAAAAATTCACACACGCATTCCAAAAATAGACGCCCATCCATCCATATAATTTTCTCAACCATCTATAATATATTACTGCAAAAAATAGGCTTTGATCTAAATTCTAAAAATAGACATATCACCTAAAAATAGCCTACAGGCCCCACCTAGTGTAGGTACTTAATTTTCACTAGGATCATCATCTTGTTGAATCTCAATATCCAGGACCTGATCAATGAAGGGAAAATGGGAATGGCATTTCTTAGTGGCTTTGTTTATTTCTCGGTAGTCAACATAGATTCTCCACTTCCCATTTTTCTTTGGGGCTAGCAACAGAGGAGACACCCACTAACTATCTAATATGGGTTAGATGAACTTTTCATCCAACAAATTTTGCAGTTCATCCTTTATTATGTCCTTTAAGGCTGGTTTGATCCTCCTTTGGGGTTGGCGCATAGGCTTGCATCCACATTTAATATAGAAATGATGTTTTCACACTAAGGGATTCACCCCTTTCATGTCCTTGTATTCTGAAGAAAAAACATATAAGTTTTCCATTAGGAGCTGGCACAAATGCTCTTCTTATTTGGATGAGAGGGATGTGTTAATATTTAGGGATTTAGATGGGCCAAATTCCACAACCTTGGTGTCTTCAGAATTTGATTCAACTGAGTGCAGCTCAATCCAAGGTTGGCTTTCATATTCTCTAACTATGCCATCGAATGGAATGGCAGTGGGGGGTTGGCTTTGAAGGATGTGGTTAATGATATCATCCTCATAAGGCTTCCCCCCTATAAGAACAATATATATGGTACAAATTGGGTATGGTGTGGTATGGTACACTTCATCTTCTTCTTCTTTATCCTCCAACCATGAGGGTAATTCATGGTCAATGGAAAGTTGGGCTGGAGGATATAATACTAGATGTTTGGACAAGGGCCCATTCTTGATATTTATGTTTCCATCCCTACAAATGATATAAGCATCGGTAGTGGCTAACCAAGGTCTTCCTAAAATTAAGGGATATCCATTAAACTTGGTTTTCAGCTGAAGGAAGAAGAATTCAGTGGGATACTCCCAAGATTCAATCGAGACCATAGCATCCTCAACAATGCCTTCTGGAGCTACCATGGATCTACCTGCAAGCTTTAGAACTGTGGTGTTATTTCTCAAGGATCCTTGGAGGTTGAGTCTCAACATGGTTTCCTTGGTCATCACATTGATGGTAGCCCCAATATCAATCAAAGTCTGGGGGATAATGACACCATCGATGTGTACATCTACTACTGGACTCCCAGGGTCCAGGTACTTCGGGAATATCACCCTTCCCAACTATCCTACAACATTGATGGTGAGGGTATATTTCTTCTTTCTCTTGGGATTTTTAAATAATTTTTCTTTGATGAGCCTATTGTTAATAGGAGCATCCTTAATGGCCTAGATAAGGGGTATTTTTAAACATAGATTCTTTAGTTCTCCCAAAAGTTCAGTCTCTTATGGGGTGTGTTGACTAGGGTGATTTAGTCGCTCAGGAAAAGAAGGTTGATTGATATGAGGGTTGCTTTCTTCATTTTCCTCCTGAACCTTTGTAGGTGGATATGGAGGATGGTTATCTGGGAGAACCCTTCTAGACCTGAGGTTAACTTCATGTATCTCTACAACATAAGTTGGATAGGATGATTCTCCACTGTGAATTTTTTTTCTTCTTGTTCTTCGGGTTCATATTTTGTTGGGCAGGCATCTGAGGCAACTTAGGTGGAGAAGAATGAGTGATATGAGGTTGAGGTTGGGGTGGAGTTAGCAAAGTAGGTGGTTGGTTGAGTTGGGGCCTCCAGCCGTGTGATGGGTTTCTCCACTGAGGTGGTTGAGGAACATACTGCTGGAAGGTTTGATTTATAGACTGAGGGTGATGTGGAGGGGAATAAGGCCAAATAGGAGGTGTAGGCTATTGAGATTCAACAAGATGATGAGCGTAGTGAAAAGAGTCGCCTTCACTAAGTGGGCCCACAGGCTATTTTTGGTGCAAGTCTATTTTTAGACTATGTCTATTTTTAGACATGGTGATCATATTTCAAAAGTTGCAGGATGTTATTTGTGGATGGTTGGTCAAGTTGGAAAAATAAAAAGACATATTTTTTAGAATATTGGCGAAGTCTATTTATAGATCATCGTGCAAAAATAGATGTGTGTGTTATTAGCTCTTAATAATAATGCGACAATAATAACAACTTATTCTCTTGGAGCACTTGGTTTGGTTGCTGTTTGGAAAATCGATGGGCTGAAGAATTGCTGATTCCTAGGGTTTACTAGTGGTTCATGCATGGAGGACTCGATTCTGGGCCCGAAGTAGCAATGTTATGAGAGTTGGAAGAATAGTTCATGGAGTTGTTATTCAGTTTAACTCAGTTATTGGAGTTAAACTCAGTTGAGCTAGTTGTATCTAGTCTAACTGAATGATACACTAGTGAGAGTGGAGTGAATTAATTAGTTAATTAATTCACAAATAATAACTCATTAATCAACTAAACAAATACAACAATTAACTACAATGCATGGCAGTTCTAGTGGAGACCCAGTGGAGAGATAGGTGAAAGGGAAAGATGAACTATCTGTTGTGACTATAGTGATGCATTCATTGCACTGCACACACATTGGAGTTTCCAATGAGGATTGCACAGTAAAGGCAAGGTTAATTCAAATTCATTCAGAGTTATTCTTCAGCAGGGATTGTGTAGTGGAGGCAGGCTAGCAGGAGGGTAGAGATCGGTGCATGGATTTGTAGATTTCTTCTATGTTAGTGTGTGACAATTGATTGTACTGAGAGCTTAATGTACTAAGATTTGTATGAGATTGTTACATGATCTCCATGATAAATAATATATTATAGTTGGGGTTTTCAGCTTTTGGATTTCCCGTTAAACAATTGTGTTATGTGCAATTTTTTTTATTTATGCTTCACATGTGTTTGCAATTAATTTTCTGCAAAAGATTAATAGTGGAATGATTTTGTATTTTGAAAGTTAAATATTGTGAGATCAGGGGAATCTGGATGTATGCATGCTTAGTGTATACTAATTTATACATGGTATCAAAGCAGTGTTAATTCTTGAAGTTTGCAATTGTGAAGAATTGTTGAGTTTGTGCTGGTGGACAATTCAAATTTGCTACAGAAAATTCTTGGTGCAGAAGTTGAGTATACATTGAAATGTCTTTCAATGGGTTGCGATTGGAGTATTCCCTTGATGGGAGCTCAAATTACATATCCTGGAAGGATAAGATGGAGGTGGTGCTAGAGGATAATGGACTGAAGGAGTTCAACGATAGCGACGTTCCTAAGCCGAGATCTAGCGATGTTGCATTACTTGACGCATGGCAAAAGAAGACAGCAAAGACAAGAATAATTCTATTGGAAGGTGTGAAGGACCATATTGTGTCTAGGCTTCACGGTAAAGCCACTCTAGTCTTAATGTGGAAGGCTTTGACATATTTGTTCCAAAGTAGAAGTGACCAGAGGAAGCTGGCGCTTAAAGAAAAGCTCAGAAAAATAAAAATGGAGAAGGGAGACAGTATTCCAAAATACCTCATGAAGTTTTTCCACTGCAAGGGTGAACTGGGAAGTGTGGGGGTTACTGTTGATGATGAAGAATTGGTGAGCTTGGCTCTCCTTAGGCTTACGAAGAGTTGGCATAGCTACGAAGACTCTGTCAATGGATGGGAGAAACTGTCGGGATGGGAGCGACTTTGGTCGGATCTTGTGCAGGAGGAGATAAGGCGGGGTACCAAGGATGGTTCTTCATCGAAGAATGAAGATGAAGAGAATTTTGCTTTGCCTACCAAAGCAAGGAAAGGGAAGGGGAATAAATTTCCTTCAAATTTCGAAGCTAAAGGCAAGAAGTAGGATTTGTACAAGGTGAAGTGTTTTCATTGTCACGAACGTGGGCATTTCACCACTAACTGCCCATAGAAGAAGAAGAACAAGAAGGTTGCTGGAGCTGTAGTTGGAGAGGCCTTAGCCTCGCAATTTGAACTTGATTTCTCTTTGATTGCATGCTTGGTTTCAAGCTATATGGGATCAGTGTGGTATCTTGATAGTGGTGCGTCTTTCCATATGACGGGAGACAAGGAGTTGTTTAGTGACTTGGAGGAGAAGGACCTCCAAATTCCTATAGAGATGGGCGACGATGGTCGATACAGTGCGACCAGAATTGGGACCATTACCTTTGAGAGGGAGTCCGGTAATCCATTCTTGTTGAAGGATGTTATGCATGTTCCAGGTCTGAAGAAGAACTTGGTCTTGGTTGCAATGTTGGAAGACAAAGGTTATGATGTTGTTTTTAGTGAGGGAAAAGCCTTCCTTCGACATAAAACAACGGGTCAAACCAAGAAGATAGGTATTTGAGTTAATAATCTCTACAGGCTGGAGATAGATGGCTGCACTGCAATGGTGGGAAAATCAGAAGAAGTGGTGAGTTGAAATGAGCGTGAATTATGGCACAGGAGATTGTGCCATCTTCACCATAGTTCTTTGAATATTTTGCAGTAGATTTCTACTGTACTTCCTAAGGGTACTCTTGCACAGTCAGATCAGTGAAAGGGATGTAATATGGGTAATTTTGTGAATACTACCTTTCATGAGAAGGAGAACCGTGCTTCGGTGATCTTGGAGAGAATTCACATAGACATGTGTGGACCTTTCTCGGTTGCTTCAATATCAAAACACAAGTATTATGTTATATTTGTTGATGACTATTCTCGTAGATTCTGGATCTTCTTCATGCAGAAGAAGAGAAAAACATTCTCAAAGTTCTGTGAGTTTAAAGCATTGGTGGAGAAGGATTCGGGGAAGAAAGTGAAAGCTCTACGGAGCGATAATGGTGGTGAATACATCTCAAGCGAATTCAAATACTTCTGTAGCAAAGAAGGAATTTGGAGAGAACTCATTGCACCTCATAACCCACAGCAGAATGGGGTCACAGAGAGGAAGAACAAAACGATCATCGGTTTTACACGAGCTATGCTGCATGACCAGGGCCTACCGATGCACTTGTGGTCGGAAGCATGCAACACTGTGGTTTATGTGCAAAACCATTGTCCTCATAGAGTACTTAGCATGAGTACACCTGAAGAAGCTTTTACTGGCAAGAAGCCTGATATTTCTCATTTGAATATTTTTGGCTCATCTATTTACATTCATGTGACAGAGGATGTCGGGAAGAAACTGGAGCCGACCGTAGAAGTTGGGATATTTTTGGGGTGCACAGAAACACCCCATAATTATCGTGTTTTCCAGATAGTCGGATGACTGTGGTGTGATGGGATATAAAATTCAATGAGGTGAAAGCCATGAAGTTGTCGCTTGAGAGGGAGCTACACTTGCATGCAGAGGAGGAACTAATTGTTCCCAAAGATGAGCCTCTAGATGTGGATCAGCCACAGGAGGATATTCATGGAGTGGAGGAGTCCACTCATGCAGAACCAAACATCAAACAAGGCAGAAAGCCCACCACAAAAGCTGAGAGGTTGAAGCTTGATGTGGCATAGAATGTAGGAATCCCTACATCACAGCGCAGACAAAGACAATCACCTGACTGATTTATTGGATACATGGCTCTTATGAGCAAGTGTATCATGACAGAGCCATATTCTTTTGAAGAAGCAGTGCAGGAGCCCACATGGGTTGATGCCATGGTGGAGGAGTATGACTCCATTGTCAGAAATAGTGCTTGGGAGATTATTCCAAGGTTGGTGGGAAAATCAGTTGTAGGATCAAGATGGATCTACAAGGTAAAGAAAGTTGCTGATGGGAGCGTCGAGAAGCATAAGGCAAGATTTGTTCCCTGGGGCTTCTCAAAGATCGAGGGGATTTATTATGAAGAAACATTTGCACCTATCGCATGGTATTCTTCCATAAGGACCATCCTTTCTCTCTCAGTGCAGATGGGTTGGCACATTCATCAGATGGATGTGAAGACTGCGTTCATTAATGGGATCATTGAGGAAGAGGTGTACATTGAGCAGCATGAAGGATTTGAGATATTCAGTAGTGAGTCGCATGTGTGAAGGCTCAAAAGAGCGTTGTATGGGCTGAAACAAGCACCTTGTTCTTGGTACACTCAGATCGACAACTATTTCACTAGACTTGGCTTCACCAAAAGTGAGGCGGATGCAAACCTGTACAAAATTGTGGTGGAGGGTAAGCTTTTAATCATTTTTCTTTATGTTTATGATTTAATACTAATGGTTGATGAGCAGTTCATACACTCATGCAAGGAAGATCTTGCAAAGGAGTTTGAGATGAAGGATTTGGGCCTCCTTCATTATTTCCTTGGATTGGAAATATGACAACAAGAAGGTGAACGGTTTGTGACTCAAGGAAAGTATGCTTGGGAGATACTGGAGAAGTTTCACATGCAAGGCTGCAAGCCTATCGACACTCCTCTTCTAGGAAATTGGAGGAAAGAGGATGCTACATTGGCAGAGGTAGTGGATGCCACTGTTTATTGACAATTGGTGGGTTCTCTCATGTATTTAGTTAATACAAGACCAGACATATGCTATGCAGTGAACCAACTTTCACAAACGATGGTTAAGCCTACCAAGCTCTTTTGGAAGGCAGGTAAGCATGTCCTGAGATATATCAGGGGCACATGTGAGTATGGTTTATGGTACAAACAGATAGATGAGGTGAAGTTGCATGGCTTCACGGATGCAGATTGGGCAGGCAGCCCAATAGACAAAAAGAGCACATTAGAAGGGATTTTCAGTATCGGATCTACAACAATTTCTTGGTATAGTAGGGAACAAGGATTTGTGGCACTCAGTTTAGCGAAAGCAGAATACATGGCAGCAATTCAAGCTACATGTGAGGCTATCTGGATGAGGAAGATCATGGTTGGTTTGTTCGGTTCACATTTAGATCCTACAATAATACATTGTGATAATCGGAGTTGCATTAAACTCTTGGTTAATCATGTGTTTCATGATAGATCTAAACATATTGATATCTGGTATCATCATATCAGAGATTGTGTGCAGTGAAAGATCATGTTTCTTTATTACATTCCTACGGAGGATTAGGATGTAGATATTCTGATGAGGGCACTCACTAGGAGCAAATTTAAATACCATAAAGGCAGGATCGGGGTGAAAGATAATCCCTATCTTGTTGAGAGGGAGTGGTGAGATTCAACAAGATGATGAGCTAAGTGAAAAGAGTTGCCTTCACTAAGTGGGCCCGTAAACTATTTTTGGCACAAGTCTATTTTTAGATTGTCTATTTTAAACATGGTGATCATATTTCAAAAGTTGTGGGATGCTATTTTTGGATGGTTGGTCAAGTTGGAAAAATAGATGAAATTCTATTTTTAGAATATTGGGCGAAGTCTATTTATAGATCGTCGATCTAAAAATAGAAGTGTCGATTATTATTAGCTCTTAATAATAATCTGACAATAAACAACAACTTATTCTCTTGGAGCACTTAGTTTCAGTGCACAGATTTGGAAAATCAGTGGGCTGAAGGAATTACACAATTCCTACGATTTACTGGTGCTTCATGCATGGAGGAATTAGTTAGAACTGAAGTGGCAAAGTTATTAGAAAGTTTGAAGATTAGTTCATGGAGTTATATTCAGTTTAACTCAGTTAGACTCAGTTGAGCTAGTTGTATCTAGTCTAACTAAATGATACACTAGTGAGAGTGGAGTGAATTAATTAGTTAATTAATTCACAAATAATAACTCATTAATCAACTAAACAAATATAGTAGTTAACTACAGTGCATGGCAGTGCCAGTGGAGACCCAGTGGAGAAATAGGTGAAAGGGCAAGATGGACTATCTATTGTGACTATAGTAATGCATTTATTACACCACACACACATTGGAGTTTCCAGTGAGGATTGCGCAGTCAAGGCAAGGGTAATTCGAATTCATTCAGTGCTATTCTTTATCAGGGATTGCGCAGTGGAGGTAGGCTAGAAGGAGGGCAGAGATCGGTGCATGGATTTGTAGATTTCTTCTATGTTAGTGTGTGACGATTGATTGTACTCAGAGCTTGATGTACTAAGCTTTGTATGAGATTGTTACATGATCTCCATGATACATAATATATGATAGTTGGGGTTTTCAGCTTCAGACTTTCCCGTTAAACAATTGTGTTATGTGTGATTGTTTTTATTTATGATTCACATGTGTTTGCAATTCATTCCTGCAAAAGATTAACAGTGGAATGATTCTGTATTTTGCAAGAAGTTAAATATTGTGAGATCAAGGGAATCTAGATGTATGCATGCTTAGTGTATGCTAACTTCTACATAGGCCATGATGGAGGATTGGTGGAATATGAAGGTTGCATAGGTGCATTCTAGTTTGCATGGTAATTGGACTAAGGTGCACCTTACATGCACTGCTGATATGGCCAAGGCCCTTGATGTCTTCTCCGATTTATGAAACATAGTTTCTCTATTCCTACTTCCCCACCTTGATATATAGCTTTGATACCAGGTAAGGAGGGACATTTATCTATGGCGTGATTCTCTTCACAGACTAAGAAAACCTATATGACATTCAATGGACATTCATTTTGAGGGTGTTTTCTAGTACATCTAGGGAAAAATATAGCTAAGGCCCTCTATTCTTCCTCTTGTTTCCTCTTTACCTTCATTATTTCTATTTTCAAAGAAAAGGTGTGTAGATATCATTTTTAATTCCTCCAACATGTTCCCAATCTCATGCTTGATGGAGATGGAAGAGGAAGGGGTGTTGGTCATGCTTTGGCTAGCTCTACCTTTCTTCCTAGTTGTTCTAGAGTGGTTTCTAAATACAGTCTTGAAATCCTAATAAGGTAGTTGGTAGATATATTCTCCAGATAGAATATTAAGGGTTTCTATCACCTCTTACCTGATCCCTCGTATAAGCATTAATCTGAGTGATTCGAGATCAAGGGCATAATTGGATCTTTTATAATTCATTTGGAATATTTCTTCATAATCCTTCATGGATTCATCAGGTCCTAGGATCATTCTAAATATCTCCTCTTTATTCTCATTTGGACCTGCAAGAGTCTCTATATTTGTTTTTGAAGGATTCTTGCATCTGTTCCCAAGTAGTAATATTGTTCCCAAGAAGACCCATGAACCAGCACAAGGTTACATCCTTGAGGGTGGATGGGAATAATTTCATATTTTTCTCATCTGAGGCATAATCATAATTCCTACAAACAATAGAAAAATAAAACATAAAGGTGTGAGGGTCCTCAGAAGTTAGGCCATGGAAATGTGGAAGGGCTGCGAGATTGATGTTCTTAATTCTAGTTTCTCCATCAGATTCTTTAATCGGAAAGACTCCTTGGTTCCTAGTTTCAACCATAGTTTGAATTGGTGAAGCAAGTTCCTATAGTGAAGCAAGTTCAATCCTCTTCTTTCCCAATATTTTCTTCAAATTTTTTAAGTGGCTCACCTAGAGGATGTTCTACCTCACAGTCACTGAATAAGAGTGAAGGGTGATTGTGTGGGGATGTGGGGTTTTTTGGTAAGAATTTTTCTTGGTTGTCCCTACTCCTATCAGGCATTAAATTCAATTTTTTTTTGTTTTTTTCAATATTTTTAAACTGTGTGTAAAACATAAAGAAGAAAAGAATGCTCAATTAGAAACATACATCTACTTAGACACATCTCCGACAACAACGTCAAAAAATGGTGAGCCCTAGTATTGCACCAAGGGTGTTGCAACTTCCATTGGCTACTCAACTTTACTTTATCAACCCGGGGTTCATACAAACTTAGAGGTGATAGTGCTATATGCACAATAGATGAGCTCTACTCATGCCATCCTCATATTAGTTCTATAATGAGGTGCTGGTAACTAGGGATATTCTGAAAAGGGAAGTCTATCACACTTCTAACTGCAACCTAAGACTAAAACAAGATCATAACCATTACTCTATTGGTAAGAAAAGGAACTACTCTAGATCACACAAATTCATCTAACTGTTGTCTACTTTTGCAAAAAAGAAATATTCACACTTATGCTAGTACAAGAAAGGAAATTACACTAAGTGGCATTCATTGTCTATATTACTTAATTGACTTATAGAAAAGTAACTACTATAACATTTCACACATGCTTAATCAACGAATAATTAACTCCTATCTAATTCATGCTTAAATATTGTACTAATGATGCATTTTATGATGGAATAATCATAGTACTTGAAATTTCTCTATTTTGCAGCAAAAGAAGAAGCCAATTGGGTGGTCTAAGAGTGTCCCTAGACCAAATATTCAGGGCTAGAGGTCTACTGGTGACTTTTCTAGGCTTAAGTGGGGTGGAGGAATGATTTTGGGCTGAAGGAGAGGGTGTTTGGCGCTGATACATGGAGCTACTACAAGATTCCTATAGTGCTACAGGAGGTCCTTTAATGCTATAGGATACAAGCCGAGAGGGTTTGGAGGCTAGAAATGATGGAAATAAGGTTAGTAAAGGCGAGGAAAAGGTGGATCCAAGTGCATGGAGGATTATCAACCACTTGATCCAATATCAAAGCTCTCAAAAGGAATGGCTTGCACCCAAAAATTTTCCCTCAGTGGTATGATGATGACCTCAAAAACAGGGTTGTATGTGACTTGAATGGAAGGTATCTGATGGAGGGTGGAAACTTCAAGATGGTGGTGTTGAAGGGGTCCTTCTCTTCTCCTCTATCCAAAGCTGTAGACAAGACATCTACTCATGCATTCATCATCAACAAGCTTATCGTAGAAATGGTGGAAAAGGTGAGTTGAATTTGAAGAGATCTACCTATACATTTGAAATAGAAATATACCTATGAACGTACAACATATTCATGATAAGAAAAGTAAAAATATCTTAAATTTTCCAAGAAATCATAAACTAAAAATATATTTGGTTTGTGGTGGAAGACCTTCCTCCTCAATCTCCAATGGAAGAGGTGAGAGAGGGAGGCTTAGCAACACAGTTTTAATATTTTATATGCTACCAACAATGAAATGGAAGAAATAAACTACTAAAGAAGAAATAAAATACACGCAGGTACACAAGGGAGACTGAAGCCAATGGATTGGTCCCTAACCCACAAGCTCAACTCCCTGAATCAACTAAATGGAAAAGAAACCAAATGCTCATATTATTCATTCTTTACATGAACAATGAAAGTAAAAAATATATGATACAAAGCCAAGAGTGGTATTTCTTCATATAAAATATGAATCCTAATGAGCTCCTTTTCTTGTCTATTTATGCTAGAGGGTACCTACTAACAACTCCCTAAAAAGTAAGTATTTTTTCCCTTAGAACTCAAGAGAAGTGGAGCTTGGCTCCTTCTTAGTATTCACTTGCTTGGCTACCTCTGACTTCAAGATGTTGGAGGAGGATCTTGAAGAGATATTAGCTACTTTTAGGATTTAAGAAAGTGTTAAACCTCCCTATGAATTCTCATCGTTCTCTACTCAATCCCTGATATGGAATCTTGATAAAATATGGTCATTATTCCCTTCATTTTTCTTAATTTAAACCATATTGGGCCTTAAATCATGACAACACTTAGTACACCATTCTCAATAAGAAAAATATGACAAAATGTAATTAAATATGTGAGGGATAGAATAATTAAGCTAAAAAGGTGACATTTTAACTCTTTAGAATATACTTAGTGATGGTTCTCATAAGAAATCAAGGGAGAGTCCCTACCAGAACCATTGTGCATCCTAGATTGGTGGAAAATTATTCATAGAATCAAGAAATAGAGAAGGTCGAGGTGTGATTGAAGCACTTTGGACTCGATCAATCCACGTGGGAGATAACTACAAAATTAAGGGTGAAATACCCATATTTTTTTCTGCTAAATAAGTGAATGTAAGAGATGTTTATAAAGCTCGGTTTTGTTCTAGCATTTTTTTATGATAAAACCAGGACGCCGTACCACTTAAGAGGGTGTGGTTTGTAACACCCCTGATATGCTCTCCCTGATTTTTGTGATGAAATTGCACTCAAAATATCTATTATTATAAACTTAATTGAATAGCCTAAAGGGGAGGAGATAAAATACATGGCCTAAGAGGTAAGAGGAGTATTACTTTTATCTAAAAGAAATATCTAGAGAAATAAAACCTTTCATAAGGAACACAAAGAGACACACAAGAAAATTAATAAAATGGCATTTGAACAACAAAATAAGGGTTGGACTAGGGTTGGTCTCTTGTTGGTCCTTTGTTGGAAGGAATGTGAATTTAGCATTGGAAAAAGAAATTCTTGAATGTTGGTTGATTGTGTGTGTGGCATACTAAGGCTGAGGGAATGGAATTCCCTGATGGTGAAGTCATGGACTTTTTGTGTGTGTGTCCAAGGTATTTTTTGAAGGGTTGATAAACCATAAGGCCAAATTTTGCTTGCTGAGAAAGTTGATAAACCACCCAAGGTGCTTGTTGTTAGGATAATAAAACACTCTCAGAGTGCTTGCCACAACTATCTGAAATTCTTGTAATTCTTTCCTAGCGGATAATCCTTCTCATATGCCTAGATATGAGCATGGCTATCTACTGAAGTTTTTGAATGAAATCCCCTTAGGTCATGGATCTGGCTTGGGGGAGATGACTGCAAGTAATACTAGCTATACTTAATCAACGGTTGGGTGGAAAATTAAGGTCCTGTCTTTAGTTTCATATATATATATATATATATATATATATATATATAAAGTGTATTTAGTTCAGAGCTATGAATTTAAATGTTGATTCTTTATAGAATTAATGTCTAGCTCTATGGAGTTTTATATGGTTTTAGGAAAATGGTGCATGAAATTAATTAGTGGAATTTCCTTGAATTCCCTATGGATTATTTTGAATTATCTCCTTGAGGTTGTAAACGAAATTCTTGAATTCCTATGTAAATTATTATGTTGAGTGTGGTCATGCAGGGCTTTGTGATTTACAATTTCGTTCATGTTGAATTGCGTGTTAAATTGAAGGAATTTGCTCTTCTTTTATGCTATAAAGAAATACTAATTAGAGTCTCAATGAATCTATAGGCTTGTTTTAAAGCCAATCGAGAATCTTAAACACCTACCAACTTAAAATATCACTCACTCTTCTTATTCTTATTTCACGTGAGCTTTGTTCTATTATTTTGTATGTGTTATGTGTTAATTTGGGGCAAATCATGTATTTCCTATTATGAAAGAATAAACCTTAAGTTAGGTCGAACAAGAATTGGCCCCAAAATACTGTATTTTCTTTGTAAAATATCATTATCTAAACAGCTGGACTGAACTAGAGTCGGTCCTAAGTCTTTATTCACATGTTTTCTCGGTAATCTCAGGTTGAATAGGAACAAATATCCTTATATTTTAAGTTTCTTTAGTTCATTAGATCGAGCCTTTTGGAGTTTTTTCATGGTTGAAGGCCCAAATGACCGAGAGGTTCGAATGGTGGGTCTAGGCCCAGACAAGATTCATTATTCAAGGGTTTGATTTTTAGGAGCACAAGGTGTGTTTGGCAGCTCAAGTGGCACAAAGGTCTGAATGTGGGCCCACACTCAAGCTAGTTCGAGGGTTTAGGTTTTTATGCAGTTTTCATGTACAGGTAAGAAAGGGGCTTGAATGGCCTACGTAACACTTGGACGCGACATGGGTGCCACATGGGTGCATTCATGCCATAGGTGACATGGAACTATGTTGGTGCCATGTGGTCACTAAATGGAAAACCTTTCCTATGTGGTGAGTTTTAAATGGTGAACTTTAAGGTCTCATGAATTTTGATCAGGGTATCAAATTGAGGTAAAATTTATATCACTAGAAAACTCTTGACAAATCGATCGTGATGGTGGTATTTGTTTTGGATTTAAAAAAAGTTGAAAATTGAGGATTTTTAATACCCCATTTCCATAATGATACCATGGAAGTTGTCTTATATTGATGTAACACCTTCCACTCACCGAGAATAGCTCAAAGGGGTGGGAGGGCATGTTACACCCAGTAAAAAATAATTTACCTAGGATTAATGAAGAAGGAAAAATCATGTTAGAATAAAATGAAATCCTTGAAACAATAATTAAGTAGCTATGAAATCAAAAAAATAATAAGTACCTCATCAAACATAAGAACCTAACAATGGAAGAGGCAACATGCAAAGATGAGTTAATAATGTGAAAACACCTATATTTATTCAAGTGTTGACTTGAAAACACTTGGTTGAATGGGAGGAAAATATTAGGCATAAAAACCTTTATCAAGCCATAGATATTGCATAAATATATTTCTACATCTTAGACATAAAAACATTTTTTAAGCCATATATATTTGAGTAATTACATTCCTAGTGTTGTATTTGTAGGTTAGCCAAAACCTTTCATTATAATTGTAAAATTTTCCTCCTATATATACACCAAGGAGATATAGTCTTAGGATCATCTCATATTGTCTTGTACATTGTATGCATTATAAAAGCAGGTTCCCCCTTAAAGTATATTTTATTCATTGAATTTCTATCACTTCAAGAATTTTGCTTCATAACAATAGCACACTATAAAAGTTTATGCTTGAATCCAAATACAAAAATCAGAAGAACAATTAACCCATAATATAACACACATTAAGCCCACTTTTCCTTGGTCATTTAAATTGAAATGTAGATGTTTAATGTTAGGTAAATTTCAAAATCCTTTCAATCAAACATGGTCCCATCTCATTTAGCAATAGGCTCTCCATTTTAGGGAAGTTAAATTTGCAAGGTTTGGGTTAGATTTGTGGTTAGGATTCTTATACCTTTCATTACTTAAGTCCACTAGACCACATGATTTTAGCTTGATGGTAAGGAAAATGGTTGCATGTGTTTGTGAAGAGATTGCTTAATGGCCATTCTGTTAAGAAAAATTTCCTAGTTTTCCCTATAGGAGGAAGAGAACCTAAGGTAAATTCATCGAGGTCAGTTCTATTTCATCAACTCTTAGCTACTTGAGATAACTATCTCTTTCATACCTTCACTCATCTACCCAGTGATTTCATCACCTTATTAATTGGTTTTTTAAAAGGCCCCAATCCATACATTAGGAATTGTTAAAAACATATTAACCTATCTTCTATATTAGAAAACTTTTCTTTTGAATAGGATGAGGCATATTTAGATAGGGTTTTTTTTTACTTTTTTTTAGACACACTTATACCCACTTATTGCACCACCTAAAAATGTAGTGAGTTTATTTCTTGATCACTTTTTGGTTATCCCCTTCCTTTGTCACATTATCCTTTTAGCTAGGATTTTTAATATTAGTTTGACCCTTGCATTTAGTCACCATATGTTCCCCTAAGAATCATTCTTGTTAACTGTAATGTCTCATCCCTTAGTTTACTACTAGATACATCCACAAACCAATGCAACATGTCAAGGTCCTTTTCCCTAACCAACCTTTAGGTTCTAGTTATTCATACTCTCATTATCTCTCACCACCAAAAGGAGCTACCTCCTATTACTCTTCCTATAGCTCATCCACAACCCTGGATAATCCACCATGATGGTTGGACCTAATGCTAGAGTGAATAATGGATCCAATTCTAACCAACCTTCCTTCCTTACAAGGTTAGTTTGAATCTCGCCCATTAAAGCCAATTGATCGATGATCCTCTACACCATGACTAAAACTGATCCACCATACCAACTAATCTACCCTCTAACATTTTCATGTGAAATCTTATGTGTGTTATAGTTTAATGGTATGTTAACCAACCTCATAATACTCATCGAACATTTCCATCCATCACAAATGTCTTTCTCTCGTAATTTTAGTTTCTATTTCACCATGACGTTAGGATTGAGTTCTTAACAAAAATTTTCCAAACTACTACAATTCACATTATGGATCATATCCAAGAGAAACATAGGAGGAGTAACTTATGTAAATTCCTAGACATCAACGATCATTTCTTCATGGATTGGTTCATAAAGTCTCAAGGACATAACCATGACCATGCCTTGATTCAAGGAAGAGGCCATCTGGAAACCCCAAAAATATGATCTTATTTATGCCTAGTCCAAGTATATATATATATCAACCTTCCTAATTCACCTCACTCTTTCTTAGGTGAATTTTTAGCACCAAGAACATCCCATGTGGTTGATGGTGTTACCAAATCTATTCCTTACATCCAACCACATCACTATCCCCTTTTACCTAATGTATATGGTCAACCTTATGGTGGTGTGAGTACATTTTAATCCTATCCACCTTTATATCCATCTTGTCCCTCTTCTTAGCTTAGTACTCTCATGTAATATGCTTCTCCCCATCCACATCCCCATGTTCCTATGAAATCTTGCATGAGTCATGCTTATACTAGGGTATTGTTGAATCTATATTATTCGTTCCTTAGTACACAACAAGGTTCCTCACTCCCTTAAATAGTGGTAACCCAAGCTCCCATTGGTCAACCAAAACCTTCCCCATAGGGACAATTGTATGCCAACAAAAATTTTCCTAATGCTCCTAATTCAAGTCTAAAAAATAAGAATAAGGTGAAGGGAAAATAGAATGCAGAAAACCAAGGGAAACAAGATTAACAACCTAATGTGAATGTTAAGGAAAACTCAAAAAATAACCCCCAATGCCAAGGAAATAAATCATGGACCAAGTAAGGGAATACAATTTGTAGCAATAATCATTATTCCAATCGTGATGTCTATGTAAATTACACACATAAATTCCCTCTCTTACTAATGATGTGTCATATTTGGTAGGAAATAGAGGCTTCCAAGTGTCCTAATTACCCACCACATTCTTCCACCCAACCCTTGTCTTTACAGCTAGTTGTGTTAAGGAACAAATTCCCTACAGAGGGATATATGGCCATACCAGAAGCGAACATTTTTTCACCACCCCCCATTCCCAACCACCCAAGAAATTGGACTTACCAAATCCTACATGTGGATATGGCTAACATCAAATTGGCCACTCAATCCCATGAATATGGTCCAGCAGTTGAGACCCAATAGAACTAGTTTATAAAACCTCTTTCATCCAAAGATGTAAATTTGTACATAACTTGACCTAGTTTTGATCCATAACCTAAGATGCCAAATATCCTATTGAGATGAAATGTACCTGATGTTCGTGCACATGCCACCCACAATAATACAGTTTATTACC
Source organism: Pinus albicaulis (assembly GCA_034641835.2). Taxonomy (NCBI): domain Eukaryota; kingdom Viridiplantae; phylum Streptophyta; class Pinopsida; order Pinales; family Pinaceae; genus Pinus; species Pinus albicaulis. Next base: position 579,690,445 of record CM076574.1, read on the forward strand.
TAACTCAATCCATTGCTACTATGTTGGCTTTGGAAGTCATCCAAATGTGTCCAACATAAAATAAGTATTTACTACCTAAATTATGGCACTTTGTACCCTTTGGATGATAAAATGATTATATTTGACATTTAAAAGTCAAATCCCCTTTTTTACCCTATTTTGTGGCCTTTCAAGTTCCAGTATCTATCAAGAATGTCATCATTCAAAGGTGTATTATTGATGAAGGTGCCTCCACATATGTGATTTCTACCTAATTCTAGAAGAAGTTAGGGTCACCCAAGATCATTCCACCCATGATAACCTTCTATATGTACATTGATTGACTCTATCATACTAAAGGGTTATGCCAGAATTTTCCCATCTAAGTGACAAGAAAGAAAGTATTTCTTAAGAACATAGCTATAGATGCCCAAATAGTCTATAAACTTCTATTGGGTTGTAGGTTTATGTATCGCATGAAGGTAATTTTCTTTTTACTTCATCTTACCATGATATTCCCTCATATGGGAAGATAGACACTATAATCTAGCTAAGGTATCATGATCCTCAAACTCGGATCAACCTTGAGAATGTCATTTATTACATAGTTGGGAATAAATTCATCCTTTCCCTTTATAACATTATCCCTTAGGGCTAGAAAGAATCTACCTTTATTAGTTATTATTATATTCCTCCACATATAAATGATCCACCAAGCTCATCTCCACTTTTCATGTTTTCGTCCTCCAAGGTTCTTAATCATAATGTGGGTTCATCCTTATAGTCATCTACTTAACATACCACTGTTGTGTCTAAGGTAATTCCATATATACACTATTATTATATCCAAATCCCTTTCTCATTTACACCATCTAAAATAATGAGTACACTAGTCATGGCCACATTGAATTTTCCTAACCTTACCCTCAGGATTCCATTTTGGTACTTGTATCTTCCCACCTCTACATTTCCCTCTACACAAAATCATTATTTAGTATTGACCCTTGTTTGGTTGATGTCCATTACTCCTATAGACAAAATGATATCTATGCAATCCCAACCAAGTCCTACCCATGTTGGGAAAGGAGTTGGAAAAGGGGAAAATGATAATCTTGAACCCACCATGATCACCCAAAATAATATGCCTAAAGCCCCACTTCCGTTTGCTTTATGCAACCTCCTTATCCATGCTATCAAATAATTTTCCTTCCCTTACAAAACTCAAGGAACTTGTTAACTGTATTATTTGGATTCTAACTAATCCATGTATATGGTTCAATCAAATCTTTATAATTCATCCAATGAATCAAGTGTTTATGCAAAAAATTCCCATATATTTTATGTAATATGTAAAGGCCACTATTCTCACCATTGTCCAAGGCTACTCCAATTCCAAAATACCCTTATTAGTGTGCATGACTTAAAATCCTACAATAATGAAGCATCCAACTCCATAGTTTAGGACCTTGAACTTTGTTATAGGGTGGGTTCAAGAGACTGCTAGCCCAGAGTAAATATTGATCCTCCTAATGTACCTATGGATGAGAATTCCATGGAAAACCTCTAACTTTCAACTTCCATGGGATTAATTTGATCAAGAAACCGTTATTTTTCTTATATGTGATATAACATATCATCCCATGCATGTATCATGTCACTTCAATCTCAACATCAATGGAGCCTTCATCCATTAGCCTTCAATATACCTCCATAAGTGTCATGATGTGAACCATACTTCTCATTTGCATGTAGTTAATTCAAGGTTCACTTCCCCATATGCCCCAATATCATCTAGTATTCTAGGTTCTCATATCCTAGTATTTAACTTAAATGAATATATTATTAAGTGCCTCACCATGCTAGATTACCCTTGTGATTATATCCATCATAGTTCCTACTTCATACCATATAAACCACATCCTATTGACCAATATACTATTGAATTGAAATATTTTATCCCACATGGTCCAATCAATTGGCTCAAGAACCCTATCCCCACTAGTGTTGTTTACAAAGAGTGGAATATGGAAAAAATTTCACCTACCATTAAGGTGAATATTTCTATTACATTGGCTTTCAAAGGAAATATCATGTTGGAGGAAGATTTTCTCCTAAATAGGTTGTCTCATATAAAGCTTTGTTTCATGCATTTAGGGATATTTTCACTTAATCATAAGTGAAAATTATTGTATTTGATACTACTATTATTGAACATTGTATTAATATGAAAAATCCATAAACATCATAATTTTTTACATTTCTTTGGATTTCACTACTAGAAATACATCTAGCATGTCCATCTCATGCTATGAAACACATCAAAACTAGGGACCTAAAATCTACATATCCTAGGCCCCCTCTGAATAAGAATCATGTGCCAATAGAACCATGTATGTAGATGTAATATCTCTAGCCACCTATCCATTCATTATTTCATTCTATAGTAGAGTGAACCACTCAAATAATACCCCTATGGATGAATATTTGTACCTATCACCAATTTCTTGTAGAACTTTCTCTCCCACATCAGTAAATATGTTGTCAAATCACCCTTGGAGCTCTTCCACTAATCCTTCTAGGTATAGTTCTATCCTAGACCCTAATGGTTTATGGATCGGTGAACCCTTTTCCCATAATTTTTTTGTTTTCCTTGTTAATATAATTAATTTTATAAATAAACAATGCTCGGAGTAGAGTTTCAATACCATATACTAAATAATTCTACTATGTGAAATCAACAACTGCTAAATTACCTATAATTATCTTAATTACTATCTAGACCCCATGCTTTTCTAGGTGGAGGTGATAGATCTAGGTCACCCTTAAAGCTCTTCTCTAAGTAAGGGAAATCATTAATATAAATTGGGATTTACTCCCAATGCTTAAAAAACTCTATTTGGAACATTCTCTCTACCTCGCCACTTCCTCCTCTTCATAATTTTTGTTCCCAATGTTGTATCCTAGGCTCATGTGGGTCCTCTTCCTATATTCGAATATGAGGGTAGAGTGTTAATATTATCTCAAATAAAAAGGAGTATAATACCATCCCAAAGGCACATCTATTACATATTGTACTCCAATAGGAATTGAATCAGTGCTTCAACATAGTAGATCCCTTCTAGAATACTCTCCACCAAAATCATTTGCCTTATAGATATTTTTTAGAGTGATTGGCTACATAATATGTGGATCACAATTATATCTATCACTCACATATCTAGCCTCTCTCTATCTAAAAAATAGATATTGGAGTCCTTTACTCTAGCCCCTAGTACATAATTCCTATCTATGTACACCTGCAAATGCCACCCATGAGGTAATTGTCACTTGAAAATTTGGCCCAATTTCCGACAGCCACTTCGTCGCTATTCCGACACATAGTCATCGCAAGAGCAACAGTTAGAGGTGAGACAAAATGTGGCTAGCCATTACGTTACAATTCTGACGCTTTGCTAAAGTGTCGAAATACCGACACTTTTTCCAACATTTCCAAACAACCGTCGCTCTTTCAACGTTTTCCAAAGTGTCACAATACTGACGCTTTCAAAGCATCGCAATACCGACGTTTTACAAAGTGTCGCAATACCGACACTTTAAAAGCGTCGCAATACCGACACTTACAAATTGTTGCAATATCGACACTTTCGAAGCGTCGCAATACTCTATGGCTAACCACGCTTCTAAGGTGTCGCAATACCGATGCTTTCTAAGCATCGCAATACCGACGTCTTTGTCGCAAGCCGTCGCAAGACCGACGTTTCTTGTGGCCTTGCAAGACTGACGCTTTTTCCTAGTGCGTCACAAGACCGATGTTTGTGGACGTCGCAAGACCGACGCTTTCAAGGCATCAGTATACCGACGACTTGTTAAATTTTAAAAAAAAAATGAAAATTACAATTTAACAATGAATAGCAATGAAAATTACCATAATTTCTGTAATTAATGTAATTTCATTCCAAAATGAAAAATATCGCATCTTCTTACTGTGATTTCTTATACATATCTATTTTCTCACGATAATTTAATTCACCTGCAAGATTCCACCTTACAGTACTGTGGGTTTTTAACGATTTTTCAGAGTTTTAATTTGAGTTTTAAATGATACTTGTTGTCCCAATATTTCAACTAAACATTTATGTAGGTTAAATAGTCTCTGGTGTCAAATGTAAGCATATTGTGAAGCACATATAAAGGAACCAGTCTCAAGAAAACTGCTGATTTTTCATTTCACCATTCATAACTTTATAACAACATTAATAAAATCATATCATAGACTGCATTGGACACTACAGGCCATCATTTTTCATGAAAGTAAATACACAACAGAGATACAAGAGTAACCTAGTAGATATTGGCCTCCACAAAGGTTATAATGTTGTTTCCTTGAGAAATTTCACCCTCACGTGAAGCAGATATACACTATCCTAATAGAGATCTTCTAGTTCATATTTTCGACTGCTGCTATAAAACCATATCAGCAAGCAACGGCTGATACGAGCCACTTAGAGTGATACTCCCACAATTTTACAGAAAACGCAGTCCCAGGAGAAGAATAATATGCACAGGTAAGGAGAATGTTTGTATTCATGCATAGAGATAATTCCCACGAGCAGTCTGAAACATGCCATGACTTCCAGCTGAGGAAAATGCTCTTCAAACAGTGGTGCGCTTACCCTTTACTACCCAGAAATTTTCTCCCATCCACATTCACACACTCAGCATTGTTCTGGCAAGGATTATGGCTCCAAAACCCAGTAACTTGTCTTCAACCAGCTTCAGAACTCGTCCCAGGAGAAGTTTAAAGATAAGCCCCCATATTATCAAGGGATTCAACCCCGAAAACTAGAGGAACTCAGCTAGATTCACCTGTAGAGAGTTGGGTCGACTTTCCTTGGAATCAGCCACTATATGGAATATGTCCCAGCCAATATTCCATAGAAAGACAAAACATCACATCCTACAGTTCAACACCCAATACTGCAAAAAGTTCAAATAACTATTATGATGACATACATCCAATAAAAATGTCAGTAAAGAATGGTGACACACTACATGCCTCCCCAGTTAGGAAATCTTGATCTCAATTCAACTTCTTCTCTGAATTCTAAAACTCAACGTGTTATGTGCCTATATTTATGAACTCCATAAACAGCAGAGCAATGGATATCCTTGGGAGGGTTCTTGAATACAAACTGTTATGCAATGTGAAAGTAGCTTTTGGTGACTATGGTTTAACTGATAATATATGGGTTGATTTTTATTCCCATCCTGTATCTTTACATTCACATTTCCATGAACAAATCTCTTGTGCTCAAGCTTGATTACAATAAATATGATACTTCTTAGTCACCTCACACAATATTATCTATAACGTTGCAATTACATTGGCTTCATATGGGAAACCCAAGTGTTTCAACCTGAAATCAGAACTCATTAAATAATTTTGTAATTATTGGGTAAGCCCCCATCTTATAGTAAAGGATGATGGGTAAGCCCCTAGGATAAGCCTCCATCTTATCAAGGGATTCAACCCCGAAAACTAGAGGAAATCAACGAGATTCACCTGTAGAGAGTTGGGTCGACTTTCCTTGGAATCAGCCACTATATGGAATATGTCCCAACCAATATTCCATAAAAGAACAAAACATCACATCCTACAGTTCAACACCCAATACTGCAAAAAATTCAAATAACTATTATGATGACATACATCCAATGAAAATGTCAGCAAAGAATGGTGACACACTACATGCCTCTCCAGTTAGGAGATCTTGATCTCAATTCAACTTCTTATCTGAATGATAAAACTCAACGTGTTATGTGCCTATATTTATGAACTCCATAAACAGTAGAGAAATGGATATCTTTGGGAGGGTTCTTGAATACAAACTGTTGTGCAATGTGAATGATTTCGTGTCGCGCCGTGTCACAAGCCTACATATGTCTAATATTTTGCTTCCTGTGACACCAATTGGCCTTCTCATTCATTATTACAGTTCTTCAAGAAGGACTGTGCACAAATTAAACTCAACAAAGACATTGCAGCAAGTACTTCTCTTTCAGAAATTATTTTACAAGAAATATATATACACCACTTGTTTACACTTTACAACACTTGTTTATTTATACCATAAAAATGAAACACTTGTTTATTTACACCCATAATAACATGTGCATGTGCCGACAATATTGATGGAGTTTGAAATTTATATAGCCTACACAACATAGAATCCTTTTAGAAAAAAAACTACATAGCATAGAATACTTTTTTGGTTACTTGGTCATATCTGGAAGAGAATGATGAAATTGCACGGTCTGGACTAAAAAATATATGAAACAAGAAATAGAAAAAGAAAAGAACGGAAATCGAAGTTAGAAAAAGAGAGCATAAAGAACAACAATTATGACAACGTGCACAACTTTATATTTAATCTGGTACAGGCTTTAACAGAGTGTATTGTTAGGGTTAAGGAGGGGTATGTATGCCATTGTCGAGGACCAGAGAGGAGAGATTAAATGGAGATATAACTGAAGCATTTCCGATCAAGATTTGTTGAGAAAAGATGGAATTCAATCTCTCAGTGGGGTGAATCCCATCCCAAAACAGGTATGAATTTGGGTCCTTGCAGATAAACGGTTTGTCATTTGCTGCTCCCACTGCCTTTGCCTTCCATTGCCCACATCTCACTTGTGCATTAAACGCCCCTGAACTACAGCAGGCAAACCAGGTATCCACAAATCTTGCATCCAATACCCAACTTGCAGTATGTCAGTGACAAACAATAACCCTCATTATTTCAAAAAATATATTTGCTATATCCATACATTTCCCATTGGCCCTATTTATGTAGCTAAAAACCCTCGAAGATGGAGTGCATCCCACGGTGGAAATGTCGATCAAAAGAAACTTTCTTGCCCCAGAGCGGTAAAGCCTCTGAAGAAATTTCATCCCATAAGTAGTAGCTTCAGTAAACTAATGTTCACACATAAATGAATCTGCAAAACTAAACAAAATTTGGAAGTTACTGATAAATATTGGTCATATTTGTTGAGTAACAATGTAACTAGGTCCTGAGGAATAGTAGTATTTTGGAACGTAGCATTCTGTATATAGTTCCTTAGGTCGTTGCCTCCAATAGAAATACAATATAAAGACTTGGACAGGTAAGATTCAACTGCAATATTGCCATTCTTCTTCACTAAAGTTGAAGCAAAGTGTGTGAATTGCCATATTTGATGACTCAATGAAATAAAATCTGCAGGGGTAGGAGATGGATCAAAAACATTACTTGGAAAATTATAAAAGAGAATAACATATAATAATAATGTTACACAATTAGAATCCATGAAATACAGAGTCCACGAATGCAATATTGAAAAAAGGAAGGCAACTCACCAAATCTTGACCTGTGGAATCCAGCAATCCACTACCTCCAGAGGCAAAATTAATCCCAGTAGAGAAATTTTCTTGTGGGTCAAAATATGGCGAAGGAAAGGGAAAACCCTTATATGTTGCTTAAAGAAATGACAAAATAGAGGACATGAATCAATTTTCTGAAATAATCTTCAGTATTTCACCATAACATTCTACTAAACCCTTCCCATAGACTAGGGCATAACTTCTTGAGCTGATAATAAATATTATGTTAACTGCTATGTAAATATGTATAAAAAGAACAGAATTCTGGTAATTATATACCTATGAAATCAATGGCGGTGAGGCCATTTGTGAAGTGGCCTATGGGATGGCCGAAGAAGGCCTGTGGTTTGATAGACCGATCTACCAAATCTATCTAAACAGAGGCTGTTTGAACATCGACTTCTCTTCGATTCTAAACATCAACTTCTTTTCGATTTGATTCTGAGAGTTCCGAACATAGGCTATTTTCCATGCTCAGAGTTCATGAGAAAAAGGCCGAACAAGCTGAGCGGGAAAAAAAATTGAATAGGGCAGAATGGAATCATAGGGCAGAATGGGAAAGAAGGCATAAAGGTCGAACAAGCTGAGCGGGAAAAAAAATTGAATAGGTCGATTAAGAAAATTTGAACAGGTCGAAAAGCTGAGCGGGAAAAAATTGAAACTATGACATGAAATCATATGACAATTTCCCTCTCAAACATTAGTGAATAATTTATTTTATTTAAATTATTTTATATATTTATTGTAAACTACTGTAATATTTTACAAAATAAACTTATTTTATTTTATTTAAAAACAATTTATCAATATTTTTGGATGTAAAAATCATTACTTATAATATTCATTGTAAATTTTCATTGTAATTATTATTTATAAGTAATAAAAAAATATTAATAAATATAATATTTTTAGGTAGAATAATTACTTTCATCATACTTTATAGGTTCCTTCAAAATTACTTTCATTATTACCATAATTATTCAACTTCATTAGTTGATTGCCAATATTTTCTTCGTTATATAAATCATCCTTAAATAGACCTTATAGTAATTTTCAAAATGTTCGTGTATGGAGATAATGCTATAACGAACGATGCCACAAGGGAGAAAATGAAAAACGGGCCGCCCGAACGTGCACAAGGCACCCGGGTACTCACAACTTAGCAAAACTGATACAGGCGCCCTCGAACGAAACGGCCCAACTCGAATGCGCCCGGTCGGGCGACCTCGCACAGCGCGACACGACGCGCCCAATCGAACATTGCCACAAGGGAGAAAATGGAAAACAGGCTACCCGAAGGTGCACAATGCACCCGGGCGGTCACAACTTAGCATGAAAATTGATACGGGCACCCTCAAACGAAATGACCCGACCCGAATGCGCCCAGCCAGGCAACCTTGCACGGCGCGACAAAGTGCGCCCAACCGAATGATGCCACAAGGGAGAAAACGGAAAATGGGCTACCCGAAGGTGCACAAGGCACCCGGGCAGTCACAACTTAGCATGAAAATTGATATGGGCGCCCTCGAACAAAACGGCCCGACCTGAACACGCCCAGTCAGGCGACCTCACATGGCACGACACTGCGTGCCCGACCGAACGATGCCACAAGGGAGAAAACAACAAACGGGCCGCCCAAACATGCACAAGGCACCCGGGTGGTCACAACTTAGCAAAACTGATACGGGCGCCCTTGAAGGAAACTGCCAAACCTGAATGCACCCAGTTGGGGGACTTCATGACACGGTGCACCCGACCGAACGATGCCACAAGGGATCAAATGGAAAATGGGTTGCCCAAACATGCACACGGCACTCGGGCGATCACATAAACTTAGAAAAACTGATACGGGTGCCCTCAAACGAAACGACATGAACCGAACGCACCCAGTCGGGTGACCTCACACGGTGCGACACAGCGCGCCCGACCGAATGATGCCACAAGTGAGAAAACGGCTTACAAGCATGGCTTACAACCAAGAAGGAACTCTTGGTGCACCTTTAGCGGGGGAGAAGCCTTGGAGGAAGTACCCATGATGATGATGGTAGAAGTGACCGAGGGCACTTAACCTGTACACTATACACATGATGGTGACTAGGGTTGAGGCGAGTCTACTCTTAATGGACACATGGGCAACCAAAGTCATGTACATTGACATGAGGGCATGGCAGGACATTATGTGGAGACATTATGCAGGTGCACTTACTAGGTGCCACTAATGGATGTTGTTCACTTTGAGCAACAAGACATTGGTTGGATGAGCAGCCTATGAGCACATTCATATGACTTGCAAGGTGAGAACAACTTTTGGTGGCACTCGTGGGCAATACAAGTATGCTTTCCAACACTTTGGATAAGATGATGCATGGGAGTTCATGATGGAGTTGCATTCATTGGAGGCTTCATACTATAATGATCTTGCAGTATCTGGTTCACTGAGGAGCTAAGATCGAGACTGGTCTTGATTTTGATGCACTATGGGATGCATACCTTTGAGCACATTTATGGGGTGTTTTTGTGAGGAGTCACTTGATGGAGATGATCAACGGGATGAATTGGTGGTTGATGGAGATGCGGCGATGGGATGCCTTGGTGGTATACACTTGGGCATGGGTTGAGCCTTCTTGATTTAAATTTGGTATGCACATTGGATGCATATTGCAGATGGGATGAACATAGCTTCATGGACCTGAATATGGCACATTGTTGAGAGGGTGTTCTTGACTTGATTTGAGGAGGAACTTTCACACGTGGATGATGCTCGATAGTTGTGGTTGTCTTTTGAATAGCACGTGGAGATTGGCACCATGGGCAGCACATTTCAGATATAGATGGCTTGTTGGATGGGCAACGTGTTGCGGATGAGACGGATCCCCATGGATTACTTTACACTCATATGGGATGGGTCCTTGATTGAGTTGATGGGTGTGACATGATGCGAGAGGGTTAGATCATGTGAGGGCGGCTGTGTTAAAAATGCTAAGTTCTGACCGCCCGTGTGCCTTGTGCATGTTAGTGCGACCCATTTTCCGTTTTCTCCCTCGTGCCTTCGTTCCGGCGGGTCGAGTCCTGCCGTGGGAGGGCACCCAAGGAAACACGTTCGGGTCGAGTTGGGTCATGTCAGGGAAGCCATATAAAAGATGCTAATTTGTGACTGCCCCTGTGCCTTGTGCACATTCGTGCGACCTGTTTGCCGCTTGCTCCCTCGTGCCTTCGTTCAGGCAGGTCAGGTCTAGTCGTGTGTGGGCGCCCAAGGAAACACATTCGGGTTGGGTCGTGCCATGTGAGGGTGCCAGAGGAAATGCGTTCAAGCGGGTTGGGTCGGGTCGTGTCATGTAAGGCCACCCAAGGAAATGCGTTCAGGTGGGTCGGGTTGGGTCGTTTCGTGTGAGGGTGCCCAAGGAAACGAGTTCGGGCGGATCGGGTCATGTCTTGTGAGGGCGTCCAGGGAAACGCACTCGGGCGGGTCGGGTTGGGTCACGTGAGGGCGCCCAAGGAAACGCGTTCGGGTCGGGTCGTGTGAGGGCGGCCGTATAAAAAATGCTAAGTTGTGACCACCCGTGTGCCTTGTGCACGTTCATGCAGCTAGTTTCCGATTTGCTACCTTGTGCCTTCGTTTGGGCGAGTCGGGTCGGTTCGTGCCGTATGAGGGAGGCCGTATAAAAAATGCTAATTTGTGACTGATCGTGTGCCTTTTTCACGTTCGTGCAACCCATTTTTCGTTTTCTCCCTTGTGCCTTCGTTCGGGTAGGTCGGGTCGTGCCGTGTGAGGGCACCCAAGGAAATGTGTTCGGGTCGGGTCGTGTGAGGGAGGTCGTATAAAAAATGTTAAGTTGTGACCACCCCTGTGCCTTGTGCACGTTCATGCGACCCAATTTTCGTTTGCTCCTTTGTGCCTTCGTTCGGGCGGGTCGAGTCTTGCTGTGTGAGGGCGCCCAAGGAAACGCATTCGGGTCAGGTTGGGTCGGGTTGTGTAAGGGAGGCCGTATCAAAAATGCTAACTTGTGACCACCTGTGCGCCTATTTCCATGCCCCTATACCTTCGGTGTCTTTCAACCACGCTATAGACAGGTGCAGCACTACCGTACTTTTTATTTTTCCAAATACTCAAGTATATAGACTACGCCTTTAGCAACACTTGTTATTTATTAACCAAATGCTCTCTCAATATGAAAAAATAAACATAAACATCATTATCAATCCACAAGTACACCCATGCATACAAGGGAGAGGCTACTCCCTGTTAATAATGAGTCTGGCCAATAATACGTTTCATACATATGAAATAATAAGTTCCAATCTAGCAGAAGCCACTTCTGCTCCTTGGTAAGGCAAGTTAGCCTTTTTACCAAGCTCTAAGGCTTGTCAACCATCAAACTAGCCTACAACAATCATTTACAATCATCAGAATTCACCTCGGGAATATCTTGCACAAAACTGCCCAAGTGCTGCCGGGTCACCTGGGTCACTCAAATTGGCACTAAAAATCAGTTTAGACCATCCCTCGAGCTCCCTGTGTGTCCAATCTGCTTCCCAACTGTATGATTATATGTGGCCTATCAATACGCACATTCTGCAATTTACGGCACTCAATTCCAACTCCCGACACTCCCGAAATGGTTTCCGCACTGTCGTGCAGTTCGTGCAGAGGCGCCCAGTCGTGGGTCACCCAACTCACCCGGCCAAATGCGTTTGGGTTGGGTCGGGCATGCCGTGTCAGGCCGAGTGAGGGCGCCCATCCAAACACATTCGGGTTGGGTTGGGCGTGCCGGGTGAGGGCGCCCGGCCAAACGCATTCGATCGGGTCGGGCACGCTGTGTGAAGGCACCGAGCCAAATGCATTCGGGTCAGTTCAGGCGTGTCGTGTCGCGCCGAGTGAGGGCACCTGGCCAAACGCGTTCGGGTTGGGTCGTTTGGGCCAAGGGTGCTCGTATCATATTTGCTAAGTTGCGACTACCCGGGTGCCTTGTGCACGTCCGAGCATCCCGTTTGCCGTTTGCTCCCATGTGCGTCTGTTCGGGTGAGGGCGTCCATTCGGGCAGGCGCGCCATCTCACGACGGGTGAGGGCATCCGTTCGGGTTAGGTCATTTGGTTCGAGGTCACCTATATCAGATGTGCTAAGTTATGACCCCCCGGGTGCCTTGTGCACGTCCGGGCAGCCCGTTTGCTGTTTGGTCCCATGTGCGTCCGTTCGATCCGTTCGGGTGGGTGCGTCGTGTGAGGGTGTCCATTCAGGTGGGAACGTCGTGTCGCACCCGGTGAGGGAACCCATTCGAGTTGGGTCGTTTGGTCTGAGGGCGCCCATGTCAGATTTTCTAAGTTGTGACTGCCCGGGTTCCTTGTGCACGTCCGGGCGGCCCATTTGCCGTTTGGTCCAATGTGCGTCCGTTCGGTCGGGCGCGTCGTGCCGCGCCAGGTGACGGCATCCATTCGGGCGAGCACACCATGTTGTGTAGGGGGAGGGCGTTCATTCAGGTTGGGTTGTTTGGTCCAAGGGCGCCCATTTCAGATTTGCTAAGTTGTGACCGCCCGGGTCCCTTGTGCACATCCGGGTGGCCCATTTGTCGTTTGCTCGCATGTGCGTCCGTTCGGTCGGGCGCGCCCTGTCACGCCAGGTCAGGGTGTCGGTTCGGGTGGGCGCACCATGTCGCGTAGAGTGAGGGCATCCGTTCGGGTCGGGTCGTTTGGTCTGAGGGCACCTGTGTCAGATTTGCTAAGTTGTCACCTCCCGGGTGCCTTGTGCACATCTGGGCGGCCCGTTTTCCGTTTGCTCCCATGAGCGTCCGTTTGGGTGGGCACGCCGTGTTGCGTTGGGTGAGGGCATTTGTTTGGGTCGGGTCATTTGGTCTGAGGGCGCTCGTGTCAGATTTTCTAAGTTGTCACCACCCGGGTGCCTTGTGCACGTCCGGGCGGCCCGTTTGTTGTTTGCTCCCATGTGCGTCCGTTCGGTCGAGTGCGCCGTGTCACGCCCAGTGAGGGCATTCGTTCAGGCGGGCGCGCCATGTCACGCTGGGTGAGGGCATCCATTTGGGTTGGGTCGTTTGGTCCAAGGGCGCCCGTGTCAGATTTTCTAAGCTGTGACTGCCCGGGTGCCTTATGCACATCCGGGCAGCCCGTTTGCCGTTTTCTCCCATGAGCGTCCGTTTGGGTGGGCGCGTTGTGTCGCACTAGGTGAGGGTTTCCATTCGGGTCGGGTTCTTTGGTCCGAGGGTGCCCGTGTCTGATTTGCTAAGTTGTGACCGCCCGGGTGCCTTATGCATGTCCGGGTATCCCGTATGCCATTTGCTCCCATGTGTGTCCGTTCGGGTGGGCACGTCGTGTCGCGTCGGGTGAGGGCATCCGTTCGGGTCAGGTCATTTGGTCCGAGGGTACCTGTGTCAGATTTCCTAAGTTTTGACCGCTCGGGTTCCTTGTGCACGTCCGGGCAACCCGTTTGTTGTTTGCTCCCATGTGCGTTCGTTCGGTCTGGCGCATCGTGTCGCGTCGGGTGAGGGCGTTCATTCAGGCGGGCATGCCCTGTCGTGCCGAGTGAGGGCGTCTGTTTGGGTCGGGTCATTTGGTTCGAGGGTTCCCGTGTCATATTTTCTAATTTGTGACTGCCCAGGTGCCTTGTGCACGTCCGGGCGACCCGTTTTCCATTTGCTCCCATGTGTGTCCGTTCAGTCGGGCGCGCTGTGTCGCGCCGAGTGAGGGCGTCCATTTGGGCGGGTGCATCGTGTCGCACCAGGTGAGGGCGTTCGTTCGGGTCGGGTCATTTGGTCCAAGGGCGCCTGCGTCATATTTGCTAAGTTGTGACCGCCCGGGTGCCTTATGCACGTCCGGGCGGCCCGTTTGCTGTTTGCTCCCATGAGCATCTGTTAGGGTGGGTGCACCGTGTCGTGCCGGGTGAAGGTGTCCGTTTGGGTTGGGTCATTTGGTCTGAGGGTGCCCGTGTCAGATTTGCTAAGTTATGACCACCCAGGTGCCTTGTGCACATCTGGGCGGCCCGTTTGCCATTTGCTACCATGTGTGTCCATTCGGTCGAGTGCACCATGTCGCGCCGGGTGAGGGCGTCCGTTCGGGCAGGCGCACCTTGTCGCGTCAGGTGAGGGCGTCCATTTGGGTCGAGTCGTTTGGTCCGAGGGTGCCCGTGTAAGATTTGCTAAGTTGTGACCGCCCAGGTGCCTTGTGCACGTCCGGGCGGCCCGTTTTCCATTTGCTCCCATGTGCGTCTATTCGAGTGGGCATGCCATGTCGCGCTAGGTGAGGGCATCTATTCAGGTCGGGTCGTTTGGTCCGAGGGCGCACGTGTCAGATTTGCTAAGTTGTGACCGCCCGGGTGCCTTGTGCACGTCCGAGCGGCCCGTTTGCCGTTTGCTACCATGTGCGTCCGTTCGGGAGGGCATGCCGTGTCGCGCTGGGTGAGGGCATCTGTTAGGGCGGGCACGCCGTGTCGCGCCGAGGGAGGACGTCCATTCAAGTCGGGTTGTTTGGTCTGAGTGCGCTCGTGCCAAATTTGCTAAGTTGTGACTGCCTGGGTGCCTTACGCACGTTCGGGCGACCCATTTTTCGTTTTCTCCCATGTGCGTCCCTTCGGGTGGGCGCACCATGTCGCGCTGGGTGAGGGTGTCCGTTTGGGGCAGGTCATTTGGTCCGAGGGAACCTGTGCCAGATTTTCTAAGTTTGAATGTGACACCTTGGGCCAGAGTTTGCTAAGTGTCGCAATTGCGACATTTGGAGGAAGTCGTTGCAATAACGACGCTTTGGGGCATAGTGTCGCAATTGCAATGGCTTCCTCCAAACATCGCAATTGTGACACTATGCCCCAAAGCATCGCTATTGCAACGACTTCCTCCAAACGTCGCAATTGCACCACTTAGACTAAGTGTCGCAATTGCGATGTTTGGAGGAAGTCGTCGCAATAGCGATGCTTTAGGGCATAGTGTCGCAATTGCGACCACTTCCTCCAAACGTCGCAATTGCGACACTTTGTCTAAGTGTCGGTATTGCGACACTTTTCTCTAAACGTTGGTATAGCAACGATTTCAGGCGAGATTTGAAAATTTTCAAAAAAATTGGGGAAATTTCCGACTTTTGGTCAAAAGTGTCGGAACCAAGTGTCAGAATTTCCGCCAAATGTACTAGTGTGTGATTGAGTAAGCCCAAACACTCCCATAAGACGAAGCCCAAAGAAAAAGTATATACCTTGGATAATTATCATTATCTGTTGACCACAAAATCCTATACTTATAGTCCCAATGCCTCATGATCCATGCAAATAATCTCTCACTCACTCTCAATAATGGGTTCTCCACAAACTTAAGTAACCCATATCGAGCTAGAGCCCCTTTCAACACCTAGTTCCCCTAAACCTATATGTGTATTTCCTTGAACTCTTTCTACCCCTGTAGCTCTTTGAACTCTTGCATTCCCATAAAATGCCACATTTTTTTGGTCATGTATCATCATTATCATCAAAATCTGGGTCACTAACCATTAATTCTCCCTTCTAAACCCCCATACCAAGTTCTCGCTCCAAAATCTAATTTTAACCAATGTAAAATAATACTTTGTTTCCTACATTATCCTACACAGGTATATGGCCATTTACTACAATCTTGAGATAGAAATAGGGCCCCATACTTGTGTTGGACATAAAAATTAGCAAGGAGGTACCCCATGGCCATACAGGAAATAATATACAAAACTCCACCACTAATAATGAAAAGTAAGGTAGGGAAACCAAGTTGAAAGTAAAAAATCCTAATTCTAATGGTCATTTTGTCCACAATGAGATCACCAAAATTTAGGGTCTTCTCTTCCTCTCTAAAGCTAAACCTTCACAAGTGCACAAATGACTTACATTTAGAGGGAAGTCCATTTTATAGAAAACCATATTTTTCATTTAGCCATTATGGGATCATATAGACTCCAATTGGCACCATATACACCATTAGAATCATAGCTTTCATCCTTTCAAAAGGGTATTCTCATATTTTTTATTTTTATTTGACCTAGAATATATTCTTCTAAGAAGCATTAAAGCATGTTATTGTTTTCTATGAATTTATACTTGTCTATCTTGCTTATTTGGGCACCCATTTTCTCTCATACTTGTTGACTTATGAATATAATTTCACCATGTATAACCATATTTATTTATGGATATGGGTCTCCATAAATTTATTTCCTTTGGCACTCAAAATATAGCTACACTTCCCCTTGGTTAATTGCATTTTCCTTCCATTCCCCATAAATTTCCTACAAGAACCCTGTTAATTTTGGGAAACTAGGTCCAAAATCCATGTTGCATTGTTCATATGATGATGCTGATATTTTTTTTGGATTGCTCTTTCAGAGAGGTGCAATATTTATCTAAATATCATCTTGTTTGGATGAACAAAAATTATATTTTGATTTTATTTTCCACACATGTGCAAATTGTCAAGGTCAGTGAGAATTGTAATGTAGGCTCACAAGCCCCCAAAACAAAATGTGTGACACACCCTCATTGATGGATATAAATTGGAGAGACTTGATGCTCATTTGTTCATCATGTCATCACACACATTCTTCCTCTTCTGATTGGTTCATACAACCTTTGGAGGCTTCTCTCTCTCTCCCATGTGTGAAATAGGTTTTTGAAGTTTTCATACAGTTTTAGGGCTCTCTGGACAACATTGAATTTGGGTCAACCCTCATGCTTTGACTAATTTTTCTTCCCATAAATTCCTATTTTTGTAGGTCGCATTGGAAGGCACAAAAATTGAGGTTAACGTTGACTTTGAACGCAAGCCCTTGACCGCAACATTGACCACCATTGACCACAACATTGAATGAAGTTTGACATGTGTTTATTGTTTTGGAAGTTTAATTTTGAGGTGTGTGTGATACTGAAGGAAGGTTGATATTTGACTAAACCTCCAGGAGGTTGGAAGAGTTGGTTTGACTAGCAAAAATCTTTGTTTGCTAGGGCATACTGTTGACTATTGTAACAAATATTTCTCTCTACATTTTCTGGACAAGAAGAATTACAAATTTTGATATATTACTTTGGCTTGTCTTCTATTGATATATTATTAGGTTCTATCAACATTTAATTTCATGTTTATGTTATTGCTAATTTTAATTGGGCCTATAAGAAAGATTGAAAAGTAAACTGCATTAAGCATAGAACATACCATGGTTATCTTGTTGAACCTCTAATTAAACTGAGAGGGGGGGGTGAATCAGTTTAATACATTCCTGATCTTTTAAAACTTTTCATTAAACTTATTTACACCTTCATTTCAAACTCAATTTGATGTGAGAGTAATTTTAGAATGTAATCAGAAAGTATTAGTTTAATAGAGCAGTAGACTTAATATGAGAGCAACAGGTATTAAGAAAATGATACATATCAGATAAATACATAAATATCATGCACAGAGACACCAGATATAAGTGGAAACCCATAAAGGGAGAAAACCACATCTTATTATTGTTGTGATGGAAAGGCAAGCTCCAACTCCCTCTCACCACTGTTTTTCTGCAGGCACCAACCTACAGGAGGCTCCTACCTCAATTTTGCAAGCTACAACTTGAAAGGAAGCACCAACTCCCTTCAGTTTTCTGCAGGCACCAACCTACAGGAGGCTCCAACCTCAGTCAGCTACAACTGACGACTATCAAGCTGCAATTTGATAGGGAAGCTCCAACTTCCTTAATTTATCAAACTGAAAGTTTACTGATTTACCTCAGATATCAGCCCTGTTCTGTAGCTTCTCCTTCTGTTCTGCTTTTCTTAATCTTCTCTGCCTCACTCTTCTATATTCTACCTTCTCTTGATTTACTCTCTTTTTTTTTTTGAATATCAAGATGATATTATTTATAGATTTCCTCACATGACTTTTTGTATTCTGCTTGGAATTCGAAATGGAAAGTCATGTCTCTTTGCCTTCTACCTTCTCACTCCTTTTATCAGCGTACTCAGAAATTATAACTGTAGGTGTCAATTTTAACATTACAGTGGGAGTTTGTTTTCTCTCGGAGACTTGCCAATGCATCACAAACAATAAAAACAATTAAACCATTTACATTCGAATTACAATGTGAATTCCAGCTCACTTATTTTGTCTCTTGGTTTGCTGCGCATTTGTCTTTTCTGTGACTGTGTTTTGACTCTTTTCTGCTCTGTATGCTTTTCTGTCCGCTGCTGTGGTGTATTTGCTGCATACATGTAAGAGTGCTTTTATATCAGTGCCTCTTAGAAAAATACGTGACTGCTGACTTGCAGCAAGTGTCTTGTTGATGTGGAACTTTCCGCAAGCGGAACGGACATATATCACAGTCATTGTATATTAAGAATCGCCCTCCCGTTAAGCTGAGGCCCGTGGGTCTACAGACCACACGGCTTATCGCAACAGCGTTATATATATATATATAACAACGCCCTTTCATATATATATATAAGTAATTTCAACACTCGGCATACATACAACCTTCCTTTTAAAAAGGCTTAAATCAATTCTCGGCATTATATAATAAAAACTCTTTAAACAAATAAGAACTTCTTTCAGGCTCACTCGCCGATCTTTCCGATGCGATGTATCACTCCTCAGCCTCTTCCGATTGCGATTATTCACTGTTATGGCGAAACTTAAAACATATATCAGTCTTGGCTTATAAACCCATCGGGTCCGGCCTTTCAATCGCAATCGCAAATCTTTGTTAACATGTTCCGGAACTCAAACCTATCAAGTCACAGTTTATCAGTCCATCGGGTCCGAATCTCAATCGCAATCGCAACTTTCTGTTGTGATGTTCCGATGCTCCACTTTACCTCTGATGCGATTGACCATGGAAATGAAACATTTGTTAGTCATAATTTATAAGCCCATCGGGTCCGGGCTTCAATCGCAATCGCAAGTCTTTAACATGTGTTCCGATTGACCACTGTTCATTGTATTTTGCCGATGCGATTGGGAAAGGACTTCAAACACGTTTGAATTATAATTCATACCTCCATCGGGTCCGGACTTCCAATCGCAATCGCAACTCATATATTCTCCGATGCGATTGACCAGTGCCGATGCGATTAGACCTGGAACTCAAATATATGTTAACCATGATTTATAGACCCGTCAGGTCCGAACTTCAATCGCAATTGCAACTTCCTGTTGGTTACATGTTCTGCTGCCCTTGCGATCTCCGATTGCGATTGGGGAGGGGTCCCACCTTATAAACTTTGTTTTATGCGCTCCACTTATATAACATAATATATATGCCTTGGTCCTTTGCAGCATACGTAATGCACGACATTTATATGTAAGATGATGGATATATATATATGTATCCTCCATCGGGGTAGGCGATTCCCGGAATAATATTTGTGTTGTATAACGCCGGTTGGAGTGTGCGATTCCCGGAATATGGTTCTGTATTATATGCATTGCATTTCCACTGGAGTTAAGCGATTCCCAGAATAAGGATTATGTATTATATGTATAACGCTGGTTGGAGTGTGTGATTCCCGGAATTTTGTAACGGCTCTCTGCCTCTATCACTTAGTCTCTGTCTCTGCCTCTGTTGCTTCTGTTGCTCTGCCTCTGTCTCTACCTTTCGATAACGGTTCTTCACTGTGCTTCTATGACTATTACATTTTGACTTTCTTCTTGCTGCCTCTATTGCTTTCGCTGTGCCTCTTTTGCCTTCCTCTGCTTCTGCGCTGCCTCTTTTGCCTAAGTGTTGCCTCCTTTGCCATCAATGACAATATTTCCAATAGTCTCCCCCTTTGGCATTGATGGCAATCCACTTTCTCTTGTTGCTTTCTCTTCCTGTTTGCCTGCTCTTCCTCCTGTTGTTTGTTCTACCTCCCCCTTTGACATCAATGGCAAAGGACGACGCCTCATCTCTCTGTATGGGTTCTGTCGTTGCATTTCCTTTCTCTGAGTTACATTTAGGTCCTCTTCTGCTGAAATTGGACTATGCTGCTCCAGAGTGATGTATGAAACTTGTTGAGAGAACACTTTGGTATAGTGATCCAATATATGTTTCATAGTTGTGTTTCATTTGTAGTGCCTGTAATATGCATTTTACGATTGAACGGTTCTTGTTGCTTCGGAATGCTGATACTATTGATAATGCTGATAATACTGATAATGCTGATCATGTGGACTTGTTTTATGCTTATCTTGCTAGCTGTTCTCCCCCTGGAATGATATCCTCGTTTTGTTCTCCCCCTGAGACTGTGCTTTCTCTTTATATCAGAGAGTAGCATCTGCAGATACTACCCCTAGTTTATCTCTCAAGTATTGAAATGGTTCTCTAGCAAGAGGTTTGGTAAATATATTAGCTGTCTGTTCTTTCGTTGGTACATATTCCAGCTTTACTATCTTCTGAGCCACTTGTTCTCGGAGGAAATGATACTTAATTGGAATATGTTTAGTTTTTGAGTGAAGTACAGGATTTTTAGATATACTTATAGCACTTGTATTATCACATTTGATTGAAATAGGTTCATCAATGCTTACCTTCAGGTCTTGAAGAGTTTGCTTCATCCACATGACTTGTGTGCAACATGCTGCTGCTGCTATATATTCTGCTTTAGCTGTAGACAAAGAGATGGATGTTTGTTTCTTGCTTAGCCATGCCACCAGACTTTCTCCTAGATAGAATGCACCTCCACTTGTACTCTTCCTATCATCCACACAGCTGGCCCAATCTACATCTGTGTATGCCGATAAAGTGAAGTTTTTGCTTTTAGGATACCAAAGTCCATACTGTATTGTTCCTTGTAGATATCTGAATATTCTTTTGACTGTCAGAAGATGGTTTTGTTTAGGTGTTGCTTGATATCTAGCCACTAATCCTACTGCTAGCATGATGTCTGGTCTTGATGCAGTCATATACAATAGACTTCCAATCATGGATCTGTAAAGTCTTTGATCTATGTCAGCAGACCCATCATTAGCACACAACTTGCAACCTGTGGTCATGGGAGTTGACACAGGTTTGCAGTCCTCCATTTTGAACTTTTTCAACATTTATTTTATGTATTTTTCTTGTGAAATAAATGTACCTGTGTTCTTTTGCTGAATTTGTAGTCCCAAGTAGAAACTGAGCTCTCCGATCATAGACATTTCAAACTCTGTTTTCATTTCATCATCAAACCCTTTTGCTAGATCATCTTTGTTGCTTCCAAACATAATATCATCAATATACACTACAACAATCAAAAGTTCATTTTCATGGGCTTTTATGTATAGGTTGTTGTCTACTCCACCTCTCTTAAAACCCTGTTTTTGCAAATATTTATCCAGTCTTGAGTACCAAGCACGAGGAGCCTGTTTCAATCCATATAGGGCCTTTTTCAGTTTACATACATAGTCTTCTTTATCTGTCAATGAAAAACCTTCTGGTTGTTCCATGTACACTTCTTCTTCTAGATCACCATTAAGAAAAGAAGATTTTACATCCATTTGATATACCTTGAAATCTTGATAGCATGCAAATGCCAGGAACATTCTGATAGCTTCCATTCTAGCTATAGGGGCAAATGTTTCATCATAATCAAGTCCTTCTATTTGTGAGTATCCTTTGCAGACCAGCCTAGCTTTATTCCTGATTACTTGTCCTTGCTCATTCATTTTGTTTTTGAATACCCATTTTGAACCAATGATATTTTTCTCAATAGGTCTAGGAACTAGTTCCCAGGTATTGTTCTTCTCAATTTGGTTCAATTCTTCATTCATTTCTTTTATCCAATACTTGTCCTTGCTGGCTTCTTCAAATTTCTTTGGCTCTATTTGTGATAACATGGCTTTCTTGTCTCCTATGATCTGATCTTCAGGATGATTCTTCTGAGTGTATCTTGAGGGGGCTTTTGAGCTCAGCTCTGCATCTTCTGTTGTCTTGCTGGTTTCATCATCATTCTCATCTTCTTCTTCATTGTTGTCTGATGTACTGCAGCAGTCTGTATCTCTATTATTGTTTGGAAGTTCTTCATCAAATCTCACATCAATACTTTCAACTATCTTCCGAAGGGTCTTGTTGTAGCACCTGTACCCTTTGCTTTTGGAGGCATATCCTAGAAATATCCCTTCATCTTCTCTTGCATCAAATTTGCCAAGATTTTCATCATTATTCTTTATGTAACACTTGCTTCCAAAGATTCTGAAATGTTTGATTGAGGCTGGATTTCCATGCCATAGTTCATAGGGAGTCTTGTCACTACTTGGCCTTAAGTGAGCTTTATTAAGGATATGTACTGCTGTGTGCACTGCTTCTGCCCAGAAGGTTTGAGCAATATTATTCTCTTGCATCATAGCTCTGGCTATTTGTTGTACAGACCTGTTTTGTCTCTCTGCTACTCCATTCTGCTGAGGTGTCCCTGCAATAGTAAATTGTTGCTTTATTCCATGTTCATTACATAGTTCTACAAAGTCATAATCTGTGAATTCTCCTCCTCTGTCTGATCTGATACATTTCAACTTGCATCCAGTTTGATTTTCTGCTAATGCTTTGAATATCTTAAACTTTTCCAGTGCTTCTAATTTGTTCCTGAGAAAAGCAACCCATGTCATTATGGAGAAATCATCTATTATCAACATGAAGTAGGATTCTCCACTTAGTGTTTTAGTTCTTGCAGGTCCACACAGATCCATGTGCACAAGCTGGAGTGGTCTTCTAGTTGATAGCTCATCTTTAGATTTAAAGGATGTGCGAGTTTGTTTCCCAAATTGACAAGATTTGCATATGGTATTTGAAGGCCTCTTTATTTCAGGCATATCTCTGACAGCTTTCTTCTTACTCAGTCTGATGATATGGTCGAAGCCGAGATGTCCTAATCTCCTATGCCATAACCATGACTCCTCAAGTTTGCTCAGATGGCAGGCTTCATCCTCCTCTTTTACTATGTACACATTACTCTCTGTTTGGACACCTTTGAGCAGAGTCTTTCCTGTTGTGCTTGATCTGACTTCACAGTCTTGTGCTCTAAAGAGAACTTCACAGCCTTTGTCACACATCTGACTGACACTCAGTAAATTTGCTTTCAGCCCATCTACAAATAGTACATCTTGGGCCTTTCCTCTTCCATTATCTATGCTGACTGAGCCTTTTCCTTTGATCTTACCTGATTTATCATTGCCAAAATTAACATTGCCAGATTTCTTTTCATCAAGAGTAATAAACTTGTTTTTATCTCCTGTCATGTGTTTAGAGCAACCACTGTCTAAATACCATTGACTCTTCAAATCTTGAGCAGTTGAAGCCAAGTCACATTTATTCACCTTCTTTATCCACTGGAGGCCCCCTTTTGTTTGGTATCTTTTGTGAGGTGATGAATTATATCCCTTTAGAGAACACTTGGAAGATATATGCCCAATTTGATTGCATATACAACATTTGATTATAGTTTTTGCAGAATTGTGAGCATGAACAAAATTTCTTTGACTCATAAACCTCCTTGAGGTATTGAACATCAGTCTTTGTCCATAATTTCTACATTCAATAATTCTATGGTCAAAATCCTTACAATAAAAACAATAACCATAGAAATTACTTGCATACCTGATGTAAGGTTGTCTCTTCCATGCTTGCCTCTTTTGTTGGTTTGAATCATTCCTCCTTGCATGACAATATGCAGCAATGTGTCCCTTCTTGTGGCAGACATAACAGGTGGCATTCTTCATAGGAGGAAAGAATCTCCTTTGATGGCTTCCAAATTTGATATAATCAGGAATATATGATCTTTTTTCTGTTTTGAATGCTGCTTCCCTTGTACTTGGCTTCTTCTGTGGGAGCCTCATATGCTGTAAGATTTCCTAGTAGTTGGTTCATGGTCAAGGTCTCCCAATCAGCTGTTTCTTCTATTGCAGACACCTTGGGATTGAATCTGGATGGAAGAGATCTTAGAATATTTTGTACAATTATACCTTCTGGTATTGTTTCTCCAAGAGCTTTCATACTGTTAACAATTTCTGCAACTTTTAAGAAGAAGCTCCCAACATCTTCATCATCATTCATTTTTAAATTTTCAAACTGGGCTCTATATACTTGAAGTTTGGAAGTCTTAACCTTTTTATTTCCCTCATGGATATTCTCTAGAGTGTCCCACATATCTTTGGTAGTCTTACTGTGCATTATTTTGATAAACTCAGCTTCACATAGTCCATTTAAGATTGCATTCATTGCTTTTGCATTAGCTACAAAGCTTTCTTTAGCTTCTTTCTCTGTATCAGTTGAATTTGTGACATATACAATTTCCACAGCATCCCAAGCTTCTAATCCTAAGGACATTATATAAGCTTTCATTCTTATTTTCCAAAAGGCATAATTTTCACCGGTGAAGAAAGGGGCTTTATTGGTTGAGCATCCTTCTTTACTAGCCATCTTGGGAACCTAGGATCTCCTTTCAGTTGTTAGACTTGTACAAAGGAACCGGCTCTGATACCAATTGTTGAACCTCTAATTAAACTGAGAGGGGGGGGGGGGTGAATCAGTTTAATACATTCCTAATCTTTTAAAACTTTTCATTAAACTTATTTACACCTTCATTTCAAACTCAATTTGATGTGAGAGTAATTTTAGAATGTAATCAGAAAGTATTAGTTTAATAGAGCAGTAGACTTAATATGAGAGCAGCAGGTATTAAGCAAATGATACATATCAGATCAATACATAAATATCATGCACAGAGACACCATATATAAGTGGAAACCCATAAAGGGAGAAAACCACATCTTATTATTGTTGTGATGCAAAGGCAAGCTCCAACTCCCTCTCACCACTGTTTTTCTGCAGGCACCAACCCACAGGAGGCTCCTACCTCAATTCTGCAAGCTACAACTTGCAAGGAAGCACCAACTCCCTTCAATTTTCTGCAGGCACCAACCTACAGGAGGCTCCAACCTCAGTCAGCTACAACTGACGACTATCAAGCCGCAACTTGATAGGGAAGCTCCAACTTCCTCAATTTATCAAACTGAAAGTTTGCTGATTTACCTCAGATATCAGCTCTGTTCTGTAGCTTCTCCTTCTGTTATGCTTTTCTTAATCTTCTCTGTCTTACTCTTCTATATTCTGCCTTCTCTTGATTTACTCTCTCTTCATTAAAAAAAAACTCACTCTGCATATCAAGATGATATTATTTATAGATTTCCTCACATGATTGTTTGTATTCTGCTTGGAATTCGAAATGGAAAGTCATGTCTCTTTGCCTTCTGCCTTCTCACTCCTTTTATCAGCTTACTCAGAAATTATAACTATAGGTGTCAATTTGAACATTACAGTGGGATTTTGTTTTCTCTCGGAGACTTTCCAATGCATCACAAACAATAAAAACAATTAAACCATTTACATTCGAATTACAATATGAATTCCAACTCACTTATTTTGTCTCTTGGTTTGCTGCACATTTGTCTTTTTCTCAGATCGGTTTTGACTTTTTCATTTGATATTTTTCGTCCATTGCTATGGTGTATTTTGTCACATACGGTAATGCTTGCTTTATATCGTGCCTTCTAGAAAAATACTTTCTATCAATTGTCAATTTCTTCGGTGCAGCAGTCTGTTGATGGAATCCTTCCTGTAAGGGGAACGGACTCACAACAAATACGTATATTAAGAATCGCTCTCTCGTTAGAGCTGAGTCTGTGGCCTGCATCATCGCTTATCGCAACAAATAATATATATATATATATAATAGCGCCCTTTCATATATATATAAGTAATTTCAACACTCGACATACATACAACCTTCCTTTTAAAAAGACTTAAATCAATTCTCGACATTATATAATAAAAACTCTTTAAACAAATAAGAACTCCTTTTGGGCTCACTCGCCGATCTTTCCGATGCGATGTATCACTCCTCGGCCTCTTCCGATTGCGATTATTCACTGTTATGGTGAAACTTCAAACATATATCATTCTTGGCTTATAAACCCATCGGGTTCGGCCTTTCAATCGCAATCGCAAATATTTGTTAACATGTTCCGGAACTCAAACCTATCAAGTCACAGTTTATCAGTCCATTGGGTCTGAATCTCAATCGCAATCGCAACTTTCTGTTGTGATGTTCCGATGCTCCACTTTACCTCCGATGCAATTGACCATGGAACTTAAACATTTGTTAGTGATAATTTATAAGCCCATCGGGTCCGGGCTTCAATCGCAATCGCAAGTCTTTAACATGTGTTCCGATTGACCACCGTTCTCATTGTATTTTGCCGGCGCGATCGGGAAAGGACTTCAAACACGCTTGAATTATAATTCATACTCTATCAGTCCTACTGATTTAACGGTGACCGCAGAATCCTTTATATTTTCTCCTCCGACACTAACAAGTCCAGATTAGACTCGAACTCAAATATATGTTAACTACGATTTATAGACCTATTGTCCAATTTCAATCGCAACGAATCTCCTCGCTGGTTACATGCTGTTCGTTGTTCTACATCTCCGTTGGACAGATCGGGGAGGGGTCCCCACCTTATAACCAAGAGCCGATGCGCTCCACTTATATAACATAATATATATGCCTTGGTCCTTTGCAGCATACGTAATGCGCGGCATTTATATGTAAGATGATGGATATATATATATATGCATCCTCCATCGGGGTAGGCGATTCCCGAAATAATATTTGTGTTGTATAACGCCGGTTGGAGTGTGCGATTCCCGGAATATGGTTCTGTATTATATGCATTGCATTGCCGCTGGAGTTAAGGGATTCCCGAAATAAGGATTATGTATTATATGTATAACGCTGGTTGGAGTGTGTGATTCCCGGAATTTTGTAATGGCTCTCTGCCTCTGTCACTTAGTCTCTGCCTCTGCCTCTGCTGCTTCTGTCG
Organism: Pinus albicaulis; assembly: GCA_034641835.2. Taxonomy (NCBI): domain Eukaryota; kingdom Viridiplantae; phylum Streptophyta; class Pinopsida; order Pinales; family Pinaceae; genus Pinus; species Pinus albicaulis. The sequence goes on from CM076574.1 coordinate 579,717,662, forward strand.
CTCTGCCTCTGTCTCTACCTTTCGATAACGGTTCTTCACTGTGCTTCTATGACTGTTACATTTTGACTTTCTTCTTGCTGCCTCTATTGCTTTCGTTGTGCCTCTTTTGCCTTCCTCTGCTTCTGCGCTGCCTTTTTTGCCTAAGTGTTGCCTCCTTTTCCATCAATGACAATATTTCCAACATATCTAAAATTTACATGATATCAGAGCTAAGGTGAAGACAAAGCCCAAGCTAGTGTGAAAATAAATCACTGAAGAAGTTTTCTTATCAAGGACTAATGGCCTCCTCAACCTACAAGGGTTTCAAATATGAGGATAAGATGACTGACAAGTCTAATTATCATGCTTGGAAAATGTCTTTGGATTTGACATTGGAAGATCAAGAAGTCATGGATTATGTGCAAGGGAAGATAAATGAGCCTCCATCAAATGCACTGATTTCCACAAAGACGAAGTATATAAAGGGGAAATCAAGGTAGAGATGATTATTAGGGATTCTATGCATAAGCACTTGGTTGCTTATATCTCCAAGCTAGGAACATCTAAAGATATGTATGATAATTTGGTGATCATGTTTAGGGATAACAATGTTAATCAAGTTCTCTTCTTCAAGAAAAAGTTTGATAATATCAAGAAGGGAAAATAAGAATCAATTCAATCCTATTTTATGAGGCTCATAGAAATCAAGAATGATCTTTTAGCTATTGGAGAAGAAGTATCTGACCGATATTTTATTCTCATTTCTCTTGGAGGACTCCCCTGAGTCTGGTATGTATTTAATACTACAATTCTTAATAACAATTTGATTTCTAATTTTGATGAATTGTTGAAGAGATGCACTCAAGAGGAAACCAGGATGATGGAGAGAGATCATCCCTCAAATGGGAATGGAGGTGACCCTACTTCCTTCACCGCTCATGCAAAGAAGAGGAACAATGGTGGTCTGAGAAACCAAAACCATGGAAGAGAGGGTACCAAAGGAATAAAAGGAAGATGTTACACTTGTAAAAAATTTGGTCACTATGAAAGATAGTGCCCCAATAGAAAGGACTCTCTTAAAGATGATGACAACAACAACTTCAGGGGGAAAGGAAATCAAAGGAACAACAAGTTCAAAGGAAAGAGGAACATTCCCTCTGATCGAAGTGGAAATGGGAAACATTTCAAAAGTTCAAGGAATTCCAGGTACGATCAATATAACGATGTTGATAAAAAAATCAATATATTATTATATCTTCCCTCGAGTCTGCAGCATCTCCTTCCGACACCCTGGATAAGTGGTTGATTGAAAGTGGTGCCTCAAGGCACTTCATTGGAAATAAGGAAGCCCTCTCTAATTTGATTGAAAAGGATACTAATTTGGAAATTATCCTTGGAGACAATACCACCTATCCCATGAAAGGGACTGGGACTGTGACCCTTCATCTAAATCAAGGTCAAGTCCTGCACTTCCAATATGAGTTGTACGTACTTGAATTGGAGAAGAATCTAGTGTCTATCTCAGCAATGGAAGACAAAGGATTCAATGTGGAATCCATCAATGGAAAGGTACACATTTGGAAAAGGAACTTGAAAGAAGAGTTCACTCTTGGTTTTAGGGTTGATACACTCTATCAGGTTGGAGGAAGTCCGCTAGGGGCCATGACATGTGACACAACTCTTGAATCCGATCTATGGCACTGAAGGTTTGCACACCTTCATTACAAAGCCCTTCTTGAAGAAAGGAAGGTGGTGACATGGGTGCCCGATTTCAAATATTATCATGAAGGTGTATGTCAGGGTTGTGCCGAAGGAAATCATACAAGGGGACCATTCCCCTCAAGTGTCACGAAGAAATATAATATTTTTCAATTGATACATTTTGATCTTTCTGGTATGCTTCCCATAACATCCTTTGGAGGGTGCTTATATTATATCACTTTTATAGATGAATTCTCCTACAAGACTTGGATATTATTTTTGAAGAAGAAGGACGAAGAATTTAAGTGGTTATGTACCTTCAAGGCCTTGGTTGAAAATAAAACACGGAAGAAAATAAAAATTGTGAGGACCAATAATGGGACCAAGTATGAGTCAAATGAATTCAATGACTATTGCATGGAAACTTGCATTAAGAGGGATACCACCACTGTGTATACTCCCGAACAAAATGATGTTGTTGAAAGGAAGAATAGAACCATTTTGGAAGCTTCCTATGCCATGCTTTATGACCAAGGTATTCCGAAGTTTCTATGGGGAGAATTTTCCAACACCATTGTGTATATCCAAAATAGATGCCCAAATTCCACATTGGACTCCAAAAATCCCAAAGAAGTATTCTTTGGTAAGAAGCTCGATGTCTCTCATTTTAGAGCTTTTGGAAGTCCCTTTTATTTTCATGTGATGAAAGAAAAGAGGAGCAAGCTAGATGCTTCTCAAAATAAGGGAATGTTTGTGGGCTATAGTGAAACCTCGTAGGCATATAGAATATATTTTCCTATTCAAAGAGAAGTGGAGATATTTCATGATTTCACCTTCGATGAAGATGCTTCCCTCGGGAAGGTTAGAAATCTTCTTATCTCAAAGGAAGACAAAGAAGAAGAAGAAGAACCGAAGGTTGAACCGATTCCTGTTGTTGAAGGTCCGATGGATCATATAGATCCACCCTCTTCAAATAAATAATACCCTCATGGCTTAGGGACACTCTCGAAGATGCTTAGGGACATACTACTCCAAGGGGAACATTTCGTGAATGTAAGAAGCCGAATAGGTACCAAGGGTACCTAGCAGCCATGAGTACTATTGTATAATATGAGCCTGGAACTTTTGAAGAAGTCATAAAGCATAAAGTTTGGAAGGATGCTATGCACGAATAATATGATTCAATCATGAAGAATGATGTCTTGGATGTGGTCCCTGGACCAAAGGACAATTTTTTTGTCACCTCGAAGTGGCTCTTCAAGACCAAGCATGGAGCCGATGGAAGTGCCGAAAAGTACAAGGAAAGATTTGTTTCCTGAGGCTTCTCTCAAAAGCAAGGAATAGATTATGATGATATATTTGCACCTGTTTCCCACTATAACACCATTCGATCGATCATTTCCCTTTCTAGTACACAAGGATGGAGCCTCCATCACATGGATATTAAGACAACCTCTTTACATGGTTCAATCAAGGAAGAGGTTTATTTGGAGTAACCTCTGGGGTTATAAGTCCAAGATAGAGACACATATGTATGTAGGTTGAATAAATCCCTGTATAGGTTGAAGTAAGTCCCCATGGCTTGGTATGAGAGGATCGATAGCTATTTGATGAAGTTGGGCTTCACTCGAAGTGATGCTGATCCAAACCTTTATTTTAAGGTTAATAAAGAAAGGCCTCTCACTCTGGTTCTCTATGTGGACAATCTCTTCCTGACAGGTTTCGACCCTCTCATTCACCAATGTAAGAGGGAGCTAGCTTCCGAATGCGATATGAAGGAGCTAGGACTGATGCATTATTTCTTAGACTTCAAAGGTATGGCAAAAGCTAGGTGATATTTTCCTTTCTCAAGGAAAATATGTTGTGAAGCTACTGGAGAGATTTGGAATGGTGGATTGTAAGTCCGCATCAGCACCGATGGAACTCAACTTTAAGAAGTTGTGTGGAAGCGCTGGTGGGCCCAAGTTGGGAAATCCCACCGAGTATCATCAACTCATAGGGGCCTTGATGTTCTTAGTGAACTCATGTCTAGACATATGTTTTACAGTTAACACATTGAGTCAATATATGGATGACCCTCATCACATTCACTAGATTGGTGCCAAGAATCTCTTCAAATATATTTGGGGCACAATCAGTCATGGGCTGAGATACACTACCATGAGTATTAGGCTCCATGGATATACCGATGTTGATTGGGCAGGCAGTGTGGTGGATCATAAGATCACATTTGCATGTTGTTTCACTCTTGTTTCTACTTCGATATCCTAAATGAGCAGGAAGCGTAAATTGGTTGCTTTGAGCACCAATGAAGCCAAATACATTAAGTGAGTATCACCTGTTGTGAAGCTGTTTGGTTGAGAAATATCATAAGTGAGTTGTTTGGGAATGTGCTAGATACCATCATTATCCTTTGTGATAACCAAAGTGGGATTCGTCTTTCTGAGAATCCCGTATTCCATGATTGATCCAAGCATATTGATATTAGGTACCACGTTGTCCAAGACATGGTAAAACGAGGCGCTCTAAGGCTCGATCACATTGGAACTGATGAGTAGGTCAAAAATATTCTCACGAAGCCCCTGGGGAAGGTCAAATTCTTAACCTTCCGTGAAAAACTTGGAATCGTGGACAGACCCTGTTATGAGGGTCCCACGTGAGTTGGACTATGAGCTCTAGGAGCTCATAGATGGGCCTTGGGGATAGATTCTTGGAGTTATAAGTTACCATGGGGCTAGGTTTTCCAAACCTTGTTGGTGTACTTCTTCCCCACCATTTTTATATTGAGTATGGTTAATTTTTTTACCTCTAGACTAATTTTGGGTCAGTGGAGAGTGATGTGTTTGTGACTCACTCTCATTATGTAAAGAAGAGACAGTGAAGCATGTTACAAAAGGATGACACAGTAGTGCAGGATGATATATGATATTACACTATGGTACTGTATGACAGGATGAACATGTGGACAGATGGAGTTCTCCCTAGTTGAAGGGGAGTGTTAATTTCGGGAAACTAGGTCCAAACTCTATGTTTCATTTGTCATATGATGATGATGATATTTTTTTTGGATTATTCTTTCAAAGAGGTTCAAGGTTGATTTAAATATATTCTTGTTTGGATGAGCAGAACTTATATTTTGATTTTATTTTCCACACATGTGCAAATTGTCAAGGTCGGCCAGAATTGTAATCTAGGCTCACAAGCCCAAAAAAAAAAAGGTGTCACACACCCTCATTAATGGATATAAATTGGAGAGAATTAATGATCATTTTTTCATCATCTCATCACACACATTATTCCTCTTCTGATTGGTTTGTAAAACCTTTGGAGGCTTCTCTCTCTCTCTCTCTCCCACATGTGAAACAGGTCGTTGAATTTTTTAGAGTATTTTAGGGCTTTCTCGATAGCGTTAACTTTGGATCAACCCTAATGATTTGACTGCGTTTTCTGCCCAAAAATTTCGATTTTTGTAGGCTGCATTGGAGGACATAGAAATTGAGGCTAAACATTGACTTTGACTATAGCCCCTTGACAGTAGTGTTGACCACCGTTGACCACAACATTGACTAAATTTTGACTTGCATTGACTATTTTGGAAGTTGACTTTTGAGGTGTGTTTGACACTGAAGGAAGGTTGATCTTTGACTGAACCTCCAGGAGGTTGGAAGAGTCGGTTTGACCAGAAAAAGTCTTTATTGGCTAGGGCATCCTATTGACTATGGTAACAAATATTTCTCTCTACATTTGCTGGACAAGAAGAATTACAAATTCTGATATATTACTTTGGCTTGTCTTCTATTGATCTATTATTATGTTCTATCAAAATTTACTCTCATGTTTATGTGATTGCTACTTTGAATTGGGCCTATAAGAAATATTAAAAAGTAAACTTCATTAAGCATTGAACATACCATGGTTATCTAAAATTAAGAAACCCACACACTTTGGTAGATGGATCAACCTACTCATCTTTTTCATTTTCTATCTATCAAGTGATAAAACCTTTTTTCAATGGGTGCCCTATAATAATCATGATCATTGTTGAATTTCAACACTCATACCATTAATTCATGTAGGATTGGGAGTTTGGATAGTCTACATACTTGAGTTAGAGCCACATTCATTTCTTTGCATCATGTTAATGACCCACTTACCCTCAATTTTCCCTCATTTTTTCTTGATATATACCAAGAGGACCTTATGCTTCTCAAGAAGTTGGTTTAGTTTATGGAAACTTCATTTTGTTTCCTTTTTTTCCAATGGAGTCCGTTCAATTTCACATTGTTTTTGGTTATAGTTTTGTTGTAGCTGCTACAACCACCCTCCAAATTTTTTCCCATGCTTCGATTTTGGAGCCTCCCTTCTGTCCATCGGAGTTCATCAATCCCTGTTGTCAATTATTTAGGATATGTTAAAGACTTATCATTCCATGCAGTGTGTGTGATGTATTTTTTTATCCCAATTTGAAACTTTTTAAACACAAGCCATCTCCTACCTTGACCTTGTAGCATTGACAAACTTCCCTTCAGAAGTTATGCAACCTTGAAAGGTAGGCCAACCTTCAAGGTCCATTAGGGGAATTTTGAGGTCTAAAATAGGCCTCCTAAGGAAATTATAAAATATTAATGGAAATAATAAAATAATATTAGATTACATCATCAAACTTTAGAGGGAAAAAAAGAAAAAACTACTTTTTCAACTCGTATTTTCAACTTATCTCCCTCTAGGTTTACTCAAATTTCGAGTAGGAACACTCATTGGATGCATAATTTGATTCTTAATCCAAGGAGTACCCATGCTGCATACTTTCTATAGGAATTTTTACACTAAAAATGAGAAATACATGAAAAACGTGATTGCAATCATGTTTTTTCATGTATTTCTCAGTTTTCGTGTAGCATGGTCCATTGAAAGTATGAAACATAGGTACTCATTGGATGAGGAATTTAATTTTTCATCCAATGAGTACTCCCGCTCGAAATTTGAGCAAAACCTTAGGGAGATAAGTTGAAAATACAAGTTAAAAAAGTAGTTTTATTATTTTATTGACTTTTAATATCTTTACCTTTTTACCCTAAAAATGGTGAATCATCCCCCATGGTTGACATCGTCCTCTTGAATCCTATTGGATCTTATAAATTTTATTTTGGTCTTACACTTTTCTTAGGAGACCCACTTTAGACCTCAAAAGTTCTCTAATGTGAATTGCATAGTCTTGAGAGGCAAGCCAACCTTGAGCTCAGAAACTGTGAAACCCTAAGAGGGAGGCTAGCTTTGAGCTCAAAAATTGCACAAAAGATTCCCTTACCCTCAGAAACTTCATAGTTCACTGAGCCAAGGAGTTTATCAGTCCCTTGTGGTTGGGAATTGTGCAATCCTTCTTAGTAGTGTGAAGGGCTAGTTTCTCGAAAAAGAAAAAATTAAAAAATTAAAAAGAATAAAAGAAAAAAATACCTAGAAAATAGGGAGTGGACAATTAGTTTCCCAAAGGGTGGCACAAGTTTTTGTTTTTTACTTTCCCTCAAGTGTCACTTTTTCCTTGATTTTAGGCATGCACGTCATAAACCCTAGAATGACCTAGATCTATATAATAGACACCCCTGGAGTTCATTTTCACACTCTATCTTGGATTTATAGTCTTCCAAAAGAGATCAAGGAGCTTTCATTTGAGTTTGCGACACTTTTTCGGGTAAGTTTTTGATGTGTCATTTTTGTTAGTTTTTCTGTCGTTTTTTTCATTTAACTTCTATGAGTGTTATCTTTCCTGTTTATTTTCACAGTAGCTAGTTTTTTAACTTATATTAGCTTTTAAATTTGTTGGATCAGTTCGTCGTTCACTTTTTGCAAGTGTCGCATCAACTTTCTTGTTTTTTCAGCGCTTTTCTGTGCATGTTTGTTTTTCCTTTTGAATGTTGACTTTATGCACTCAATTATCACTGATTTATCTTTCCCTTAGTCATATATACATTCTTATCTTTCACTTTCCCATCTCCTTCCTAGGAAGATCTACTCTTACTTGGCCAACAGTTGTCATATTCAACTATGTATTTCACAACTCTAAGGCTCGAGCCTTGTGCTTAACCTCTGAGTTGCACAATGTGTATTCCATCACTTTCCCAACTACACATTGTGCATTGCACAATCTCAAGCCTCAAGAATCTCCCTTGACTGTTGAGACTATGCAATGCATAGTTCTTAAGCTAAACCTCTTCCCTCAGTCCGGGAATTTCATTAGTCTTCCTCTCAGTCTTGTGGTTGTTTCTTTTATCTTTCTTTGTGAGTCATTTTTCTTGAGCTAACTTATGCTTTCCATGAGTGCATTTTTATCTTATAGGTATTGCATTTTTTGAGCACTTCTCTTAATTCGTTACTGTCAATATGTATACCAAGAGATATACCTCAAAGGACACTAAAGAAAGCATCACCAGGGAGGTAGTAGAGAGTACTCAAATGAACTTGCCAATTTTCTCAAACACTCAGTTGTTCATATAGAAAGATTAATACATTACATGGTAAAAGGTGAATGAGGTGTTCTCAGTAAACAATTTCAAATAAGTTGTGAAGATCGATAGGTCTACATCAATGTCCAAAGGTCAAGATTGCACAAGATTGCATGAAAGTACCCATTTTTTCCATGTGAATACATTATCAGCTTGATACTGTCACAAACATATAGAAAGACCATGACTATTAGTAGTGGCAGTGGAAAAAGGCTTGCCTATTTTATGGCACACGATTATCAACTTATGTATCATTTGTGATTGCCCGAGTCATACATGGATTCACACTTTTATGCATTCACCAACCAATTGAGCATGAAGGATGTCATTAAAGGTTATGTGAAAGAGCCTTCCAAATTCTTCAATAAACCCAACAACACTTATAATACCAAATATCTTAGGAACTCTTATCAGTACTTGATAATATTATGTTGTCGGATCTATGGTCAAAGTAGTACTAAGACCTTTCCAGAAGGTTTGGAATTCTTCCTTAATTAAGTTGTGAATGAAAGAAAACCATTCAAATAGTTGGATTTTTTGGTTCGACAGTTCAGAATTCATGCAACTAATGATAAGAACCCTCCGAAGAGTAAGCAATAAAGATTCTATATGTCTTCTTACTTGGTAGATGAAATATGTGATCAGAATTAATTTCCTGGCATGAGTTAGACCTCATCACCAAGAGAAATTGTCGTGCACATTTATTGCAATCTACTCTTGGAATGCCGCTACAAAGGATTAATTGAAAATTTGATTAATAATTTCCTCATTCCATTATACAAGTTAATGTTTGAGGAAGAGTCGTATTGCATGTCCCATGAGGCAACAGAAGTAGTGTCATAATTAGCAGATTAGTTTTCCTCACTAGGTGGAACTTTCCTTAGAATGTTTGGTGGTTAGAAGTCTCCACATATTCTACCAAGGTATGTCACCGAAAAGTTGATCATGTGAGAAGTATCCTAACATCTTTCCACGAGGTTCGCAGGAGTATTGTAGAGGAAGAAGAAAACACCATTTCCTACTCTTCCTTTGCAAATTGGTTTTTACAAGATCAAGAATGTAAAGGTTGTTGAGGCTAAAGGTAAGGAGATAGAGAAAGCCACATTCGGTCATTTGGAATTCAATCCGTATGATCCTAGGAATTCTTTCAAAGAACATTGTGAAAATATTCATTTCCAATAACCAAGCGGGGCATTTCACAGGCCTGAGGAGGAAAGGATGAAGGATTGTTACAATGCCTCCAAATCCTGGGAAAAAGTCATCTTTGCAAGAAAATAACATATTTATCCTCAGAAAGAAGTCACTCCAAAGGTAGAACCAACAGAAAGGCACAACCCATTGCATGAAAAGAGAAAGAGGAAGGTTGCACATATTCCAACATAAGATAAGAGCCATAATATGAAAGCATATTCAATCATCCAAAAAGAAGCCATAGCAGCATAAAAGAGGAGGAAACATAGGAATTAGGAAGAAGAACTGAAGCAAGAGGAATAATAAGAGAAAAATATATGGGAATAAGAATTACGGAAACAAGAAGAAGAAGCAACATTGAAACAGGCCAAAGAAAAAGAACATAACCAACTATTAGAAGAGGAGAGAAAACAATTACAAGAGAAGGAAATTACTCAATAAATTGAAGAACTGATTATAATTCAAGACATGGAAGTAGAACATGAGTCGCTAAACCAATATGTTGATCTTATGCCAAATACTCAATAGGTCACCATTTAGTCTACCCCTCCTCCGACGGCAAAGCAAGCTCTAAGCGAAGAAGAGGAAATTGTTCCTCTTGATGATGGTATAGTCATGGATACATACAATCTAACTTACGAGAAGCTTTAGAAGAATATTGTACAAGTGAGAAAGAAACACTTTCCATACGAGCTCACATCTTCTGCATTCATCAGAGAAAGGGTGATTGTGACAGACACCAGGAGGAATCCATAAGACATTGTTACAACCAACTTGGCCTTTGTATATGCTTCCAAGTCAAACATGGAGTATCTCATGGTTGAGAATAGAAAAGTGGAAAATAACTTACAATCTGAAAGGAAAGAAGTTGAATGGATGTGAGTAGAGGTACAAAAATCAACTCCCACACAGGTATATCTGGAAGAAATTAAGGCAACCATACTTGGTGATGTATCAACATTGGGAGAGACTGTGCAAAGCCTTTATTAGGAGCTTGTCACCATGCATAGAGTAGTTTTATTCTTTCATGAAATGCAGTAGAAGTGCAAAGATAATGCTAAAACCCTTAAGGATTTTTATATAGCCATCGTTGTCATACATGAGTGGTCAATGCAGCATAAAGGGGAACCTTCAGAGTTGGTGAATAAGACAAGACAATAAGCTGAGTTGGAGAAATAACAGTTGCAGATGCTCATCCAAAGTAATAAATATCTCGACTCATCCCTCACAAACATTCAGTCCTCATATGCATTGTTGTACAACAACGTGGATTTTATGGTGAAGTCACATAAGATCCCTTAAGTTGGCTCACTCACTAAAGCCAAAGGAAGGAAAAAAATTTAAGAAAAAGGTTGAAGAATACTTGGACCATATTAGGAAGATTTCCACCAAGGAATATCTGAAGGTAAACATGCATAATATGCTTAAGTACATTGGTGGACGTGTCTAGATCAACATTATGTTTCTCCCGTTGAAGAAGGAAATTCAAATCCGGTTCCAAAGAAATGTACCCGATTGTAATGGAGGCTAAAGTCTACTTCCAGATTGATCCCATTGCATAGTTTAGGGAAGTCATCGCATAGTACAAAGGTTAGCACCACTATGTGAATGAGAAACTACAAGTTGAGGTGGTTGAGCTAGAGTTTCCCCAAACTCAAGCTTGACTTATTTTGCCTTATTAGGTTGTCTAGTTAACTCTACCCAATTTTGTATTATATGGGAATGAGTAATATTGTTATATTTTTTTGTAATTAACTGTAAGTGAAATTCCAAGTGTCAATTATGGAATATGAAGAGTCATTCTGTAATAAATATACCCTCATTGGTCATGTAAGGGGCTTTTGGTCGAGCTTTTGGCTTAGGATCAAAGGCTTGGGATTTTTGTTGAGAGCCTTGGCTTCTCCTTAGCAAGAGGGAGTATATTTCTTTGGAGGAACAGGTGTTGGCTTCATGTTCCACTATTGGGATAGTTAGTAGTTCGTCAATTGTATATGTATGCTTGGAAATTTTACTTTAATAAAAACTTAGAGTCAACACGTTTTCATGCATATGTTGTGAATGTAGTATGACTATTCTTGTTATGTTTGCAATATATGTTGTTTCATTTATGCTAATGCTTATGAACTATTTTGTTTGCATTATTATGAATCTTGTTGGATTCACATTGTTATGTATTTCAATCGTATTTATTTGGTGAACCATTTCATAGGTAACTTATGATTTCTCTTATGCTCGTGTGTTCCTTTCAAGCTGCGTACTATTACAGGCTTCTAAGGGGCTCACTCATTTTCCCCTTGTTGTGTTAGAATATTTCATACATCGCACTTGACTCTCCACAAATTTATACACTTGTTCCACCAAAGTCACGAATACATCATTATATGCATTATCGCAGTCAAGGCATAACATTAAAACCCACTACTTCGACAACCAGGTGGTATTCTAGATAAGGCTACTACTCCAAATGGTGTGAGGTCTAATTGAGACTACATATTAGGGAGACCCACTGAATGTTGTTGGGTCCATCATCGTCAAGAATTTTGTTAAGAGATTTCATCACCATCAAAAATTTTGTTAAGAGATTTTTCTGGAATAATATTTTGTTTGAGGTTTATCAATGTTTAATGTTTCGAGTGGGCATTCCATCCATCATCATGGACAAAATATTTGATGTAAGTAGCTAGAGTATATATAAGAATAAATATGTGAAGATAAAAGGATAATCGTTAGATTTAAAAAATAAAATAGTTGTTAGGAAGAAAGAGGATAGAAGGATGATTATGAAAGTTGAAAATTTGTTAGATTGTTAATTTAGAGTGTTAAGAAATGATAAATTTTTATTAACAAACAAATAAAATGGGTGGGGGTTATTAAGGTTCATGAAATAACAAAATAGAAAAATAAAAAAATAATCTAAGTTAGGGCTTTGGAGAAATGAGTATTAATTAAAAGGATCAAGGATTTGAAATAATGCAAGGACCAAAAGAGGGAAACAATGAAATAAATGCTATTGTGAAAGTAAAGAGAGATTACAAAGAAAAATTGAAGGATTAAAGGAACTAAGGGGGAAAGGGGTGGGGGAGGTTGGAAGGAGTAGGTTAAGGGTTAAGAAAATGAAAAATAGGCTTCCAAGATTGACAAAATTTATAGTTTTCATCACGATTGAAACTATCCTAATTGGTACAATTTTTCCATACTTGCATAAGTCATACCCGTCTTATATGCTAGTATTTTTCCTTTAGTTTTCCTATGGTTTATTGACATATCTTTTAAATGTGTTTAACCAATAATTGATCATTCCCAATGGAATGATTTTAGTTGCTACCAAGTCAACCTTGCATTTATTCTCTAAGGAAGGGAAGCCTGAGTCCACCTCTTAGTGCCTTTCCATCCCCCATTGGTGTTTGTAAATCACATATTACTTTCATACTTGTGTTAGTTTTAAGGAGTCATCATTTCCTTGTTTCCAATGGGTTTCCCCTATCGAGTTCAACACTTGTATTCTAGAGTTCTACCTTAGAGGATGGTGTAACTTAGGCCCATATTTCTTCATTGGTGGGTGCCTTGGATCAAGCAAAGAGCCCTTAATCTTCTTTGACTTTGTTTTTCCCGACATGCTTGACTTCGATGCATCATCACAAGCTTGAGATTTGTACACTTAATGATTAAATGATTATATTTATTTTATTAGATTTCTCGGACTTCTATGAGTTGTTATTATGTATCCATTTACATCCTTAAATAATGTTATGACCAAAACCTCGTGTTCAAAACAATACTTATGTTTTACCTCCACACCTAACAATCAATGTTGCTAGTTCACCTTAACCTTGACAATGGTGGTGAATACTTGAAAATGTACATGCATATTATAATAAACTTTGTGGTGTAAAACAATTGGTTTGTCTAAGGTTTAATCTCCATTAATTGTAAAGTTCAAATCTCGTGAAGAAAGTTTGTGAGTAGATTTTGCAAATTGTTATATATATATAGATAAATATAATTTACTTTATATGCCTCCTTTATTTTGTATATTATTTTTTTAAATAAAACCATAAATAATTTATTTATGTATTAAAATAATATTAGATATTTTAATCTTTTTATTTTGTAATTTTTTTTATAATAAATATTTTATAAATAAGATAAATGATAATTTATTTGTAATCAAAATAATATTTTATATTCTCATCTTCTTAGTTTACTATAAGACTAGCTAAGTTTTTTTTATACATATAATTGACTTTTGTTATTTTGTATATTGTTTTAATGATAATATTTTATAATTTATTTGTGTATTAAATTAACATTAGATAATTTAGCACCCTTCATTTATTCCCATATTAGTTTTTTTTCACAAATTATTTACTTTTATAACAAACTTTTCTCTAGTCTTCTTCATTTATTACAAAATTAGTTCTCTTTTCACAAATTATTTAATTGTCTAAGAAGAAATTAATGGCTTGAGAAATAAATAAAATCCCCTATTAACATTATTCCACCATACATAAATTTAAATTATAAATAGAATACTACGACTTTGTTTAAATTATATATATAAAAAAAAAAAAAAAAAACAAATTCAATTGGCTACACATACCAAACTCCGCCTTTTACTTAAGTTCATAATCCAATAATAAACTTCCCTTCCCTAACAAGGAAGCAGACTTCCATGGAATAACAAAAATTAATCCAATAACAAACTTCCCTTCCGTAACAAGCCAGCAAACTTCCATTCTATAGCGTGAATCTTTTAAATTTTATAAAATATATTTCTATTTGTAAGGAAGGGTGATTTTTACACAATTGGACTGATTTCAAACCGTTAAAAGGCTCCAGGAATTTTCAATTTCATAATAACTGATCCCGATTTCCACTACGGGGCAGTTCTTCCGTGACAAAATGGCGCAATACCCAAATTACACGTATCGCACATCCAATAAAATTGAAAATCCGTGTCCCACGAAAATATTTTCGATGACGGTGTTCGTTACGATTGACATAAAATCTCCTCCTTTTTACTGCATTCTTTAATCAAATTCAGTTTTTCACGAAAGTGTTTCATGTCAGTTGTTTCACCACATTTGTGGGAGAGAATCTTGCGGTTGCTTGCACGCCCCATCTCTGTACACATCACGCCATGGAACATTCCATACAAAATTCGTGCATCACCGGCGCGCCAATAAACATTGTAACATAAGTATTACGTGAAAACAAACGTGGTCATCTCCAGTATTGTCTTATTAGTTAATCCTGGTTCCAGGAAGAAGTTTCTCCAGGAATCGTTTAAGTGAGGGATACTCTTTCAATATTCTCCAGTCTTGTCTTATTAATTAATGCTAGTTCCAGCTCCAGGAATCGTGAAAGTGACGGATACTCTTTTTCAATATTAATTTACTCCCCGTCTCAAAGTATTCACTACAAATATACGCCCATCTCGCCTTCTCCGTTTCAAAATTGTTCAGCTTCTAACCAATAGTATTCTGATTTGCTGTCAAGAAGTTAGCTGTCAGGATTTTGACGATGGCCAAACGAAAATACGCTGTGTTGGTGGGATGCAATTATCCCAACACTGAAAATGAACTTCAAGGATGTGTAAACGATGTTATGAGGATGGAACACACGCTCATTCATCGTTTCGGCTTTGGCAAACGGAACATTATCTCCTTATCGACACCGATGAAGCGTATACAAAGCCTGTTGCAATTTCTGAGTATTCCAAACACGAAGCGTATACAAAGCCTGTTGGAATTTCTGAGTATTCCAAACACACAGGAGAATAGAAATTCCCTTCCTTTAACACAGAGAAATACAAACAAAAATTTGCTTGCTGGTAGACAAAGATTGCACAAAAAAACTTTTATTTCATTAAAAATAAAAATCTATTACAATCTGAAAACTTTCCACTGCTGGGAGATTACAAAAGATGGAACTGTTTCACAGGCAGTGTCCAAATCACTCTTCTCTGTCTCACACAGAAAATACTCTGTTCCTCTTCAATAAACAGATGCACTGCTGTGCAATACTCGTTTTCACGCTCTGCTGTGTGTAAAACTTCTTCTCTATCTTTTTACAATCTGTCATTTTTCCCTTTTATACACACTGCTGTGTAAAAATAAAAATTACACAGTAAAAAAAAATTACATTCACGGGCCCTTTTGTTTTGCCTTTCGGGCCTTTTGAACTTTCCAGAACATAACATTAAAAATAAAACATTACTTATATATATTATAAATATTGAAAATATTTATAATATATATTAACTTTAGTAAAAAAAAACCTTTTACCGAAGCTTTAGAACCTTTAAGTAGTGTAAAATTTACTAGATTTCAACCATAAGACAAACTCTATTACAAAGTATTTCGTTGCCCAAAATTCGAATGATGACGTAGGCCCAGTGATGCGAAACTTCAAACTAATTCCTCCTTAAAAATTTCTGTCCGGATTATACCGATCCAAAATTTCCCATCAAAACAACGCGATCCAATATTTTTTCTCCACGTGGCTCCTTCAATCTGGCGGTAAAATTTCTGAGTTTAATTTGTTTGGTGAAGGTTTTAATGTTGGTTGTTGCTGCAGATAAGATGCAGCTCTTCTAATGCTCCTGCATTCAATTCGCTGCTGTCAAAAATTCACATCAACATTAACTCTGTCGACTTTCAATCTTTTCTCATTAACTCCCTGTCCTGCAGACTTCTCTGGGCAGTTGGAAATTAAATTCCAACACTCCCCCTTAATTTCAACTGCCGGGTTATCTGTCATACCCAGACATTTTCTTAAAAACTCAAAACTCTTCTGTCCCAATGGCTTGGTCAGAATATCAGCGAACTGCTCCTGAGTTCTGCAATGTTTTAAAATTATTTTTCCATTGTTTACTAACTCTCTGATGTAATGAAACTTTGTATCTATGTGTTTTGTTCTTTTATGAAAAACTGAATTCTTTGACAATGCAATAGCTGCGCTATTGTCACAATAAATCACTGTCCCTTTTACCTGTTCTTGACATAGACTTCTCAACATTCTCCTCATCCAAATTGCTTGACGTGCTGCTGCTGTAACTGCCACATACTCTGCCTCTGCTGTAGACAATGCTACAATTGGCTGTTTCTTAGAAGCCCATGAAATGGCTCCTGAACCCATATGAAAAACATAACCGGAAGTGCTCTTCCGATCATCTACACTTCCAGCCCAGTCATTGTCAGTTTATCCAACTAATTCTGAATTTTCTGAAGCTGTATATAAAATACCAAATCTTTTAGTTCCTTTAACATACCTCAGAATTCTCTTTGCTACCTGTCAATGTGCTTCTTTTGGCTTCTCCATAAATCTGGAAATTAAACTAACAGCATGCATAATATCTGGCCTAGTTGCAGTGAAATACATAAGGCTGCCAACTATGCTTTTATATAAACTTGGATCAAAATCCTTGCTGTTATCATCCTTACTCAACTTCAATCCCATTACTGTGGGAGTAATTGCAGCTTTGCACTCCTGCATATTGAATCTTTCTAAAACCTGATTCACATATTTTGCTTGAGATATAAAAATCCCTTTTTCACTTTGCTCTACTTCTATTCCTAAGAAGTATCTCAACAAACCCATGTCAGTCATTTCAAATTCTTCTTTCATGACTGTTTTAAAATTTTCACTGAGATAATCATCATTGCCAGTGAATATTACATCATCAACATATAAAACAACAATGAGCATTCTTCCATCCTTTTCTTTGATGTAGAGGGTGGGTTCTCCCTCACACTTCTCAAATTCATTTTCCAGTAGATAGGAGTCTATCCTACTGTACCATGCTCTTGGCGCTTGCTTCAGCCCATAAAGAGCTTTCTTCAATCTGCAGACTTTGTGCTCTTGGCCTTTCTTCTCATATCCCAAAGGTTGTTCCAGATATACTTCTTCCGTTAAAACTCCATTTAAAAATGCAGATTTTACATCCATCTGGTATACTTTCCATTTGTTTTGCGCTTCTATTGATAGCACTGCTCTTACTGTCTCCATTCTTGCAACTAGTGCAAAAGTTTCTTCATAATCAATTCCATACTTCTGCTTATATCCCTTGACAACAAGTCCGGCCTTGTGTCTCTCTATCTTTCCTTCAGCATTGCTTTTGGTCTTATAGACCCATTTAACTCCAATAACTTCTTTACCTTCTGGGAGATCAACCAGCTCCCATTTTTTGTTCTTCTCTATGGCTTTAATTTCTTCATCCATAGCTTCTATCCATTTTCTATCTTTAATAGCATCTTCAAAATGAATAGGATCATCAACTTGACAATACAAAGCAAATAAGGAATTCATACCTTCATCTGCTTCTCCTTGCTCATAGATTTCTCTAAGGCTTCTGAATCTTGTTCCTCGTTCACTTGGTGTAGACGTGCTTGATGAAGCACTCATTTCTGCTCCATGTGGTGTGCTGGGTGATGCACTCCCGCTTCTTCTCAAGGGTGTTCTCGCTGCTGCTTGAGGTGTCCCTTGCTGTCCTTGTGTTGGTGGAGGTTGTGCTACAGATGGGTTGTTGATTTCAACCACATCTTCCTCATCTTCATCATGAGATAAACAGCTTTTAACATTGACTGTTTTCTCAATGCTTCCATCCCATGCTTCCTCTTCAATGAATTGCACATCTCTGCTTATCACAAACTTCTTCGTGAATGGGTTATACAATCTGTATCCTTTGGAATCTTCACAGTATCCAAGGAAAATGCACTTCTCCCCCTTACTATCCAATTTCTTTCTCAACTTGTCTGGAATATGTACATATGCCACACATCCAAAAACTCTCATGTGGGTGACTCCCTGTTTTCTGCCACTCCACGCTTCTTCTGGAACTTTGTTCATCACAGATTTTGTAGGGAATCTATTTAAAATATACGCAGCACAGTTTGCTGCTTCTGCCCAATACTCATTCGGCAAATGTTTTTCCTTGAGCATACTTCTCACCATTTTCATTATGGTTCGATTCTTCCTTTCAGCAACTCCATTCTGTTGCGGTGTGTACCTTGTGGTAAATTTCTTGTGAATGCCATTCTCTCTGCAAAAACGCAGAAATTCTTTTGATATGTATTCTCCTCCTCTGTTAGTTCTGAGGACTTTAATATACAATCCGCTCTGTTTCTCTACGAGAGCTTTAAACTGGCAAAATTTCTGAAAGACTTCACTCTTGTATTTCAGAAAATAAACCCACACTTTTCTTGTAAAATCATCAATGAAGGTCAACATGTAAATGCTGCCTGAAACTGATGCTATTTGCATCGGCCCACATAAATCTGAGTGGATGATTTCTAAGGGTGCTTTCGCCCTTATGCTTTTCCCTGATAGAAAATTTTCTCTGTGTTGGTTTCCCAAGATGCAGCCTTCACATAGGCTGTCAGGCTTCTCTATCAATGGTAAACCTCTTACCATTCCTTTTCTGTGCAGCAAATTTAATCCTCCAAAATTGAGATGTCCAAATCTCAAGTGCCATAACCAATTTTCATCCTTTGCTTCCTTCTGAAAGGCTTCTTGTGTTACAGCTGCTATGCTTTTCCCTTTTCCCTTCAAGTCAATGTTGAGCTTGAGTGGAAACATCCTATTGCTGGTCATTTGAATTTCAGCAATAATTTTCTTACTTGGAGGAATGTCTTTTATTGTGCACACATCATCTTTAAAAACTACATTGTAACCTTTGTTTATGAGCTGCCCAATGCTCAAAAGATTACATTTCAGACCTGGAACATAATACACATCAGGAAAAAATTTCTGCTCCCCATTTCTGGCTCGAATACTAACTCTGCCTTTCCCTTTGACAGAGATCTTAGTATCAGTCCCTGTGGTCACTTCAGACTTCACTTATTCATCTAGATTGGCAAACATTGCTCTGTTGCCAGTCATATGATTACTACATCCAGAATCTAAGAACCAAACATCATCTTCTTTGTCTTGTGCTACATTACAAGCTAATAGCACATTACTTGGGTTCTTTTCCTCTTTTGCTACATTAGCATTCTGCCTATTTTTCATGTCATTTTGCTTCTTTCTACATTCATTGGCATAGTGCCCATATTTCTTGCAATAATGACATTGGACATTGGATTTGTCATACCTTTGTCCATGAGCATGTTGGTGTTGATGTCCACCTTGCTGGCTGTTGCATTGGCCATGGCTCTGACTTTCATTGTTGCTCCTTCCATGTGAATGTGAAGGGCTGTTCCTTCCACCTCTGTTCTGGCTTCTGCCTCTTCCTCTTCCTTTACCTTGACCTCTTCCTCTTCCTGAAGGCATCTGGGTCTTGAAGGCGTGCTCAAGAGATGAGTTTTCATCTCTGTTCAATCTCTGTTCATGAGTTATCAACGAGGCATGAAGTTCATCAACTGTGAACTGTGAGAGATCTTTGGTCTCTTCTATGGTGGTTACAATAACATCAAACTTTGAGGGTAAGCATCTCAAAAGTTTCTCCACAATCCTTCTTTCTTCAAGAGTTTCTCCATGGGATCTTATCTGATTTACAATCCCAATCACATGTGTAAAAAATGTGTCCACATTATCTTACTCTTTCATGCAAAGAGTTTCAAAATCTCTTCTTAGCAACTGAAGCGTTGTTGTCTTAACTTTCTCCATACCTTGATAGGCTACTTTCAGAGTTTCCCATGCCTCCTTGGATTTCTTAGCTGCTGCTATCCTTGGAAACACACTCTCATTTACAGCTTGATACAGACAAAAGAGAGCTTTAGCATCTTTCTTCCTCTTATTCTTCAACACATCTTTCTCTGCTTGAGTTAAGACATTAAAAGCCTGCTCATTAGCTGGTTCTGTGAAACCATCTTCTACTAATTCCCATAAGTCTTGTGAAACAAACAGGGCTCTCTTGGTAATAGCCCAATAATCATAGTTCTTTCCATTAAATTGTGGAAGCTGAACATTTCCAATGTTCACTCCAGTGCTTGGTCTAGCCATTGCTCTTAAACTGAACTCTGAACTTAACAAATTGTCTTTCCTTTTCTTGAAAGAACAAATTCTTTAAACAAAAGAACCAACTCTGTTATGTTTGAGAAATACCTGAACTTTGACCTCTGTTGAGCTTTTCACGCTGCTGGAGAAAACACTGCAACCGGTCTTCTTCTTCAGCTTCTTTGAATCCTTCAAAGAGCTTGAACTTGCTCCGATACCATGTTGGAATTTCTGAGTATTCCAAACACACAGGAGAATAGAAATTCCCTTCCTTTAACACAGAGAAATACAAACAAAAATTTTCTTAATGGTAGACAGAGATTGCACAAAAAAAACTTCTATTTCATTAAAAATAAAAATCTATTACAATCTGAAAACTTTCCACTGCTGGGAGATTACAAAAGATGGAACTGCTTCACACGCAGTGTCCAAATCACTCTTCTCTGTCTCACACAGAAAATACTCTGTTCCTCTTCAATAAACAGACGCACTGCTGTGCAATACTCGTTTTCACGCTCTGCTGTGTGTAAAACTTCTTCTCTATCTTTTTACAATCTGTCATTTTTCCCTTTTATACACACTGCTGTGTAAAAATAAAAATTACACAGTAAATAAAAATTACATTCACGGGCCCTTTTGTTTTGCCTTTCGGGCCTTTTGAACTTTCCAGAACATAACATTAAAAATAAAACATTACTTATATATATTATAAATATTGAAAATATTTATAATATATATTAACTTTAGTAAAAAAAAAACTTTTACCGAAGGTTTAGAACCTTTATGAAAATTTACGGACTTCAACCATAAGACAAACTCTATTACAAAGTATTTCGCGTTTCAAAATTGAATGATGACGTAGGCCCAAAGTGTGATGCGAAATCTCAAACTAATTCCTCCCTATAAAATTTCGGGTCCGGATTTTGGCAATGCATCCAGCCCATCAAAACAACGCGATCCAATATTTTTCTCCACGTGGCTCCTTCAATCTGGCGGTAAAATTTCTGAGTTTAATTTGTTTGGTGAAGGTTTTAATGTTGGTTGTTGCTGCAGATAAGATGCAGCTCTTCCAATGCTCCTGCATTCAATTCGCTGCTATCAAAAATTCACATCAACATTAACTCTGCCGCCTTTCAATCTTTTCTCATTAACTCCCTGTCCTGCAGACTTCTCTGGGCAGTTGGAAATTAAATTCCAACACTCCCCCTTAATTTCAACTGCCAGGTTATCTGTCATACCCAGACATTTTCTTAAAAACTCAAAACTCTTCTGTCCCAATGGCTTGGCCAGAATATCAGCGAACTGATCCTGAGTTCTGCAATGTTTTAAAATTATTTCTCCATTGTTTACTAACTCTCTGATGTAATGAAACTTTGTATCTATGTGTTTTGTTCTTTTATGAAAAACTGAATTCTTTGACAATGCAATAGCTGAGCTATTGTCACAATAAATCACTGTCCCTTTTATCTATTCTTGGTATAAACTTCTCAACATTCTCCTCATCCAAATTTCTTGACATGCTGCTGCTGTAGCTGCCACATATTCTGCCTCTGCTGTAGACAATGCCACAATTGGATGTTTCTTATAAGCCCATGAAATGGCTCCTAAACCCATGTGAAAAACATAACCGGAAGTGCTCTTCCGAACATCTACACTTCCATCCCAATCACTGTCAGTGTGTCCAACTAAATCTGAACATTATGAAGCTATATATAAAATACCAAATCTTTTAGTTCCTTTCACATACCTCAGAATTCTCTTTTCTACCTGCCAATGTGCTTCTTTTGGCTTCTCCATAAATCTGGAAATTAGACTAACAGCATGCATAATATCCGGCCTAGTTGAAGTCAAATACATGAGGCTACCAACTATTCTTTTATAAAGATTTGGATCAAAATCCTTGCTGCTGTCATATTTACTCAACTTCAATCCGATTATTGTGGGAGTAATTGCAGCTTTGCACTCCTGCATATTAAATCTTTCTAAAACCTGATTCACATATTTTGCTTGAGATATAAAAATCCCTTTTTCACTTTGCTCTACTTCTATTCCTAAGAAGTATCTCAACAAACCCATGCCAGTCATTTCAAATTCTTCTTTCATTACTGTTTTAAAATTTTCACTATGATAATCATCATTTCCAGTGAATATTAAATTTCAACATATAACACAACAATGTGCATTCTACCATCCTTTTCTTTGATGTAGAGGGTGGGTTCTCCCTCACATTTTTCAAATCCATTTTCCAGTAGATAGGAATCTATCCTACTGTACCACGCTCTTGGCGCTTGCTTCAGCCCATAAAGAGCTTTCTTCAATTTGCAGACCTTATGCTCTTGGCCTTTCTTCTCATATCCGAGAGGTTGTTCCACATATACCTCTTCCATTAAAACTCCATTTAAAAATGCGGATTTTACATCCATCTAGTATACTTTCCATTTGTTTTGTGCTGCTATGGACAGCACTGCTCTCACTGTCTCCATTCTTGCAACTGGTGCAAAAGTTTCTTCATAATCAATTCCATGCTTCTGCTTGTATCCCTTGACAACAAGTCTGGCCTTGTGTCTCTCTATCTTTCCTTCAGCATTGCTTTTAGTCTTATAGACCCATTTTACACCAATGACTTCTTTACCTTCTGGGAGATCAACCAGCTCTCATGTTTTGTTCTTCTCTATGGCTTTAATTTCTTCATCCATAGCTTCTATCCATTTTCTATCTTTAATTGCATCTTCAAAATGAATAGGATCATCAACTTGACAGTACAAAGAAAATAAGGAATTCATACATTCGTTTGCATCTCCTTGCTCATAAATTTCTCTAAGGCTTCTGAACTTTGTTCCTCTTTCACTTGGTGTAGTCGTGCTTGATGAAGCACTCATTTCTGCTCCATGTGGTGTGCTCGAAGATACACTCCCGCTTCTTCTCAAGGGTGTTCTCACTGCTGCTTGAGGTGTCCCTTGCTGTCCTTGTGTTGGTGGAGGTTGAGCTACGGATGGGTTATTAATTTCAACCACATCTTCTTCATCTTCATCATGAGACAAACAGCTTTTAACATTGACTATTTTCTCAATGCTTCCATCCCATGCTTCGTCTTCAATGAATTGCACATCTCTGCTTATCACAAACTTCTTTGTGGATGGGTTATACAATATGTATCCTTTGGAATCTTCACAGTATCCAAGGAAAATGCACTTATCCCCCTTACTATCCAATTTCTTTCTCAACTTGTCTGGAATGTGTACATATGCTACACATCCAAAAACTCTCATGTGGGTGACTCCCTGTTTTCTGCCACTCCACGCTTCTTCTGGAACTTTGTTCATTACTGCTTTTGTAGGGCATCTATTTAAAATATACGCAGCACAGTTTGTTGCTTCTGCCCAATACTCATTCGGCAAATGTTTTGCCTTGAGCATACTTCTCACCATTTTCATTATGGTTCGATTCTTCCTTTCAGCAACTCCATTTTGTTGCGGTGTGTACCTTGTGGTAAACTGCTTGTGAATGCCATTCTCTCTGCAAAAACGAAGAAATTCTTTTGATATGTATTCTCCTCCTTTGTCAGTTCTGAGGACTTTAATATACAATCTGCTCTGTTTCTCTACGAGAGCTTTAAACTGGCAAAATTTTTTAAAGACTTCACTCTTGTATTTCAGAAAATAAACCCACACTTTTCTTGTGAAATCATCAATGAAGGTCAACATGTAAATGCTGCCTGAAACTGATGCTGTTTGCATCGACCCACATAAATCTGAGTGGATGATTTCTAAGGGTGCTTTCGCCCTTATGCTTTTCCCTGATGGAAAATTTTCTCTGTGTTGCTTTCCCAAGATGCAGCCTTCACGTAGGCTGTCAGGCTTCTCTATCAATGGAAAACCTCTTACCATTCCTTTTCTGTGCAGCAAATTTAATCCTCCAAAATTGAGATGTCCAAATCTCAGGTGCCATAACCAATTTTCATCATTTGCTTCCTTCTGAAAGGCTTCTTGTGTTACAGCTGCTATGCTTTTCCCTTTTCCCTTCAAGTCAATGTTGAGCTTGAGCGGAAACATTCTATTGCTAGTCATTTGGATTTCAGCAATGATTTTCTTTCTTGGAGGTATATCTTTTATTGTGTACACATCATCTTTGAATATTACATTGTAACCTTTATTTATGAGCTGTCCAACGCTCAAAAGATTACACTTCATACTTGGAACATAATACACATCAGGGACAAATTTTTGCTCCCCATTCCTTGCTCGAATACTTACTCTGCCTTGACCTGTGACAGAGATTTTAGTATCAGTCCCTGTGGTCACTTCAGATTTGACTTCTTCATCAAGATTGACAAACATTGCTCTGTTGCCAGTCATATGATTGCTACATCCAGAATCTAAGAACCAAACATCATCTTCTTTGTCTTGTGCTACATTACAAGCTAATAGCACATTACTTGAGTTCTTTTCCTCTTTTGCTACATTAGCATTTTGCTTCTTTCTACATTCATTGGCATAGTGCCCATATTTCTTGCAATAATGACATTGGACATTCGATTTGTCATACCTTTGTCCATGAGCATGTTGGTGTTGATGTCCACCTTGTTGGCTGTTGCATTGGCCGTGGCTCTGACTTTCATTGTTGCTCCTTCCATGTGAATGTGAAGGGCTGTTCCTTCCACCTCTATTCTGGCTTCTGCCTCTTCCTCTTCCTTTTCCTTGACCTCTTCCTCTTCCTGAAGGCATCTGGGTCTTGAAGGCATGTTCAAGAGATGAATGTCTATCTCGCTCAATCTCCGTTCGTTATGAGTTATTAGTGAGGCATGAAGTCTATCCTGAACAGAACCGTGAGAGATCTTTGGTCTCTTCTGGTGTAGGTTACAATAACATCATTTTTTTATAAAGCATCTCAAAAGTTTCTCCACAACTCTTTCTTCAAGCGTTTCTCCAATGGGATCTTATCCATTTACAATCCCAATCACATGTGTAAAACCTCTCCAATATTTATCCGACTCTACAATGCAAAGAGTTTCAAAATCTTTTTAAGCAACTCGAAGCTTTGTTGTCTTAACTTTCTCCATACCTTGATAGGCTACTTTCAGATTTTCCCATGCCTCCTTGGATTTCTTAGCTGCTGCTATCCTTGGAAACACACTCTCATTTACAGCTTGATACAGACAAAAGAGAGCTTTAGCATCTTTCTTCCTATTATTCTTCAACACATCTTTCTCTGCTTGAGTTAAGGCATTAAAAGACTGCTCATCAGCTGGTTCCGTGAAACCATCTTCTACTAATTCCCATAAGTCTTGTGAAACAAACAGGGCTCTCATGGTAATATCCCAATAATCATAGTTCTTTCCATTAAATTGTGGAAGTTGAACATTTCCAATGTTCACTCCAGTGCTTGGTCTAGCCATTGCTCTTAAACTGAACTCTGAACTTAAAAAATTGTCTTTCCTTTTCTTGAAAGAACAAACTCTTTAAACAAAAGAACCAACTCTGTTATCTTTGAGAAATACCTGAACTTTGACCTCTGTTGAGCTTTTCACGCTGCTGGAGAAAACACTGCAACCGGTCTTCTTCTTCAGCTTCTTTGAATCCTTCAAAGTGCCTAAACTAGCTCCGATACCATGTTGGAATTTCTGAGTATTCCAAACACACAGGAGAATAGAAATTCCCCTCCTTTAACACAGAGAAATACAAACAAAAATTTGCTTGCTGGTAGACAGAGAT
The DNA here is from genome assembly GCA_034641835.2 of Pinus albicaulis. NCBI lineage: Eukaryota > Viridiplantae > Streptophyta > Pinopsida > Pinales > Pinaceae > Pinus > Pinus albicaulis. The sequence goes on from CM076574.1 coordinate 579,743,682, forward strand.
TGCACAAAAATTCTTCTATTTCATTAAAAATAAAAATCTATTACAATCTGAAAACTTTCCACTGCTGGAAGATTACAAAAGATGGAACTGCTTCACACGCAGTGTCCAAATCACTCTTCTCCGGCTCCCTCACGTAAAATACTGCCTTCACAAATCGTACGTGACCGTCAGGTAATACTGCCACGGCCCATTGCAGGGGTAAAATCCCTTCTATATTCTTGCACCGTCATTTTTCCCTTTTATACACACTGCTGTGTAAAAATAAAAATTACACAGTAAATAAAAATTATATTCACGGGCCCTTTTTTTTTGCCTTTCGGGCCTTTTGAACTTTCTAGAACATAACATTAAAAATAAAAAATTACTTATATATATTACAAATATTGAAAATATTTATAATATATATTAACTTTAGTAAAAAAAAAACTTTTACCGAAGGTTTAGAACCTTTATGAAAATTTACGGACTTCAACCATAAGACAAACTCTATTACAAAGTATTTTGCGTTCCAAAATTGAATGATGACGTAGGCCCAAAGTGTGATGCAAAATCTCAAACTAATTCCTCCCTATAAAATTTCGGGTCCGGATTTTGGCAATGCATCCAGCCCATCAAAACAACGCAATCCAATATTTTTTCTCCACGTGGCTCATTCAATCTGGCGGTAAAATTTATGAGTTTAATTTGTTTGGTGAAGGTTTTAATGTTGGTTGTTGCTGCAGATAAGATGCAGCTCTTCCAATGCTCCTGCATTCAATTCGCTGCTGTCAAAAATTCACATCAACATTAACTCTGCCGCCTTTCAATCTTTTCTCATTAACTCCCTGTCCTGCAGACTTCTCTGGGCAGTTGGAAATTAAATTCCAACACTCCCCCTTAATTTCAACTGCCGGGTTATCTGTCATACCCAGACATTTTTTTAAAAACTCAAAACTCTTCTGTCTCAATGGTTTGGTCAGAATATCAGCGAACTGCTCCTGAGTTCTGCAATGTTTTAAAATTATTTCTCCATTGTTTACTAACTCTCTGATGTAATGAAACTTTGTATCTGTGTTTGTTCTTTTATGAAAAACTGAATTCTTTGACAATGCAATAGCTGAGCTATTGTCACAATAAATCACTGTCCCTTTTACCTGTTCTTGACATAGACTTCTCAACATTCTCCTCATCCAAATTGCTTGACATGCTGCTGCTGTAACTGCCACATACTCTGCCTCTGCTGTAGACAATGCTACAATTGGTTGTTTCTTAGAAGCCCATGAAATGGCTCCTGAACCCATATGAAAAACATAACCGGAAGTGCTCTTCCGATCATCTACACTTCCAACCCAGTCATTGTCAGTGTATCCAACTAATTCTGAATTTTCTGAAGCTGTATATAAAATACCAAATCTTTTAGTTCCTTTAACATACCTCAGAATTCTCTTTGCTGCCTGTCAATGTGCTTCTTTTGGCTTCTCCATAAATTTGGAAATTAAACTAACAGCATGCATAATATCTGGCCTAGTTGCAGTCAAATACATGAGGCTGCCAACTATGCTTTTATATAAACTTGGATCAAAATCCTTGCTGTTATCATCCTTACTCAACTTCAATCCCATTACTGTGGGAGTAATTGCAGCTTTGCACTCCTGCATATTAAATCTTTCTAAAACCTGATTCACATATTTTTCTTGAGATATAAAAATCCCTTTTTCACTTTGCTCTACTTCTATTCCTAAGAAGTATCTCAACAAACCCATGTCAGTCATTTCAAATTCTTCTTTTATGACTTTTTTAAAATTTTCACTGAGATAATCATCATTTCCAGTGAATATTACATCATCAACATATAACACAACAATGAGCATTCTTCCATCATTTTCTTTGATGTAGAGGGTGGGTTCTCCCTCACACTTCTCAAATGCATTTTCCAGTAGATAGGAATCTATCCTACTGTACCATGCTCTTGGAGCTTTCTTCAACCCATAAAGAGCTTTCTTCAATTTGCAGACCTTATGCTCTTGGACTTTCTTTTCATATCCGAGAGGTTGTTCCACATATACCTCTTCCATTAAAACTCCATTTAAAAATGCGGATTTTACATCCATCTGGTATACTTTCCATTTGTTTTGTGCTGCTATGGATAACACTGCTCTTACTGTCTCCATTCTTGCAACTGGTGCAAAAGTTTCTTCATAATCAATTCCATGCTTCTGCTTATATCCTTTGACAACAAGTCTGGCCTTGTGTCTTTCTATTTTTCCTTCAGCATTGCTTTTGGTCTTGTATACCCATTTAGCTCCAATAACTTCCTTTCCTTCTGGGAGATCAACCAACTCCCATGTTTTTTTCTTCTCTATGGCTTTAATTTCATCATCCATAGCTTCTATCCATTTTATATCTTTAATAGCATCTTCAAAATGAATAGGATCATCAACTTGACAATACAAAGCAAATAAGGAATTCATACCTTCATCTGCTTCTCCTTGCTCATAGATTTCTCTAAGGCTTCTGAATCTTGTTCCTCGTTCACTTGGTGTAGACGTGCTTGATGAAGCACTCATTTCTGCTCCATGTGGTGTGCTGGGTGATGCACTCCCGCTTCTTCTCAAGGGTGTTCTCGCTGCTGCTTGAGGTGTCCCTTGCTGTCCTTGTGTTAGTGGAGGTTGTGCTACAGATGGGTTGTTGATTTCAACCACATCTTCCTCATCTTCATCATGAGATAAACAACTTTTAACATTGACTGTTTTCTCAATGCTTCCATCCCATGCTTCCTCTTCAATGAATTGCACATCTCTGCTTATCACAAACTTCTTCGTGGATGGGTTATACAATCTGTATCCTTTGGAATCTTCACAGTATCTAAGGAAAATGCACTTCTCTCCCTTACTATCCAATTTATTTCTCAACTTGTCTGGAATATGTACATATGCCACACATCCAAAAACTCTCATGTGGGTGACTCCCTGTTTTCTGCCTCTCCACGCTTCTTCTGAAACTTTGTTCATCACAGGTTTTGTAGGGCATCTATTTAAAATATATGCAGCACAGTTTGCTGCTTCTGCCCAATACTCATTCGGAAAATGTTTTGCCTTGAGCATACTTCTCACCATTTTCATTATGGTTCGATTCTTCCTTTCAGCAACTCCATTCTGTTGCGGTGTGTACCTTGTGGTAAACTGCTTGTGAATGCCACTCTCTCTGCAAAAACGCAGAAATTATTTTGATATGTATTCTCCTCCTCTGTCAGTTCTGAGGACTTTAATATACAATCCGCTCTGTTTCTCTACGAGAGCTTTAAACTGGCAAAATTTCTGAAAGACTTCACTCTTGTATTTCAGAAAATAAACCCACACTTTTCTTGTAAAATCATCAATGAAGGTCAACATGTAAATGCTGCCTGAAACTGATGCTATTTGCATCGGCCCACATAAATCTGAGTGGATGATTTCTAAGGGTGCTTTCGCCCTTATGCTTTTCCCTGATAGAAAATTTTCTCTGTGTTGGTTTCCCAAGATGCAGCCTTCACATAGGCTGTCAGGCTTCTCTATCAATGGTAAACCTCTTACCATTCCTTTTCTGTGCAGCAAATTTAATCCTCCAAAATTGAGATGTCCAAATCTCAAGTGCCATAACCAATTTTCATCCTTTGCTTCCTTCTGAAAGGCTTCTTGTGTTACAGCTGCTATGCTTTTCCCTTTTCCCTTCAAGTCAATGTTGAGCTTGAGCGGAAACATTCTATTGCTGGTCATTTGGATTTCAGCAATGATTTTCTTGCTTGGAGGTATATCTTTTATTGTGCACACATCATCTTTGAATATTACATTGTAACCTTTATTTATGAGCTGTCCAACGCTCAAAAGATTACACTTCAGACCTGGAACATAATACACATCAGGGACAAATTTTTGCTCCCCATTCCTTGCTCGAATACTTACTCTGCCTTTCCCTTTGACAGAGATTTTAGTATCAGTCCCTGTGGTCACTTCAGATTTGACTTCTTCATCAAGATTGGCAAACATTGCTCTGTTGCTAGTCATATGATTGCTACATCCAGAATCTAAGAACCAAACATCATCTTCTTTGTCTTGTGCTACATTACAAGCTAATAGCACATTACTTGAGTTCTTTTCCTCTTTTGCTACATTAGCATTTTGCTTATTCTTCATGTCATTTTGCTTCTTTCTACATTCATTGGCATAGTGCCCATATTTCTTGCAATAATGACATTGGACATTCGATTTGTCATACCTTTGTCCATGAACATGTTGGTGTTGATGTCCACCTTGTTGGCTGTTGCATTGGCCGTGGTTCTGACTTTCATTGTTGCTCCTTCCATGTGAATGTGAAGGGCTGTTCCTTCCACCTCTGTTCTGGCTTCTGCCTCTTCCTCTTCCTTTTCCTTGACCTCTTCCTCTTCCTGAAGGCATCTGGGTCTTGAAGGCATGTTCAAGAGATGAATGTTCATCTCTTCTCAATCTCTGTTCATGAGTTATTAGTGAGGCATGAAGTTCATCCACTGTGAACTGTGAGAGATCTTTGGTATCTTCTATGGTGGTTACAATAACATCAAACTTTGAGGGTAAGCATCTCAAAAGTTTCTCCACAATCCTTCTTTCTTCAAGAGTTTCTCCATGGGATCTTATCTGATTTACAATCCCAATCACATGTGTAAAAAATGTGTCCACATTATCTGACTCTTTCATGCAAAGAGTTTCAAAATCTCTTCTTAGCAATTGAAGCTTTGCTGTCTTAACTTTCTCCATACCTTGATAGGCTACTTTCAGAGTTTCCCATGCCTCCTTGGATTTCTTAGCTGCTGCTATCCTTGGAAACACACTCTCATTTACAGTGTGATACAGACAAAAGAGAGCTTTAGCATCTTTCTTCCTATTATTCTTCAACACATCTTTCTCTGCTTGAGTTAAGGCATTAAAAGCCTGCTCATTAGTTGGTTCTGTGAAACCATCTTCTACTAATTCCCATAAGTCTTGTGAAACAAACAGGGCTCTCATGGTAATAGCCCAATAATCATAGTTCTTTCCATTAAATTGTGGAAGCTGAACATTTCCAATGTTCACTCCAGTGCCTGGTCTAGCCATTGCTCTTAAACTGAACTCTGAACTTAACAAATTGTCTTTCCTTTTCTTGAAAGAACAAACTCTTTAAACAAAAGAACCAACTTTGTTATCTTTGAGAAATCCCTGAACTTTGACCTCTGTTGATATTTTCACGCTGCTGGAGAAAACACTGCAACCGATCTTCTTCTTCAGCTTCTTTGAATCCTTCAAAGAGCCTGAACTTGCTCCGATACCATGTTGGAATTTCTGAGTATTCCAAACACACAGGAGAATAGGAATTCCCTTCCTTTAACATAGAGAAATACAAACAAAAATTTGCTTGCTGGTAGACAGAGATTGCACAAAAAAAACTTCTATTTCATTAAAAATAAAAATCTATTACAATCTGAAAACTTTCCACTGCTGGGAGATTACAAAAGATGGAACTGATTCACACGCAGTGTCCAAATCACTCTTCTCTGTCTCACACAGAAAATACTCTGTTCCTCTTCAATAAACAGACGCACTGCTGTGCAATACTCGTTTTCACGCTCTGCTGTGTGTAAAACTTCTTCTCTATATTTTTACAATCTGTCATTTTTCCCTTTTATACACACTGCTGTGTAAAAATAAAAATTACACAGTAAATAAAAATTACATTCACAGGCCCTTTTGTTTTGCCTTTCGGGCCTTTTGAACTTTCCAGAACATAACATTAAAAATAAAACATTACTTATATATATTATAAATATTGAAAATATTTATAATATATATTAACTTTAGTAAAAAAAAAACTTTTACCGAAGGTTTAGAACCTTTTTGAAAATTTACGGACTTCAACCATAAGACAAACTCTATTACAAAGTATTTCGCGTTCCAAAATTGAATGATGACGTAGGCCCAAAGTGTGATGCGAAATCTCAAACTAATTCCTCCCTATAAAATTTCGGGTCCGGATTTTGGCAATGCATCCAGCCCATCAAAACAACGCGATCCAATATTTTTTCTCCACGTGGCTCCTTCAATCTGGCAGTAAAATTTCTGAGTTTAATTTGTTTGGTGAAGGTTTTAATGTTGGTTGTTGCTGCAGATAAGATGCAGCTCTTCCAATGCTCCTGCATTCAATTCGCTGCTGTCAAAAATTCACATCAACATTAACTCTGCCGCCTTTCAATATTTTCTCATTAACTCCCTGTCGTGCAAACTTCTCTGGGCAGTTGGAAATTAAATTCCAACAAAGCCCACAGGCGAAAACATTTGTGCGGCTCTCCTCGCTATGGTTCGTCGTGCCAAATCCGGAGACGTGCTCTTCTTTCACTACAGTGGCCACGGCACTCTTGCTCGCATGCATAACTCATCTCGCTCTGACGAATGTATCGTCCCATGCGATTTTAATCTTCTTACAGGTACTACAAACATTTCTCCTGATCTGTTTTTGCTCATGTTTATGATTTAATTTCTTCATTAGTATTAGTACTGAATTGTGGTATGGATGCATGAAGATGAGGACTTCAGGTTTATAGTGAATAAGGTGCCTATGGGGGCAACTTTCACCATGGTGTCGGACTCCTGTCACAGCGGAGGCCTAATTGACAAAGAGAAGGAGCAAATTGGTCCTCATGTTCATTCCAGATCATTAACAGATCCAGAAAAATCAGCGCAACATTCTTCAAAGAGCAAGTTCTTGCCTTTGGACTCGTTACTGGAAGTCTTAAGAGAAAATATTGGAGAAGCTGAAATGGGGGCTCATAAAATCATAACCGCCCTATTTCAGCTTTTCGGTGATAAAGCCAGCTCCAAAGTTAAGAGGCTTCTTAACACAAACGGCTCTGTCGTGAAGGCCGAAAAGGGAGTGAAGAAAAGCCAACTTGTAGATGATCATGAGGAGCTGCAACAGCGTATCCATGAGGATATGGGTATTCTATTGAGCGGATGCCAAACTAACCAGACATCTGCGGATGCCTGCCCTACAGGTGACCGCAAGAAAGCGTATGGAGCATTCAGCAACGCTATTCAGACAATTCTTGAACAGCATGGGAAGCCCATCAGCAACAGGGAATTAGTTTTGGGGACAAGAAAATTGCTTGTGAAAGAAGACTACTCGCAGCATCCGTGTCTCTACTGCAGTGACAACAATGCCGATGCTGCTTTCCTCTGCGAGCAATCCACTTGAAGGAACTCTCACTGCATCCATCATAAGATTGATGGCAAGAATCATAAAAAGAATAAAAGGAATTAGGACAAGATTTGTATATATAATTTGCTGATTGACATTTACCCTGCAACATGACCTCAATATATAGATGTGCAATGTGTTTGCTTCGTGATTTTTATTGTAAAGTAATGTTATTCCAAATAAATGTGTAATGCCAATTTTTTGCTGATAAATTTTATGGTATGGGTCATTTTCTAGACGTGAAATGTACCGGAAGAAATATTGAGCAAAAAAATGATGCTATCACAACGATATATATTCTCAGCTATTTGAATACAATGATTTGTTTTTTTTGTCATGGTTTGGAGTATAACGATAGATAGTCTCAGCTATTTGAAGATAATTAATGTTTTTTTTTTTTTGTCAGTGGTTTGGAGTATTCAATTTCTGTTTGTTGTGATCATATATTTGTGTTCTGCATTTTTAAGGCATCACAGTGGCAACATCTTCACAAATGTAACCTTACCGATATAACACCACAACAATCAAATAAAAAATATCCGGCTCGTATAGGCCGACATACAAAATTTTAAGGTATCACAGTAGCAACAGCTTCACGCATATAACCTTCCCGATAAAACACCTTCCTAGAAATATGTAGTTTTATATAAAATTGGACGGAAATCAAATCTCCTAACTTAACCTTTAAACCACATTCTCAAAACTAAAAAAACATGAGTTGTAATGTCAAGTGAACCCTGAAACCACATCCTCAAGACTATAGAAACATGAACCCTTAAACCTCATCTTCAAGACAGCGTATGGAGCATTTAGTAACGCAATTCAGACAATTCTTGAACAGCATGGGAAGCCCATCAGCAACAGGGAATTAGTTTTGGGGACAAGAAAATTGCTTGTGAAAGAAGAATACTCGCAGCATCCATGTCTCTACTGCAGTGACAACAACGCTGATGCTGCTTTCCTCTGCGAGCAATCCACTTAAAGGAACTCTCACAACATCCATCATAAGATTAATGGCAAGAATCATAAAAATAATAAAAGGAATTAGGACAGGATTTGTATATATAATTTGTTGATTGACATTTACCCTGCAACATGACCTCAATATAGATCTGCAATATGAGTTTGCTTCGTGATTTTTATTGTAAAGTAATGTTACTCCAAATAAATGTGTAATGCGAATTTGTTGCTGATGAATTTTATGGAATGGGTCATTTTCTAGACGTGAAATGTACCGGAAGAAATATTGAGCAAATAAATGATGCGATCACAACGATATATATTCTCAGCTCTTTGAATACAATGCTTTATTTTTTTTTGTCATGGTTTGGAGTATAACGATAGATAGTCTCAGCTATTTGAAGACAATTAATGCCTTATTTTTATGTTTTTTTTGTCAGTGGTTTGAACTTTGGAGTATTCAATTTCTGCTTGTTGTGATCATATATTTATGTTTTGCATTTTTAAGGTATCACGATAACAACATCTTCACAAATGTAACCTTCCCGATAAAACACCACAACAATTAAATAAAAAAATATCTGGCTCGTATAGGCTGACATAGAAAATTTTAAAGTATCACAGTAGCAACAACTTCACACATATAACCTTCCCGATAAAACACCTTCCTAGAAATGTGTAGAAATGTGTAGTTTTATATAAAATTGGACGGAAATCAAATCTCCTAACTTAACCTTTAAACCACATTCTCAAAACTACAAAAACATGAGTTGTAATGTCAAGTGAACCCTGAAACCACATCCTCAAGACTAGAGAAACATGAACCCTTAAACCTCATCTTCAAGACGGTAGAAACATGAGTTGTCTAATGTTAAGTGAAATGAAAAGTTTCACATATGATCTCTCCTTCAACTGATTGCATTGTTAATTTGTTAACAATGTAGATAGATGCTTCCAAAGAATCGACTGCGCTATTATTTCGAAAGACTCGATAAGTGGGATTTCTATTCAAGTTAAAAAAAATGTTGACAATGTATATTGTTGCTTCCAAAGAATCGACTGCACTATTAGAATTTCTATTCAAGTGAATTTTACTTTAGTGTAAATTTAGATTGCATATTTTTGGAATACTTCGACTGCATTATTATTTTGAAAGACTTGATTAAGCAGAATTTATATTCAAGTAAAATGCAAGTGAATTTTATTTGAGTGTAAATTTAGATTGCATATTTTTGAAATACTTCGACTGCACTATTATTTCGAAAGACTTAATTTCTATTCAAGTGAATTTTACTTGAGTGTAACTTTAGATTGCATATTTTTGGAATACTTTAAAATGAAATTTTAATCTTAAGTAACTAAACTCAACAGTTTAATTAAAATTTAATTGTGTATCAAATTTCCAAAATATTCAGCCAATTTTCCCATTCCCGTTTCCATCCTTTATGATGATCAGATTTCCAAAATATTTAGAATTTGAAATCAAAATTGAGATGAGAATGACCACGGAATCTCTTAATTTGTTAGCCATACATATTGCTGCTTCCCAGCAACAAACTCTCCTATTATTTGAATGACTTGATTAAGCTGTCAATCGGACTTCCCAAAATATTCTGAACCTGTCAAACAAGATAAGAATGCCTCTCCACTCAACATAAGTAGGCAAACTAAAATTTAAAAAGGAAAAACGCAGACAAAAATATTTTGATAAATAATAACGTGATGCAAAAGAAAGCAAACAGTAAGGCTGTAATTAAGATAAGCATCATAAACTAATAATGCAAATTATTTTAATTAAGATAGGCATTATAAATATATAAAAATTATTATTAGAATTATACTCACTTCTATTTTTAATTTACAAAATTGAGTATAATTTTTCCATTAATTTATAAAAGTGAGTAAATGAAAATTATACTCATTTACTAATTTGTTTATAAAAAATGGAAAATGTCATTCATAGAATTATATCAGCCATATTTACTAATTTAGTTGTGCTAGTTGATGCTTAATGTATGTGGGGATAATTAATAGACAATGGTTCACTGTGGTTGACTATGGTTAAATTTTTTCAACATATAGTTGATGAGGGTTTATTATAGTCAACATATAGTCGAATATGGATGACCATGCTTGTCCACATCAAACTATACTCAAACATGGTTGATCATTCTTGACTTTGTTTGGGCATAATGCCCATGATTTGACCACGTTGACCATAGGTGAACATGGTTTAACAAATTTGAACATGGTTGACCATGGTTTCCTGTCATAGATTATGGTTGCCCATGGCTAATCATGATCCCCATGTTGATTATGGTTAAAAATGCTCAACCATGTTGCCCATTGTTGAACACACTTAACCATACTAACCACACAAAATATTATTGAAGGTTTGGCCATGTTTAACATTATTTGATCATGGTTTCCCAAGTTGTCTACGGTGTACCATGGTTGATTATTGCTAACTAAAGATGACTATCGTTGATTATGGTTAACATATGGTTGGTTGTTGTTGACAATGGTTAACTAATTCTAATGGTTTATTGTGTTTGATCATGGTTAAAAAGGGTCAACTATGGTTGACAACGGTTGATGATGATTAACCATGGTTGACAAGGTTGATGAGGATTGACCATAGTTGACCAAGGGTTGATAATGATTGACCATAGGTGACCATGGTAGCCCATTGATGACAAGGATTAACAATGATCAATTATGGTTAAATATGGTTGACCATTAATGACCATATTAACCCTCGTTGAGTATTGTTGAATTTGTTTGAGCATGGTTGACTATGGTTGAACTTATTGTCCATGTTTGACCAATGTCATCTTGTTTGACCATGGATGATATTATAAGAGCATGGTTGACAATGGTCAAGTATGTTTGACTATGTTTGACCATGGTTGGAAACATTGACAAAAAATGAATATGGTTAAGTTTTTTTACTATGCTTGAAAAAGCAGTTGGCCATGGATGCTCATGCATTATCATGGTGGCCATGGTTGACTATGGTGACCATGGTTACCCATTTTTGAGTTGTTCTTGTTGAATTTTTGTAGTTATGGTAAGGCTTCATAATTGATATTTTAGCTCTCCAAATATAATTAAGATATGTTCTTCATGTCAACTTTAAAAAGAAGGAATTTTGAATTTCTAATGTTGATTTTTTGTCTCCAAAAACCTAAAGTCTGCCTTCCAAGAAGTCAGGTTAGCGAATCCCAAGGACACACCCTTTCAAGCTCATTATCCACTATCTAAAGAACAATTTTCCCTCCTCCTCAAGCAAGAAACTCAAATATTCTATATACAATTGAAGGAGAAGGAGGAAAATCATGTTGAGGAAGACCAAGACCCTAATTTGTGTGTCATACCAAGCTTCGAGGTTGGCTGAGACCCTAATCTCTATGACAGGCCAAGCTCTAAGGTAGACCAATTTTTGGGTAGAAGGACATAAGTCTTCGTAGATCAAATATTTAGGTAGAAGCATGCAAGTCTAAGTAGACAAAATCTCTAGGCAAAAGGACAAAATTTTGGACAAATAAACCTTAGTTGTTTAAGACTACTTGTATGAAATTTTACCATGTGTGACCAAAGTTATGTTACTATTAAGTTTCCATTTATGTTTGATTTGAAGAATTAGATGTATTTACCATGTGTGACCAAGGTTATGTTACTAGTAAGTTTCAATTTATGTTTGATTTGAAGAATTAGATGTATCTCTGTTGAACTAGTCATTATTCGGCCGTAGATGGATAGTCGACAAAAGTCAATGAAAAATAAATGGAAGACGGTGAAATCAAGTTGTAGTTTCTACGACTCCTTCATGTATACATTGAAGTATGTGGAAAGAAATCAGTATGTGTTTTTTGTTTTTAGTTTACTCTGATATGGTGTCAAAGCAAGGGTCGTGAGGGCTTGGTGGTGTGGAGTTTGCTCTACTGGAGTTGCTAGCCTGTGGTAACGGGAGCGAGTTTATATTTTTTTTGGAGTTGGTCTGTTGTCAGTCATGGCTTGGATTGTGTAAAGTTGTGGATCATGCCACTATTATAAGACAACCATGACTGTTAAGTAGTGGATCAGCCGAGGAAGAGTTGCTCGACAGTGAGAAGAGACTGTGTTACTGGCCAACTAAGAGTATTCGTGAAGGGGTTGTATTTTACATCCAAGGAGCGTGTGTAAACCCCCAGTTGACGAGCTTCGATGACAAAGCTTATTTTCCAGCCTCTCCAGCGACAAATGCGCGGGGGCAATAAATGTCCACTGTAGGATTAAATCAGGTACACCATCCAGTGGTGGACATATACTGCCCCCGCGCATTTATGGATAGATAGTCTGGGAAATAAGCCTCACATGCTTCAACTCCTAGCTTATGGATTGATTGAAGGAGGTCAGTGTCGACCGTTGAACATTGTGGAGTTGTGTACCAAAGAAGTCAAATTTTCAGATCAAACCGTAGAATAATTAAGTGAAGCCCATGTTGTAATTCATCATCCCAACTTTGTGAGGTTAGCTTGAGTTTTTCCATCGAATCAAATTTATGAGTTGCATTGTCCACTTTAGTTTAAAAAAAAAAAAAAACCTTGCAGTATAATTAAAGTTTAGGTTGTGGTATAATTAAATTTTACGTTAAGGAAAGTTTTTTTTTGGGTCGCATGAAGTTTATTATGATGGGACTCTATTTACAATGATTAGTGATTATGGTATAAATTTTTAGTTTGTGGAAAATAAATTGTGTGTGGTGTAAAGGTGAGATTAAAGGAGAAACAAGGATTCTAAAAGTGTGGTAAAATAATATTAAAGAATTTGGGTGTTTTTTTATGGTGAAAAAAATTATTTGTGCATGGTGTGAAAAAGGAGATATAAGGATTAAAAAAGTATTTTCTTAAAGGTTTTAATTGATTGAACAATTATAATTTTTTAAAGTTCTTGATTGGAGAAAGAAAAATTTTGTTTTGTGATTGTTACAGGTCAAAATACCTCCTCATTAGCTCAGAGGGGAAGACAAATATGGAAGAAGTGCAAAGACCTAAATTAAACCTATTTCTACCAGGGTAACGCCTGTCTATAACAACACAAGAGCGTTATAACACAGCTAATCAGTGAATGGGCCGCGTTAGTGGCTAGGGCAATGCTCTGTTTACACTGGAAGGAAGCGTTACCTGTGTTTTAAGTTTGAATTGGGAAAAGCCCGCGGAGAATGATTTGAATCTCTGACAGAGAGTCAGTTCACAAAAGAAAGTGTAGAGCATCAGTTCATTATTGGTCATTGCTATAACAATACTGAACTCCAAAGGAGGAAAAATCATAGAGATTAAAGAAACATCTAAGTTTTTTCCATTCCAGACTAGTGGAAAGAGAAGGGCAACAATGGCTTTCTCCCTCTCCTATAAGAAGGAGCTGAAGGCTCTTAATTGAAGGTTGAAGGATTGCTAAAGGTTTTGGCATACTTGTGGAATAGAGAATAGTGTTGTGTTGTGAAGGCCAAGAGTCAAAGAGGTTCCTAGAGAGATTGTTGACTTGGAATTCTTCACTTGAGAGATAAGAGAGATTGGGAAACTGAGGAGGGCTTGGTACAACCGACGGTTGTAATCTTCCTTCTTTCAAAATCAATAGAACTGTGTTCGTTTTGTCCATTAAATGCTTAATATTGTCATTATTGCTTGAACATTTACATAAGTATGATATGAATGGCTCAGATGTGTAGAAGTTAGTAGTTCATTATATATTGACTTGACTGATAGGAAATATGTTATGTTAGAAATTACGCGGGTGCTTTGACTGGTTGCAAGACTAAGATTTGGAGCCGGTGAAGAAGGACTTTTGTTTCACTGCCTAGCGCTCTCCAAGGGACTCCAAGATTGTCAAAGAGGTAATTATATATCGCATTCCATTCAGTTATTTTAAGTTAATATTAACATGCTCATGCCATCTTTGTGAACAACACAGCTAATCTTACTGTCTTCCTCGGGCACCGGAAAGCCCTGAGAGGGATATTCGAAAACCAACAACCCAAGCAGTTTACCCTATAGCAGAATTGGTGACTCCGATGGGGAGTTTCCCCATAGTTTCCAGAATATTCTTTCCCTCCTCTCTTCTGTTCTCTGTTCACAGACCCTTCCGACCATTTTTGATGCCTAGTAGACATAACAAACGCTCGCAGAGTTCAATCCTGTTTCTGTTTGGCCAACTGAAGAACTTTTCCCTGGCTAACGCTACCTCTATAGGTTTTCCAGTGCGTTATAACGTTGTCTCTGTTAAAAAACAGTGAGTTAGTTGCTGTCTTTACTCATAGACAGAGCGTTACTCAACCAAAACCTTGTTGTTCACTGCTGTGATGGTGTTTTAGTTGCAGAGTTTTGGCCATCAGTACCTTTTGCTGACTGAATCCCTGTGCTTGTCCGCTAAGATGGAATTTCTATTTGTTTCTCTTGTTTGAAAAGTCAGTGTCCAAAGAATTTACCTTTTAAGAGGAATTTTTTTATTATTATTATTATTATTTTTCTGCATATAGCTGAGTTTATTCTAAAATTTCCAGTTCATAGACTGTTTAAAAGAGGTAGATAGAAGTCTGAATCTTTAAAAGCTGAACTGAGCTATTTGAATGTTAGTGCCTTGGATGTTGAAAAGAAACCTCTCCCTGTAGAAACACTCTTCATCGAATTTAATATCTAGAGCATGTTTTGCATGGTTTCTTGAGTCAGAGTCTCATCACATTTCATACGTCCACTCCCCCTCCGCAAGACTAATAATCAAGTACACTAAGAATAAAGTGATAATAAAATCAATCAACTCTTTTTTAACTCACACAAACATTAGTTCAGGCTAGGATCTTGGGTTAGGAACAATGAGAAAACTACCCAAGATCTCAAAACTTGAAACTAGAGTTATTAACGAGCGAAATCCTACTGCACTCATATTATCGGGACCGTTCCTTTACTGGAGCTCAGTGCGAGACAAAGAAGGTAGCCTGGCTTCGACTGCATCCTGTGGGTGTGTTATATATTGGGGTTCCCTTCGGGGATGTCGAAACTAGATCGGGGATCTAGGTATTCTGCCCATATAGCACACTGTCCTTGACCGTGGACCCCCCTGATGATGTTTGTGATTTGAGGTATCTTTAGTGGCCATACTTTTTAGGGACTTACACAAGGTGACTGGGACGGGCTGTCCTGGTACCTGAAACAAACGGACCCACTCTGTCTTCGGTCTTTAGGAGGGTACTCGTCTTCACGAGAGTGCTTACACCTATCGTCTGAGGTTCGGGCGAAGCTCTAGAGTGACCGTAACTGTACTTTCGACCAACCCTCTTTGTATACTATTGTGATACTGGATTTCATCACCAGCGAGCGGTAGTACTCAGACAAGGAACCCTATTCTGGCTGCTTGCTGATTGATTTTAGAGAGTCCTTTTTTTTTTTAGGTGTGTGGTTACTATCACTGAGACTTTATAAAACATCACAATTTATTAAAATTTGTTAAAATTAAGCAGGTCACCGTGGCGTCCCCTGACCCATGCTATCTGTCTAGACGACAGCAAGGTCTACCTCCTCTAACTATTGAGGAAGAACTGAACCTTGGTGGCCCTGTGCCTTCCACGGAAGAGTAGTCTCCACTGACTAATCTTGATTTTCACATAGCCTCATACCAGCCGGAATTTCCGGAGGACCCTTTCACTGAAGGTGTTGTACCTCATTACAACCCTCCGCTCACTGATCCGTTGGGGCCTATGATAATTCAGATTCCACCACGCCAAGATATGTCTTCGACCGCACCAACATCCATTTCACCACCAGCATCCACTGGGTCGATACCAATGGAAACCATCCCAGGTTCGCCACCATCCTCCCTGCCGGTGGTCAGTTCTATGCCATCACTAGGTAACTCCACTAGTCAACATATACCTATTCCCAACCCTATGGTCATCACAACTGTCAGTAGCTTACCGAATCCTTCGGCATCTACTTCTACCATGACCACGTTGGGACCCACGGTAGCTCCTCCCACGAGTATGACTACTTCGGTACCTTTTAGCAACCCTTTAAGTTGGAACCCTTTGCTGAGTTCAAACACCTTGGCCTCTATGCCAGGGGGTAGTGTCACCAGCACTCAGGTAGCAGGGAATATTTCACTTCCTATGCAATCCTTAGGACAAATAGGACAACCTATTGTTAATACTTTTCCCTTAAGTGGTTCAAATATAGGTGTAGGGTCCATACCGTTGCCAAACTATGCAAGTAGTAGCATGCCTCCGAGAAACTCTATTGCATCCATTTGGACTAACCAACCCCAACCTCCATCTGGAATGGGAGGGCACTTTTATAATGGGGGCAACCAACAGTTCACCCTGCAATACAACATGCCCTATGGACAGCAACCATATGTCCCTACTCCTCCGCCTATAGGAATTTTTTACCAAAGTCCTACTTATCCTCCTGGTAACACACTGATGGGTGGACCCTATGGTCTAAATAGTCAGCCCATACTGCCTTGGTTAGATTCAGGGGAAAATCCACAATTTCCATTCTTGGCAGCTTTGGATATCCCCGATATCCATAAACTGACTAATGATCCCATCAATCACAACTCGCTTTGGCCTCATGTGCCGCATAAGATTCCTTTCGACATCCCGAAGTTCGACGGGAAACAAGGGGACGACCCACCCGCACACATCACTACCTTTCACCTATGGTCTATATTAAATTCCATGCTAGATGATAGCGTCCGACTTCGACTGTTTCCCCGCACACTTACAGGCAATGCGGCCAACTGGTACATTGAATTACCACGTTCCACCATCAATACGTTTGGTGCTTTAGCAACGGAGTTTCTAAACAACTTCCAACTACCAATTAGATTTGAGACCGGAATGGAACTATTAACCTCGCTCCGCCAAGACACCGCCACCCACATCTCTGATCACATTCATGAATGGAGACGTAGGAGGAGGCTAGTCAAAGCGCCAATTCCGGATCATCTCTTAGCCAATTGGTTTTGCAAGTCTCTCTTACCCCACATAGCTAAAGACATTGGCCTTTCTGGTGCGGTCACAGAAGATCAATGCATCCGCCATGCCCAGCATCTAGATTTAATCTATTCGCAATCTGGCACGCTGTATGATTTTCTCCCCCATGCCCCTGGCAACCCAAACCCTCCGGCTACTTAGAAAACCGGAGCTCATGCCGATGGTCTCGTTGGCACGATCTCTGGCGTAGCCACAAAACAGTCTCGGGGGCAAACCTCCCAGCCATCTTCGGCTGCCACCGCCCCTCACCAAACGACTACTCTTCCCACCGCTGAGGTAAATACGGTGAAAACCTCACAAAAACCTAGTGGGAAAAATAAGAAGAACAAAAAAAAGTCATCTTCTTCAGAAGAGCAATCGGATAATCAGAATAACACTAATCAGAAAAATGTTGCCAAAAATGACAAAGGGAAGGATAAACCCATGAAATTTCCTTGCAAAATCTGTGCAAAGGACCACTTGACATACAAATGTCCTCGGCTGCAGGAATGCACCGATTTTATTGCTAACAAGGATTCTGGGCGAATACCTGCCGTTCTTCACAATCCTTTCCCTAATCAACAGCAGCAACATCAACACATGGTTGACAATCTGCCACAACCCCATCAACGGGGCAATGGTGGTTCATATCCTTCCGGCGAAGGAACATCTGTCATTTATGGCATTGAGAGTGTTGACCTTAAGACTTGAGCTAAGCTTTATGGAAACCCTACCATAGATGCTCAAGAACCTGGTACTAGTTCCAATCCGTCGTCGCCAAACGATTTGTATATCGAACGACCTACTGCTGACCCCGTGATTCGTCCCCCCAAAGGGACACTTCGATGCACGACTCATAATACCTCTGCACGTGTAGCCCAAAACTACAACATTGTAGAAGATTTGGCGCAGGCACCATCAGCTATGTCTGCTCTCGAAGTATTACAAACCTGTCCAGCACAAAGGAAAGCGTTGCTTTCGGCCATTGGTGGAATAGACCCCCAGGATTCTATGCTAGCTATCTTTGATATGGAAAAGGCTAAACCTCGCCTCTCACACCAACTCGCATTCCAGGTGCAGGTTGTGTCGAAAGGGAGACCAATCCATCGCACTGTCATAGACGAAGGTGCTTCGACCTGCGTTATGTCACAAGCTTTCTAGCTCAATTTAGGTTCTCCTACCCTCACCCCGCCATCGAATTCCCTCAAAGTTTTCGATGGCCACACTTTCCTCCCAAAAGGATACCTTGCCAGCTTTCCCATCACTCTGAGTGGGAAAACGGTAAACGTGGACGTTAAAGTCATAGAGCGTCATCTAGACTATAATCTATTACTTGGTCGCAGTTGGTCATATGCCATGACCGCCATTGTGTCTTCGGTTTTCCGACTCATCCTATTTCCATTGGATGGGAAAATAGTCACAGTGGACCAGCTATCCTTCTGCACCCCTAATTATGCAACGTTTCCAAGTAGCATTGTACCCCTAATAGGAGGCTTTCCTGACTCTTACGTCAGTATCGGTACCGGTCTTCTGAAGGCATCATCCCTACTGGGTTGTTTTCCTCTCCCGCCGCCATCGATCCCAAACACGGTTGCAATGATATCCACCACTTTGAGTGGCTCTATCGACCCATGGATCATTCCGGAACCTTCAGGCATTGATTCCTACGGAGATCAGATGCCGCTCTCACCAGCAGAGTTGGCTTACCAAGCCATCCAAACCGCATCTGAACCCTCCACTGCTATGGTTTCGACCGAAAGTACAAAACTCCCTCCCATCACTATTCTCTCTATGGATCTCCTCAATGAAGTCTTACCGACAGACAAAGCTATTCGAGAGATCATGTCTTTAGAAGAACGACCTTGGGAAGAGTTCCACCATCGTGTTTCGATGATTGACTCGGACGCGATAAACACTGAAATCCCATCTTTTGACCCACCTGAGATGGTTCCCTCCGCTTACACGACTGTCCAAACTATCGAGTCAGAAGGGAACATGGGTAATCTTTCTAAGACAATGCTCATTGATATCTCGATCAAAACGGGTATCGTGGAAAATATTCAGATTGGAGCCGATTGCAATCCAGAGGAAATTGCACGCTTCACATCCCTTTTTAAGAAATTCCGCGATGTGTTTGCTTGGTCTTATGAAAAAATGCTCGGCATAGACCCTTATATTTTCGAGCACGAAATCAAGATTTATGATAATTCCAAACCTGTTCGGCAACGTCTCAGACCTGTCCACCCGCGCAAAGCAGCCGCCATCAAGATTGAAGTAGAAAAAATTTTGAACGCTGGTTTCATCTATCCCATTCCTTTAATGGAATGGGTTTCCAATCCGGTTCCCGTTGATAAAAAACAAGGCACCATTAGAGTTTGCGTTGACTATCGCGATCTGAACGCCGCTTGTCCCAAAGACAATTATCCTACACTATTCATTGACCAGATTCTCGACGATTGTGCCGGATGTGAATCTTTCTCATTCATGGATGGATTCTCGGGCTATAACCAGATTGCAATCAAAAAATACGACCAGCATAAAACTGCTTTTATCTGTCCTTGGGGCATTTTTTCATATCGAAAACTCCCATTCGGTCTGAAGAATGTTGGAGCAACTTTTCAGCGGGCTATGGACTACGCTTTTCATGACATTCGACATATTGTACAGGCTTACTTGGATGACCTTCCGGCCCATTCCAAGAAGCGACAGGATCACCTGGCTCATTTAAGAGAAATTTTTGCTAGGTGCAGATTCTACAATATACGCTTGAATCCTCATAAATGTGTATTTATGGTCGAGTCTGGACGTCTATTAGGTTTTATTGTCTCCAAGCACAGGATTAGGTTTGATCCCGATAAGGTTAAGGCAATTGTTGATTTGCCGGCACCACAATCCATCCTCCAACTCCAAAGTTTGCAGGGGAAGGCAAACTTTTT
The DNA here is from genome assembly GCA_034641835.2 of Pinus albicaulis. Classification (NCBI taxonomy): domain Eukaryota; kingdom Viridiplantae; phylum Streptophyta; class Pinopsida; order Pinales; family Pinaceae; genus Pinus; species Pinus albicaulis. Next base: position 579,763,803 of record CM076574.1, read on the forward strand.
GCGTCGTTTCATCATTAACTATGCCGAGATGACGAAAGGATTCATGCGGTTATTGAAGAAAGGAACACTATACTTGTGGGATGACCAATCTCAACGGTCATTTGATACTTTAAAACATGCACTTGTTTCAGCCCCACTCCTTAGTGCCCCCGATTACTCACGCGACTTTCTCCTCTATCTGGCAGCATCACCATCCTCACTTGGAATGGTTTTGGTTCAAGTACACGATGACGACAGCGAACATGTGATTTACTATTTATCAAAAGGTCTAATCGGACCTGAATTACGTTATTCACATGTGGAGAAACTCTCTCTGGCGGTAGTTTTCGCCGTCACCCGACTCCGACATTATATATTGCTGCGACAGACTACGGTGATTGCTTTGGAGAATCCCATGCGACATATCTTGTCTAGAAAAATTATTGGAGGGAAATATTCCAAATGGATTGTCATCCTCCAACAATTTGATTTGGTGTTCACGGCTGCCAAAGCAAAGAAATCCCTTGTCTTCGCCGAATTACTATCGGACCTTCCCAGAATCGACCCGGCAGAGGTAGCTCATGATCCATTCCCTGATGAATCCGTCTACTTGGTCGACTCTTTGGACCCCTGGTATGGAGACATCTTAGTCTACCTACAAACTCAACGCTTCTGCCCAGCTCTCACGTCTGATGACCGTCTTCGTATCCGCCACCAAGAAAAGCACTACCTCGTGCTAAACGATACACTATATCGTCGTGGTAGTGATACTATTCTCCGACGTTGTCTCACTATCGATGAGGCAGAACGCGTTTTGAATGACTGCCATGCAGGGGCATGTGGTGGTCATCTTTCGGGCATAGCTACTGCCCAAAAAATCTTGCGCGCTGGTTACTGGTGGCCCACTTTGTTTAAAGATTGCATTGCAGCAGTCCAAAAATGCCATCCATGTCAAATTTTCACAAAGAAAATGCGCGCACATCCTACCCCCCTTCACCCGGTTATCTCCGTCGGTCCTTTTGCTAAATGGGGAATTGACTTTGTCACCTGCAATCCCGCTTCGGAAAACGGACACAACTACATCGTAGTTGCGGTCGATTATTTTACGAAATGGGCTGAAGCCCTTCCCACTTTTAAGGCCGACGGCGAAACCGCCGCTCTTTTCCTGTTTAATCAGGTCATCTGTCGGTTCGGCGTACCCCTATCGATTGTCACAGATCATGGATCTCAATTTCAAAATCACATGATGACCGAATTAACATCCATGCTAGGTTTCCGACAAGATCAATCTTCGTCTTACTATCCTCAAGCTAATGGTCAAGTCGAAGCCGTAAATGGCATCCTCAAAACCATGATTCGTCGATTGGTCGGAAACCATAAAACTACATGGCATCGGAAGTTGTATTCCGCATTATGGGCATACCGAACGTCAGTTAAAACTGCCACAGGCTTTACACCTTTCCAACTTGCTTTCGGCCTGGAGGCAGTACTTCCAATCGAGTGCGAAATCCCATCACTCAAACTTGCCGTTGAACTCCTGCCTGGCACCACTGCCACAGAAGAGCGCTTGCTCTCGCTCGATCATTTGGACGAAACTCGTCGAGATGCTACACTAGCACTCGAAGCTCACCAGCGCCGAGTTAAAGCTCAATACGACAAATCTGTCAAGCCTCGTTCTTTCCAAGAGGGCGATCTTGTTCTACTTTATGATAAAAAACACGACCTCTTGGGGGCAGGAACACTCCAACCATTGTGGCTCGATCCTTACATCGTTACTAAAGCCCTCTCAAAAGGAGCTTACGAACTACAGGACTGTAATGGAATTCCACTCGAGGAGCCCCGCAACGGGCTCTATCTAAAGAAGTATTTTGCCTAGTTTCGCACTAGGCATATGCTTTGTAATTTTATGTATATAAGTTTTGCCTATTTGTTTTGATGCTTCTGGATTATTTTTGGTTTAAGGTGTTTTTCTCATGTAATATTTTTCTTTCACACAGATGTCATCGCACTCGTTATCATACGTCGGATATGCGGACGGTGCTAGTCGTCACACTAGACACATTGCTTCAGCTGCTTGGGTTCTCTACACTCCTGAGTCAGACCTTCTTGGTTCTGGGGGAATCTTCCTGGGTAACGCCACCAATAATGTTGCTGAGTACATGTCAGTGATCCAACTCCTCACGGAAGCGGCATCTCGTGACATCTCCGATTTAGTGGTCAGGTTAGATTCCCAACTCATCATTATGCAGTTAAACAATCATTACCGTGTCTGCCACCCTGTGTTGTTACGTTATTTTTTACGAGTGCGACTTTTAGAACGTCAATTTCAAACAATCACATTTGAGCACGTTCCTAGAGAATTTAATGCATTAGCTGATTCTTTGGAAAATTATGTGTTAGATTGGCATTTGTCACATTTATTGTAAAATATTTACTCATGAGTACATATCTTTTTATCACATTAAAAATACATAAAAATTTCAAAACACAAAATCACCAATATATATATATATATATATATAGATCAGGTCCAGTACATAGTTACATCAAAAAATCTTCCAAAACTTGGGTGTTTTACGAAAATTTGGCTATACTAAGCCACGCTCTGACACTAATACATCCGCTCCGCCAGCTAGGCCTGATGCTCATAATAGCATACAACTTCTCTAGCTATCCTCCTTAGAGGCACTAGGTATCTCTCCGGCACACCTACAGTATGCCGCTGCAGACGAACTGGAACCTCCCACATAGGAAGGGGTGGTATGCCCATACTCAGACCCTCCAGGTTTCTGGAGAGTTCATGTAAAACTTGGGCATCATCATCGTCGCCGGCTTCCGCATCCTCTACTAGTGCGCCAGCCCTGGGTAGCTGCAGTCCTCGCTGTGCATAGCGAGGGGCCCCAACTAGCCAGACAGGTGCCACATCTGTGTCAAGTAAACAAAAGCTTCATGTCAAAATATAATTTTCACCCTATCTCAACAAAAAAATTGCATAAAAATTCAAAAGATAAAAAACAAAGTACTTCTTTGGAAATTCACTGATCATCTCTTTCTTACCATCGAGTCCCCACTGGGTACCAGGAGGCAGGACTAACTCCGGATCGCCTGTGAATTTCATCCCTGCATAGGGATAATCCTCAATCATGATTATCTGGGAGTCTAGCCAATCAAAAAATCCATCATCAAAGCAGTGGCGGACGGGACCCTCTCCAGTCCATGGAAGCAAAGCTACCCATCGAGCCTACCTCGGCTCGTGTGGGCCCAATGGCACTGTAACGATCTTGGGCCTCATCAATGGTATCCGCTCTAGTAATAAAGAAACAACCAGTGTACCTCACCCAAAATCTCTCTGGGTACGGGTCTTACATGCGATAAGTTCTACTCGGACCCGACGGACAACCCCATCACACCAGTCGAAAGCCTGAGGTTGCATACAGTCCAGGGCTAGGAGCATCTGGGCCTTAGTGGCCACGTGCTGACTCTTGGCGCCTACCAAGCGAACAATCATCCATAAGATAGACCTCAATGGTCTCAAGGTCACTTGGGCGATCGGTATCTGGTTGCTCACAGCCTGAGTGTCACGTATGCAATGTGCACGAATCAGATCAGTAGTGGAACGTGGGTCAGCTCTGGACCCCGTCAAGTTGGGCCTCGCCCCACGACATGATAGGACGGTCAAAAAGTACACATCATCCTTTTCGATTGCGAGCTCATTTCCCCCAATCTGAAAGACATGGTGGTGTTCGTCCCACTGCTAGATTAGCCACGTCAGGAGGTCCTCTTGACCCCTCATCAGTTCTAAGCGGGCATATTTTAGCAATCCACACCTGCGGAGAGCCAGCAAGCTTGCAGCATCCGTCACCATCTCTCGTTCTTCCCGTTCATGTTCTCTCTCTCACCAGATACTCATGTTTAAACAGCTGAATACCTGCACAAACAACATTTTCAACTGATCAAAACTTGCCTAGACCACTTCAAAACGGAAAAAATTGAGTTACTAGAAAACATGGTGCGCCTAATGCTGGCTCTAGTAAAAAACAGAGAGCGCTAATGCGGTATCCCTTCCTGGGTTATGCGCTTAACGTGTATGTTATACTCCTGCCCCGTGTTAGGCGCAAACATTTTTCTAGGGCCTCAAAAATCTCTAATTTTGAACCAGCAAAATGTAACAAAAAGATAATTAAATGCTAGCAGGAGGTTCTAGCTCTTACCTGGATCTCGCGGGAAGGAAAACCGTTGCCCGGATTGACAGTAATCGTCAGCTGAAGTTTTCACCCCTTTCACCCCAGAGCTTCTTCACAGCACTTCGCGCAGTGAAAATGAAGGCCTTCTGACCTTTTTATAGCCATTTTTGGGGCACGACTCTCTTAAGCTAGTCAGCAAAGTCATGAATTCTTGCTACGCATGTGTCGCAACTTTTGAGATTTGGTACTGATGTTCTGATGAGCGGTCAAGATTTATATGCAGACATACTCATGTGACATCGAGCATTCTTTTTACGGTATTTTTCTTTCTCGTTAATCCGAAAAACCTCGAGTTCCCTTCTTCAGACTCGTTAAACTTATACGAAGTTGATATTGAGCGTTCTTTTTATGGTCTTTTTCTTGCTCGTTAATCCGGAAAACCTAGAGTTTTCTTCTTCAGACTCGTTAAAACTATGAAGAAGCACTGAGATTTCTTTTTAGGAATATTTTTCTCGCTCATAAAACTAAAAAAACCCCGAGTTGCCTTTGTCGGGCTTGTTAAACTACCATGACAGAAATGATGGAGCCATTCTTTTCTCTTTTTCAAAGCTCTTTAAACTGAAAAAGTAACCGAGTTTTCTCCGCGTGACTCGTTAAAATTTCACGGAGGTAATCGAGTTTTTCTCTGCACGACTCGTTAAAATTTCACGGAGGGCACCGAGTTTTTCTTTGTTGGACTCGTTAAAATTTCACAAAGAATACTGAGTTCACTCCGTCTCCTCGTACTCATAACAAAATGAGGTAGACATCTATCGAACATAGATTTCTCACTTTTCCGGTTTCGATGGACTAACTTACGGAAAATTAACTGTTTCGGGCTTACTATTACCCCTTTTCCGTGCCCGGTTATCAAGACATGACAAAGGTACCCCAATGGAGTTGTCTTTTATGATATTTTTCAGACTCTCTAAACATGAAAAATTCACCGAGTTTACTCATCTGGACTCGTTAAACCTAATCAGATGGGGCACAGAGTTGTCTTTCCTGACATTTTTCAGACTCTCTAAACATGAAAAATTCACCGAGTTTACTCATCTGGACTCGTTAAACCTAATCAGATGGGGCATAGAGTTGTCTTTCCTGACATTTTTCAGACTCTCTAAACATGAAAAATTCACCGAGTTTACTCGTCTGGACTCGTTAAACTTAATCAGACAGGGAAAAATTTGGACAAAATGGATATTACCTCTGTTACATTTTCAAAAAGGTCGATTTGGCAGCAAAATTCTTGAACATGGCACTTCCCAGAAAACTCTTTTGTAGTTAGCCGAACCCTACCATCTATGAGTATTAGCCTTCATTTCCCAGTGTCCCTACACCGGTAAAATCCTAACACACTCTTTGGTGTTCATCAAGCTTCAGCTGCCTAGTACCCTGCTAGAGTGCCTTCTATTGTTCAAGCAGATCTCGCTATCTACCGCTCCTGTTATCAACCAAACTGCTCATTATGCCAGAAATTATTTGTCGTCTGACGTTCCCATTTCCTCTTCACTATCTCAATCATAAACAAAATCAGTTGGTTTCTGTTTCGTGTTGACTAATGTAGGATGCCACAGTGCCTACCTTTTGACAGATCTCTTCCTATCGAATTCAACATCTTATCTAGGAAGTTGATCCAGAAACCCATCAGTACCCGGATACTTGCAGACATCAGTGGCAGGTAGTCATGTGTTTGATCAGGGGTCTCCATCATTGGCTCCTGGTCGAATGATTCTACGAGTGTTCGACTTCAACTCATTTTATTCACACTCGCTAGATTGTATTGTGCATCTTAGGGACCATCATCATTATCAGTGACCACCTTCGCGTCTGTTAACAGTTTTCCTTATTGATTGGTAATCAGAAAATTTCTCACATGTTCGACGACAACTCCTTCATTCACATGTTGAGAAATATGCAGTTTAAGTGGATCGGCAGTCAAGACCTTGGGGCCAAGGTTACATCATTAAAGTTGTGTGTCCTTCCCCAAGTTGCGATATTGTTTATGGAGACAGCTTCTTCAGCCTGATCATGTTATGACAGACACTTCCACATTGTGCCTATCGGTGGACAGATTCTTCATATCTCTATTCTAGAGAAATCATGTTGTTTAAGCTACTGAGCATGGGATATGCTCGACTCAAGGCAAATACTATATTTTCTGACATATGTTGTTGTTTCAGGTTTTCCTTAGTCTTTCAATCTCTTTATCTCTACACAAATTATAAAGTATTTCGACCATCGTCTTCATCTCTGACCTCACACTTTAGTGGGCATCTGTTACAGGTCAAAATACCTCCTCATCAGCTCAGAGGGGAAGACAAATATGGAAGAAGTGCAAAGACCTAAATTAAACCTATTTCTGCCAGGGTAACGCCTGTCTATAACAACACAAGAGCATTATAACGTAGCTAATCAGTGAATGGGCCGTGTTAGTGGCTAGGGCAACGCTCTGTTTACACTGGAGTGAAGCGTTACCCGTGTTTTAAGTTTGAATCAGGAAAAGCCCGCGAAGAATGATTTGAATCTCTAACAGAGAGTCAGTTCACAAAAGAAAGTGCAGAGCATCAGTTCATTATTGGTCATTGCTATAACAATACTGAACTCCAAAGGAGGCAAAAGCATAGATATTAAAGAAACATCTAAGTTTTTTCCATTCCAGACTAGTGGAAAGAGAAGGGAAACAATGGATTTCTCCCTCTCCTATAAGAAGGAGCTGAAGGCTCTTAATTGAAGATCGAAGGATTGCTAAAGGTTTTGGCATACTTGTGGAATAGAGAATAGTGTTATGTTGTGAAGGCCAAGAGTCAAAGAGGTTCCTAGAGAGCTTTTTGACTTGGAATTCTTCACTTAAGAGATAAGAGAGATTGGGAGACTAAGGAGGGCTTGGTACAATCGACGGTTGTAATCCTCCTTCTTTCAAAATTAATAGAACTGTGTTCGTTTTGTCCATTCAATGCTTAATATTGTCATTATTGTTTGAACATTTACATAGTATGATATGAATGGCTCAGATGTGTAGAAATTAGTAGTTCATTATATATTGACTTGATTGATAGGATATATTTTATGTTAGCAATTACGCGGGTGCTTTTACTGATTGCAAGACTAAGATTTGGAGCCGGTGAAGAAAGACTCTTGCTTCGCTGCCTAGCGCTCTCCAAGGGACTCCAAGATTGTCAAAGAGGTAATTCTATATCGCATTCCATTCAGTTATCTTAAGTTAATATGAACATGCTTATGCCATCTTTGTGAACAACACATCTAATATTACTGTCTGCCTCGGGCACCGGAAAGCCCTGAGAGGGATATTCGAAAACCAACAACCCAAGCAGCTTACCCTATAGCAGTGATAGAGGTTTCAGAATGTCCACAATCTCCATTTTTTATTCCACGTTTCGAGTTAGAAGACTCATCATCATCATCAAGTTTTGTCCTAATGATGAGTCTTGTTCTAGACTCGAAACATAGACTAAAAAATGGAGACTTTGGACATTCTGAAACCTCTATCACAAAATATACACCACATAAACCTACAAACTATTAGAAATTTTGTTATCATGTCAAATTTGTTGGTTGATACTTATTTAAATGAATCCAACAAATATGATGGAGGAAATCATGTGAATTGGAAATTCAAGTTGTTGAATATATTAGAGGGTTATAATTTTTGGTCCATTGTGAGTAGGGATGAGCCCTAACCCAATGTTGCAGCTTATGTTCTAGATTGGGAGAAAGAAGAGACAAAAGCAAAGGTGTTTTTGCATATGTCTGTAAAGGACAACATTATTCCTCACATTAGATATTGAAATACATCCAAGGAAACGTGGAATATGATCCGTGGTTTGTATGAAACAAAAAATACAAACGGGATCTTATTTTTGAATACTAAGCTTTTATCTCTAAAAATGGAAGCAAATGAAAATATAAGCAATTTCATATCTCATGTCAAAGATTTAAGTGATAAGTTAGGAGATATTAGTGAAAAGGTATCTAGTATTGACTTGGTCACCATCACATTAAATGTCTTAGTGCAATATTATCAAATTTTTGTTTCAAGTATTTCAGCTAGAGAGAAGCCCCATACATTTGATGAATTCACAAGAATTTTTCTACAGGAGGAGGAATGGATGAAGAGTTTTAATTTGGGATCTAGTATTTTAGATTTGTAATTGGTAGCCAAGGGTAAACAACCATATAGAGGCATTCCGTGGGACAATAAAAAAGGAGGAAAGTTTCAAGAAAAACATAAAGGTATGACACAATCTAAATTTCCAACTCATGATAAGAGAAATAATGGTTGTTATTATTGTGGTAAACCTCGTCATCACTCTAAATATTGCTATAAATGAAAATATAATGAGCCCAGAAAAAGAAACATAAGGCATAATGGAAATTTTGTGAACAAATACACCTTAATGAGTGATGGATTTAAAGATATTAAATTTTTTGTTTCTGATGTCGCATTTTCTGTGGAAATAGATGATGCGAATGCTTGGTTCATTGATTATGGTGCATCAATTAATATGGATTGAAATAAGGATTGTTTTGATGAATATTATGAAAACATTGATGGAACATATGTTTATATAGGAGATAACAAATCACTCAAAGTTCAAGGTTATGGAATAATAGGTGTGAAGTTTCCTAATGGATAAGAGAAATAGATCCATAATGTGATGTATGTTCCTCGTATCAAAACGAATTTAATTTATGTTCTACTATTGTTGACCAATGTTTGAAGGTGTAATTTGTTAAATCACAGTGTTGTGAAAGACATTCAAGATCACTACAAGGTTATTCCCATAGGTACAAGAGTTTGAGGGTTGTATAAGTTGGATGTGACCAATATAAATCATCAAGCATTGGCATCTACAACAATGTCAACAATATAATTATGGCATTAAAGGTATGGGCATCAAAATCACTATGATTTAATTTTACTTCAAAAAAACACAATGGTTGAAGGTATTCCTGTTATGAAGAATGGTCATGTTGAATGTGAAGCACGTGTACTTGGAAAACAACATAGGGAAGAATTTCCTATACATAAAGAAAAAAGGCAGAGGGAAATACTTGAATTAATTCATACTGATGTATGTGGACCTATGCAAACTATATCTCTTGGTGGAGCATGGTATTTTATTATTCTTGTTGATGATAGATCTAGATATACATGGGTCTATTTCATAAGAAACAAGAGTGATGTTTTTGAGTACTTTAAAGAGTTAAAGAGTATGGTGGAAAAAAAAAACAGGAAAGTGCATCAAAATATTGAGATTTGATCAAGGGGAAGAATATAAATCAAGATAATTTAATCACTTTTGTAAAATCAATGGGATTCTACAATAATTTACGGTGCCACATACAACTCGGAAAAATGGAGTTGCTAATAGGAAAAACAAAACACTAATAGAATGTGCACGTAGTATGCTCCAATGTAAAAATATTTCTAATGATTTTTGGGTTGAAGCCATTAATACCATTGTTTATGTTAAAAATAGGATTTATACCAAAACTTTAGAGCTTAAAACACCTTTTGAAGCATTTTATGGGTACAAACCAAAAGTGAGTCATTTAAGAGTTTTTGGTTGCAAGGCATTTGCTCATATTCCAAAATATGAAAGAAAAAAACTTGATGCAAAGACAATTAAGTGCATATTTATTGGTTATTTTGACGATAAAAAAATATACAAGTTGTTTCATCTCAGTTCTCACATATTGTTTTCAAGTAGGGATGTGGTAATTCATGAGAATGCATATGAATGTGATAAAATGAATAATACTTGTGTATGACATGATATCGATGATTATATCAAAACAGATACAAGTGTTGAATAGGAACAGGAACAAGAAAAAAAACAGGTACACGTTCAAGAGCAAGGAGCATCAAGTAGTCATAACACTCCAAGAAGAGGAGAGGAGACTCAGCAAAGCAGAAAGAAAGATGAAACCAATAACACTCCAAGGAGGTCGTCACGTCAAAGTCACGTACCTATAAGGTATAAATATTATGCATTAACATCTCTTGTTATGAATATTGTAGAACCTTCAATCTATGAGGAAGCTAAAGAATATGAAGAATGGAGAGATGCAATGAATGAGAAATATAACTCTATAATAAAGAATGACACATGGGAATTAATAAGACTTCCTAAAAATAAAGTTCCCATAAGATGAAAATGGTTGTATAAATCGAAGTTTAATGCTGATGGAAGTGTTGATAAGTATAGGATAGATTGGTTGCAAAAGGATATTCATAAAAGGAGCGAATTTATTATGAATATACTTTTGCACATGTAGCTAAGTTGAACATTATTAGAATCATGATTGCATTAGCTACAAAAATAATTGGAAAATGCGTCAACTAGATGTCAAATCTACATTTTTGAATGGTGAGTTAAAAGAAGAAGTTTATTTGGTTAAACCTGAAGGGTTTGTAAAACAGGGACATACACATCTAGTTTGGAGGTTAAAGAATCCTTTATATCATTTGAAACATGAACCAAGATCTTTGTATGTGAAAATTAATTCTTTCTTTTATGAGAAGCTAAAATGATCCTAACTTATACATCAAGAAATATGAATATGGGGATGTTGCTTTGATATATGCATGTGTTGGTGATATTATCATAAATGAAAATGCATCAAAGTTAATTGAAGAAATTATAAGTCATTTGCCACAAGTATTTGAGATGAATGACCATGGTGAATTGCATTATTATTTAGGTCTTAAAGTTTGGAAGGAATATGGCAAGACACTAATTATACAAAGAAAATATATAAGGGAAATCCTTAAAAGGTTCAATATGATTGAATGCAAGGCAATATCTATTCCTTTAGAACAAAATGTTAAATTCTACAATGATGATGGAACCAAAGTGGTGAATTGGACCTTGTATCGTCAATTGGTGGGAATTTTGAACAACCTCATCACTACTAGGCTAGAGATAGCATATTCTATCAGCATACTTAGTCATTTCATCGCTAAGCCTTGTGAAAGACATTGGAAATCAACAAATAAAGCCCTTGAATATCTAAAAGGAACACTTAATTTTGGTATTATGTATACTATTGAATTTGATATTAAGTTGGAAGGTTATTCTGATTCTGACTAGGCTGGAAATCCAGAAGACATGAAAACTTCTACTTGATACGTGTTCAATATAGGTTCAGGACCAATATCATGGAGTAGCAAGAAGCAACCAATTGTTTCCTTGTCATCCATTGAAGCTGAGTATAAAGCATTATGCAGTGCTACCTATGAAGCAATATGGCTTAGAAGGATACTTGAAGATGTTGGAGAAACACAACAAACACCTACAGTAATCAAATGTGAGAATCAAAGCACTATCAAATTGGCAAGCAATCCTATATATCATGCAAGGACAAAGCATATAGACACACAACATCATTTTGTAAGAGAAAAAGTGTAATCAAAATAAATTGACTTATCATATTGTAATACAAATGAAAATGTGCCTAACATATCCACCAAGCCTTTTGGAAAGGCTAAATTTGAAATGTGTAGAAGTTGTGTTGTAGAAAATCCAAATTATGTTGTAAGCCTAGCTAAGACTTAGAACATCACACAAGTTAACATGTAGGTCGTGATGAAGGGGAGGTGTTATTAATCATGACGACACCGATCATTGTTCATTAGTCGGTGGTAGATGAATAGCCGGTAGAATTCAGTGAAAAATAAATGGAAGTCGACAAACTACTGTAGTTTCTATGACTCCTTCATGTATAAATTGAAGTGTGTGGAATGAAATCATTATGTATTTTTTTTTTTGTGTATCCTTTGATAAAATGTTGTTGGGTTTTTCCCCATGTGGGTTTTCCCAAGTTAAAATGTTTGTGTTTCTTGTGTGGTTATCTCTTTATGATCTTGTCATATTTTTTTATAGTTGAAGATCTCTTGTGTAATTTCTTAATTATGAATGTGAATATGAATGGATTTAAAGTAAAAGTCATAGGAAGTAATTATTAGCTAGAAGACCTATGAAATATCAACATGATATCGGAGTGTGTGTTAATATGAATCTTAATCACAAGTGTACGAAAAAGGCTCACTTTAGTTGTGCATAACAAACAACCCTAACAGAAAAGATGGCTGCCAATATCTTTAGATCTACAATTAGGTGACCAAGATAAATGCTGCAAAAATCTAGATATATGCATTAAAAGACATTAAGCAGTAAATAAAAACAAGAGTTTCTCCATGCATCCAATAGACAAGACAAGAATATGTTTAAAGAATTTTGTATCAATGACACATGGGTGGAGAACATAGAAGGATTACCAATCCTCCCCAATGGGATGGGTTCTTGTAAGTCCTCAGCACTTCAGATCTAAAGTCCCTCTCACTTGATGGTGTAGAAAAATCAGTCAAAAATGGAACTCAAAGGGAGCTCACAAGAAAAAAGATAGCAAAATATGACAATGATGCTGGATCAAAGTCAGACCAAAAGTATAGATCCAGAGCGATATTTAGGCAACAAAAGGTAGTCAGTTAATGGAAAAACCCTTCTATTTATAATAAAATATTGAGTTAGTCTAGATATTGGTGCATAATTAAAATATTATTAACCAAATCAAGATCCAACTTTTATGGAATATTTTATTATCTTTGTTGGAGGGAAAAAGAATTTGACTTGGGTCAAATCCCTTTATTTGTAAATAATAAATAAATAAATAAATGATTTGTTTATTATTTTAAAGGTGTGGTTAAGTAATAATCAAATAAATAATGATTTATTTAATTAGTTATGAATGATTTAGTCAAATTTATCAAGGAATATTATTTAAATAAGGTTTAAATAATTATTCCTAGAAAATAATAAGATAAATAATAATTTATCTAATTAATTTTCTTGTTTTGGGTTAAATATAACCAAGAATATTAATTAAACTGCTGTTTAACTAATTATTCCTTGAGGAAAACCAAACAAATGTAGATTTATTTAATATTTCCTCATGGGGTCTTTTGTTTATACCATAAACAACTTAATAAAGGTGGTTTGCTAAGTTATTTTTCATAGTGAAAGCAATTTTAATTAGGGTAAAATTGGTCTTACATGGTGTACTTAGGTCCATCTAATAGTAATAGGTTAGATGACCAAAAACTGGTGTAACAGATTGCCCCCCAGTGTGCGAGCGTTAGGAGCTAATCGTATGACCAAAGTACGTTGTAAGAACTCAATCACTAGACACCGAAGGGGAAGTCAAAGAGAGAAATATGAGGTAGAAAAAAGCGCTAGAGGAATAGACCCTGAGGAGGCGAGACTTATAGGTGTGACAAGTCTCTTTTATGAATGAGTACCTGTGCTATAGGCGGCAGGGGAGGCATACCTATGCCCACCGAGACAAAGTACAAAGAATAATGTGTCCAGTAAACAAGGGACTGGACAATATAGTACATGCTAGCATAAAAATGAGCCAGGTAAAAACATGATAATGAATCCCACATACATATTGTGCCTGGGATAACAACCAGGACTTATACAATAATATCTGAGTACATGAGATACAAATACAACCAAGATGCCCCTGTAAATAGGAAAGGGCTCTGAAAATCTGACTGATACATGCAAACAAAAAGGCACTGCAAGTAGCTGAGGCCGACATCATCAAATCTATGGAGCTGCATGAAATGCTGTAATGAAGAGGTCATCCAGGCATGTGGGGGGATACCTGTAGGGCCACCCCCTCAGGAGGGCTGAAAACATCTCACACACACTCGTGAATCACCGGGATCATCTACTGCATCACTGAACCATGAAGTATACATATCTCAATCATGCTATAAGGAGCCGGAGATGAGAAACAATCAAGTCAAAGGGAAAAAATGAGTCCCTTTTCCTGATTCGAGGCACCGAACAAGAGTGGAAGCTGGAACCAAGGTACAACGCCCTCTAGACCTGTCTTCTGGAATGAATGATCTGATGTCGAAAGAAGGAGATCCGCCATAGGTGAGACAATGAGGTGTCTTAAACTAAGGCACGAGACAAAATAGTATAGCGACAGACAGACTGACACCAGGGATGATGATGAAATGGTGGATACTGTGTAGCAGACATACGACTTCCCTTGTTAGAGCATAAAGGGCATGGATGACCTAGCAATGACTGATACAATATCATAAGGGATAGGGGATAGCAGGACTGAAGGCCATAATGTGCGACATGAGAGAGGAATCAAAAAATTAAGGATGGAGGACTATAGCAGGATACAAAGGGGCTCATGATAGAATCCATGGATGCGATGATGACTCAACTCGGATGCTCTAAACAAGGGTGACTCGATGATGCTTCCACACAGAAAAGGTCCATTGGGGACCATAAAAACATGAGTACATGATGGTTACTCACGACGAAATTCGACATGAGTAAGGAAAATTATGGAGGCAAAGTGGTGCCCCAAGTACAAGTGTGGCAAGTGAAGAAATTCGATTTTGAGGAGTGGTGAGGTGACCCTTCTTGGAAAAAATGTGTCCCGGTGAAGTATCAAATCACAAAAACTAACAAATACCCATTTGAGTGCTCGGTGAGAGATTTCCAATGGTACAGACGGTTTTTCAAACTGAGCTACAGTTTGGCCGCAGAATGCGAAAGAAAAATCTGGATTTTTATTTTAATAAGGCGTTCTCCCTCCAAATCCACTCATTTGAAAGTGTAGCTGTGGTGAATGTAGAGAGGAGAGAAGGCCCTAAATCTTGCGACGATCGTAGCATACAAATCGACAGTTGGAATCGAGATCTACCAGTTGCAGGGAAGAGGCCTGACCCTACTCTTTCAATTAAGGGGATCAAAATTTCAGTTTAGGCACCCAGAGCTCATGAATAGGCCAGTTGCACTTTTTGGGGTCTGTTCTACGACCTGGATAGCAAGTACTGGGCAGAAAACTGCGACCTATCCCAGGAAATGACCTGAAAAGTGTGATCTGTCAGAGAAAGGGAGTTTCAGTGATGTTTTTGGCTGAGAGATGGGATTTTTATGGTTGAAGGGAATAGATTCCCCCAAGCATGTTATGGTCATGTCAAAATGTATTTAGAAAGGGGGGATCTAAACACAATTTTATGATGTGGTGTGCCATTTGTTTTTTTTATGGTTATGCAGTTCAAGAAAGGGAATGGAGGATTACCAATATCTTTAGGTACTGCATATATGAAGAAAATGGAATTAAGTTTCTTGGTTGGCATACATGGTGTCACTATCCCAAAGAGAGGATTTGGAGATAATGAACTAGTGCTTTCCTAGAAAACCCATAGGTTGGTTAACAACAATGTCCAGGGGACTAGGTTGCTGATGTAAGATGAAGGAATGATGAGGGGTATCATCCCTAGAGTGATATGAAGTGATATGGGACTCTAGAGTTTATTCTAAATGGGGAAGAATAATGGCACTAGAGTCGACATGACCAGATACACTAGGAGAGTTGTGGAGAATTGTTTCTCCTGGACTCTCAAATATGGGTGCCCCCTTACCCAAACATTAGGTGTCACTGTAATGGCCACAAGGTGTATGTGGTTCAAATGCATGGGTTCGATGTAAGGGGGGATAGATAAAGTCAGGGGTGGTGACTACTTCCATAATGTCGTCATCGTAATAGAGGATGGGGTGACTGGTGGAAGAAAGCCCACCTGATGCGGCGAAGCTACCTAACTCATCATCATGAGAAGAAAGGTTCACATTTGCATCGTCATGGAGGGTGACTGAAGAATAAGTAGATGAGGGATCCACTGATGTTGAGCTCGAGGTGATTGCTGAAGGGAGGTCAAGTGAAACAGAAGGGGAACACCCAGGGGGGTCTTCCATCGAGGATCTCATAGATGATGACAGGTAGTGGACAATGGCTGAAGACTCTGTCATTTCGACATCCAGAGGGGGAATTTCAATAGGAGTGGATGTGTCCTCTGGTTCTGCTGAAGAAAAATGCGCAAATAAGGGAGCGATGGACTCATGCTTGGCCTCGAATTTGCGAACCGCTTCCAAAGAGAAGCGATACTCTTCAAGGCAGGTACAAAGGTGACTATAGTGGCCATGGAAATCACATAAATCACAAGGGTGATTTTTGCTCAAAGATTTGAGTTTTGGGACTAAATCGGGTATAGTGACATAGACCTCAGGGATATTAGACTCCGAAAACATCTCATTGACCATGGGCTTGAGGTGAGACAAATCCGGATAGGTATGGGTGGCATGACCGACAACATCACACAAAGCACACTGGATGGTACGCTTTGGTGGCTGAGGAGGGGCAATGTTTATTAGGGCAGCCTTGTCTTTTGATGCCCTCTTGCGAGAGTTTCCCTTATTACTCAAAGTTATCACAACAGGAGAGGGTTCCTGTTGAGGTGGCTGAAGCACTGTAGCAGCGGGAGAACTCATGGGGACTAGTTGAACCAGGGTCAAAGCAAGATAAGGTTTGGGTTGACTAGGCGGGGTAGCAGATAGGGGATCGAGGTACGAGACGAGAATCCCCAGGGTCAAGTTAGGAAGAGATAGGGTAGCCATGACAGATACCAAGAACACTCCAGAAGGGGGAGCTAGGAATGGTATCTGATCGGAGGGGTAATGGCCAAGCGAGACAAATCCGAGATGGTTAAGGCCTGGAGGAATTGTTCCAAGAGGGTAGAGAGGCTCATGGATACTAGCTGCAGGTGAGGGGCTAGGAAGAGGAGGTCCACAAGGCTGAATCGAAGGGCTAGGAGCAGGTTGCAGAGGGCGGGGCTACTGACTAGTCGAAGCGTGCTGCTTGAGGGAAGCACAAGACAATTGCATCATGCAAGCATTCGATGAGCTGGGATCAGAGACAGGAGGAGGAAGACCAGTGAATGTATCGATCAAATAGGAGTCTTAATAGACTCCAGGTGAGAGGATGGTCAAAGGATTGACGATTTTCTTATTGGTCACCAGAGATATGATGGACTCAGGGGAGGTCTGAGACTTCAGTTCGTAATATGTCAACTGGTCAATGGTGACTATCTTTCCATTATGAAGGAAGGACAACTTGTGTTGAACCACAGATGGGGAAAAAAACATCGCATAGGTGTAGCTATGACCCAATAGAATGTTGTAATCTAAGGGGGCATCAATGACATCTATGGCAACAGAAACAATCTTGCCCGCAAGAGTAATAGGACAATTACAGAATAGGCCAATGGGCTGGGAGGCGTGGCCATCCCATGCTCGAAGAGTGATCATAGAAGGAGCCAACTTAGGTGATCTGGGCTGCTTCCAAACTGAAGTAGACATCACACAGGTGGATGCCCCCTCATCAATAATGCACTGGGAAACGTTGGCGTTCTGGATCTTGACTGGGATTTGGAAGGCGACGGAGGCAGGAAGAGGAGGATGTTCTGACTGGTCAACATCGAAGACGATAAAATGATCATCTGAAGGATATACAGTGCCCATAGCAGATAATAGAGCTTTTTGTTGTGAAGGGCACGACTGGAGGAGTTCCAGCGTTGAGATGGTAGCAAGAGATTGTGCCAAATCATCTACTATGTTATACGAATGGGAAGCTTTGCCAAAAGTAGCATTTTGGCGTAGTGGTCCCTTAGGGATCTTGGTATGAAACTCTGCCTTAAGCTGAGGGATCTGCAAAGGACCATTAGGTGTCGAAAGAGGCTCTGTAGAACCTGAAGAAGGGGTCTCGAGGAAAAATGTAGCGGGAGGCTTGTTGTACTGACGAGACCGAGTTTGAAGGTCCAGGTCTACGGTTATAGGTTGGCCAGAGTTCATCATGAGAATCTAGTAATCAGAGGTGCCAGATGGAGGAGGTTGAGTGGCCACCTGACCTTCAGGTGGCTGGGTAGCCACAAATCCTTATTGAGGGCAAGGATTAGTAAACACGGCCGATTAACTAGGCCTACCACTGGGAGGGATGGAAGGGGAGGCTTGTTTTCCTCGCAATGTTGCTCGAGACTCCCACATATACTTCATTTGTGGTACAATAGGACAATCATGCGTGTAATGACCATAAACACCACTACAAAAACAAGGCTTGTTCATGCGAATAGGCCTGTACTGCTTGGGCTGAGTGCCGTGTTGCTGGTTAGCAGTGTTAGGTGCATTATTTGGCAAATTAGGTCTAGGATTACTAGAGGCAGATTGATTTTTAGTGTCTTTCCTCTTCTTTTTGGAAGGAGGAGGATTAGTAGCGCCCTGATGTGCATACACCTACCCCTGAGGGGGCGGTGGCTGCTGTTGTGGGGATTGAGAAGGCAAGGGAGGGGGAGGTGCTAATGCTGGAGGATCTGGAGCACCAAGTTGCGGATAGTGATAATAAGGAGATTGGATAACATTGTGGTAAACATGAGGTTGGGAAAAAGGAGGAGGCATGTTGTATCCTGGATACATGCTACTGGGAGGGGGAAAAGTGCAGGAGGTGTTGACCCCTCCTTGAGGAAAACCATAGAACATGGGAGGTGAGCGTATGGATGAGAGAGAGCTCAAACAATACTGTTGGTGTCATGAGATGCCCCCGATACGTTGGCACCACCGAGTCTAGGAAGATCAGGTAGAACGGTATAAACATAACCCGACTGAGTGTAGATTAGGTCATATTTTAATGCAATTTGGAGAGCGGCTTCTTCGGTTTGAGGGAAATACGATGTGACATCCTTGCCAATAGCAAGCAAGAGAGATCTAAGGAACCAGTCCATGTATACATGGTCTTCGAAGGTAGGGGCTCGACATAGGCTCTTTCTTCTTCGCCACTCCTGGACATGATCGGATAGGTGGGTTTCAAAAGATTGACGGAAAGAAGTCAAAAGTTCGGTACCAGTGTCATAATGAAGGGGAAGCTGGAAATAAGACAGAAAAGCCCAAGCAAGAGTCACAAAGGTGGTATGAGAGGATGAGGCCTGATCAACATACCACTTAGAAGCTTCGCCAGTAAGCGTACATTGGAACAACCGAAGATGGATAGAGTCATCGGTAATATATTTAGACGAACACCACATGTGGAAATATCGAACATGATTTGTAGGATCTTCTCTAGTAAGGCCTTCAAACTTGGGGATGTCGGAAGGGAGCTTGGTCGGCATAGCAGGCCAACTAGCGTCATGGTGTATAGGTTCATTAATCAACTGGTTAAAATTGGGAAGACTAAGGCTTGCCATATAGGGGAGCAAGGGAGTAGCTAGGGTAGTTCCTGTTGCGGTCCCACTTGTAGTATTCCCAGCATTAGGGTCGGGGCTACCACTAGCGTTAGGTCCTGAACTAGACATGGTGAAGGTGACAGGGGGAGAACCGAGGGCGAAACCAGAAGGGGAACCCAATGAACAAGAAGAGGAGTCGGAGTGTGGACTCGGTGGAGGACTAACTCAAATACTACGTGGAGGAGTAAGTCTTCCTATCGAAAACTGAGGATGAAGGCCAAGAAATCTCTAAGATAAATTCCTTATTGGTGCAATGGTGAAGGCACAAACATGGCACAAAGGGAAGAGAGACCAACAAGGGCGAAGAGGTGCAGGATCAATTTATTACAATGTCGAAACAAGGGCAGAGAGGTGCGGGATTAATTGATTTCAATGTTAAAGTCTTTGTTTTGCGGTGTTAACCAAGCTCTTCTTCACTTAGGGTGTGTGTATAAAGTGTGTAAATTTTAATTTTTAAACCCAGATGTTTGTAGAGAAAAAATAAAAAGTGTGTTATATAACTGTAAATAAACCTACAGATAAACAGTATATGAAACTGAAATAACAAAAATAAACAACTAATATTGCAATAATCTAAACCCAGGGAGGCGGGCCTCTCAACAAGTAGTCTGTAGGTGGAAAAAAATCTATTCAAAGCACACCAAAATAGCCAATAGTTCTAAGGTCGGGAGGGACAGGGATCTAAAGGTCAGATTTGCTGAAAATAGGTGCAGAAAAACAACAAAAAATGAGAGGGAAATTGTTGTAAATGAGGTGGCGAAAGGCTATAACCTGGAGGGAAGCGGAGGGGACCCTAGAGAAAAACCCAAAAAAAAATAAAAGGAGGTGTTTTGGATGGAAAAATAGCCAATATGAAGTGGATCTGAAGGTAAGGTATCAGATCTGAAAGAAATGGGTTGAACACTCTGAAATTTCAGACAACTTGCGGTAGCTAAAAATCTTCCACAAAAGGTGGAGGGTAATGAAGCCCTAGGGGGCTAGGTTCCCACTTTGTTGAGAAAAATAGAATGAGTACAGGTCCAAAATGGATGGAGACGCAGGTCAGACAACCCTGAACAGAGGCCTAGACAAACCCAAGAAACTTTCAGAAAAACTCTCGCAAAAAGTCTAGGTCACAGTTTCTAACCTGATTTCTGTAGAGGTCACAGGTTTTGGCCCAAAAAGTACAACCTGAAATTTCAACACTCTCGGGATCAGGTTTCAGAAGAATGTGTCGTCTCAGCTATAGTTGATGTCTGTCACCTGCGCAATAGGTCCGAAAACACATGAAAGTTAAAATTTTTAATGTTTTAGGGTTTTATAGGTTAAAAAAACATCAAGAAAAGAAAAACAATAAGCTGAAGAGAAATCTAAGGGTTTAAAGCAGCTGGATGTGCAGGGATCTGAAAAATGACAGAGGTCGTAATCGTAACTCATGCGGAGTCGCCAGTTTTTAGTATGAATCTTAAACATATGTGTACGAAAAAGGCTCACTTTAGCTGTGCATAACAAACAACCCTAAAAACAAAGATGACTTCCAATATCTTTAGATCTGCAATTAGGTCACCAAGATAAATGCTACAAAAATCTATATCTATGCATTAAAAGACATTAAGCAGTAAATAAAAGCAAAAGTTGCTCCATGCATCCAATAGACAAGACAAGAATATGTTTAAAGAATTTTGTATTAATGGCACCTGGGAGGAGAACATAGAAGGATGTTACCAGTCCTCCTCAATGGAATGGGTTCTTGTAAGTCCTCAGCACTTCAGATCTAAAATCCCTCTCTCTTGATGGTGTAAAAAACCCATACAAAAATGGAACTCAAAGGGAGCTCACAAGAAAAAAGATAGCAAAATATGACAATGATGGTGGATCAAAGTCAGACCAAAAGTATAGATCCAGAGTGATCTTTAGGCAAAAAAAGGTAGTGAGTGAATGGAAAAAACCTTATATTTATAATAAAATATTGAGTTAGTCTAGATATTGGTCCATAATTAAAATACTATTAACCAAATCATGATCCAACTTTTATGGAATATTTTATTATATTGGTTGGAGGGAAAAAGAATTTGACTTGGGTCAAATCCCTTTATTTGTAAATAATAAATAAATAAATGATTTATTTATTATTTTAAAGGTGTGGTTAAGTAATAATCAAATAAATAATGATTTATTTAATTATTTATGAATGATTTAGTCAAATTTAACAAGGAATGTTATGGGACAAATTATTATTAATACCATGGGACAAATTATTAATAATACCATGGGAAAATACCATGGGCCAAATAATATATTTATAAAATAGGTATGGTAAATAAGTAAATATAAAAGAGGTATAAAGAGTTAAGGTAAATAAATAAAAATATATCAAATACGATTAGAAATCAAGATCTAATTATATATGAAGTATAAGGGTCAAATACCATGGACCAAATTATTATTAATACCATGCCAAAAAAAACATTATTAACCTTAACATTAATATTAAAATATTAATATTATTAAATTTAATATGTTTAGATTAATACAATATTAAATTTATTATATTGTAATATATATTAATATATCATGATATATGATAGAGGTGGAGAAATAGGGGGAGTGACAAGGGAGATATGGAGATAAATTGAAGGAGAAGAGGAATGAAGAGAGAGAGAGTGAGGAAAGTGAGAGAGTTAGAGAAGGGTAAGAGAGGGAGAGGGAGACATAAAGATGGAGGTGGGAAAGAGATAAGGAGAGAGGGAGGGAGAAGGAGAGAGGATTGGAGGGTAAAGAGTGTAAGAGAGAGAAAGAAGGGGGAAGGGAGAGGGAGGTCGGAGAGAAAGGGAGAGAGAGAAAGGATGAGAGG
Source organism: Pinus albicaulis (assembly GCA_034641835.2). Taxonomy (NCBI): domain Eukaryota; kingdom Viridiplantae; phylum Streptophyta; class Pinopsida; order Pinales; family Pinaceae; genus Pinus; species Pinus albicaulis. The sequence goes on from CM076574.1 coordinate 579,786,010, forward strand.
AGGAGGAGAGAAGGAGGGATAGAGAGATGGAGCTGGAGGCGGAGCGAGGAAAGGAAGAAGAAATACATAGAGAGGGATTGACAAGGGAGAGATGGAGAGAGAGTGTGTATGCTTATGGGTGGGATAAAGATACATAGGAGTGATGGAGACAAGGGGGGAGAGAAGGAGAAAGGAGGCGTGATGGAGACAAGGGGGGAGAGAAGGATAAAGGGATAGAAATAGTAAGATAGTTGGAGAGTGAGATAGAGTGATCGGGGAAGAGAGAGGATTGGAGGACAGAGAGAGAGAGAGAAAGAAAGAGAGTTGGGGGGTCAAATAGAAGGAAGCGAGAGAGGAATGATGAGAGAGAGGAAGAGAGTGATGGGAGAAGAGAGGATTGTAGGGGAGAGAGAGAGAGAGAGAGAGAGAGAGAGATGGGGGAAGAGAAAGGGAGATAGGAGATATAGGGAGACAGAGGAAGGAAAAGAGAGGGGACTTGAAAGAGAGGAGGAGAGAGGGGAGGCGAGAGGGAGGGATAGAAATATGGATTTGGAGGGGGTGAGAGGGAGATATTGAGAGAGGGAGAGAGAGGGAGATGGGGTAAGAGAAAGGGAGGTAGGAGAGAAAGGGAAAGAGAGGAAGGAAAGGAGAGGGGACTTGAAAGAGAGGAGGAGAGAGAGGAGGAGAGAGGGAGGGATAGAAATATGGATTTGGAGGGGGAGAGAGGGAGGGATTGAGAGATGGAGCTGGATTAGGAGAGAGGGAGGGAAGAATAAATGCATAGAGAGTGAGTAGTGGAGAGAGAGGGGGAGTGACAAGGGAGAGATGAAGAGGGAGTGTGTATGTTTTGGGGTGAGATAAAGAGACAAATAAGGAGATATGGAGAGAAGGGGGGAGAGAAGGAGAGAGAGAGGCATATGGTAACAAAGTTGGAAGGTGAAGATAGAGAGAGAGGGGGGGGGGAGATAAAGGAAGAGAGAGAGTGAAGAGAGGTAGGGAAAGAGATATGAAGATGAAGAGGGAGAGAGGGGGAGGTAAGAAAAAAGACATAGAGGGTGAAAGGTGGAGAGAGAGAGAGAGAGGGAGTGATAAAGAAGGAGAGAGAGGGAGAAAGGGTAGCAGGAAGGAAGAGAGATAAAAGCGAGAGAGAGAGAGAGAGAGAGGGAGAGAGAGAGAGAGAGGAGGAGGAGGAGGGAGTGATAGATAGATAGATATATTGGAGAAAGAGAGTTTATGTTTTGGAGTTGATATAGAGAGATAGAGTGAGATATAGATATAGATGTAAGGTGAAGAGAAAAAAAGATAGATGGAGAGAAGGAGGGAGGGACAAGGAAATTGATAGATATTGAGTGAGAGAGAGTGTGTGTATGGTGGGGTGAGATAAAGAGAAAAAGGAGATATGGATGGATATATAGATATATATGGGGGAGATAGGGAAGAAGGTTTCTTGTAGTAAATGCATTGATTTCAGTGTAGATGGTGATTTCTAATCCTATTTGATTTCTTGCACTAGATGAATTGATTTTGGTGTAGATGTTGATTTCTAATGATATTTGATTACTTACACTAGATGGATTGATTTTAATGTAGATGATTTCTAATCCTATTTGATTTCTTGTACTAAATGCATTAATTCCAGTGTAGATGATGATTTCTAATCCTATTTGATTGATTTCACTAGATGCATTAATTTTAATGTAGATTTTTATTTTTGGTTATATTTGATTTCTTTCACTAGATGAATTGATTTCAATGTAGATTATTTTTAATCCTATTTGATTGCTTGCACTGAATGGATTGATTTCAATGTAAATGGTGATTTCTAATCCTATTTGATTGCTTTCACTAAATGCCTTGATTTCAGTGTAGATGGTGATTTCTAATCTTATTTGATTGCTTGCACTAGATGCATTAATTTCAATGTAGATGTTGATTTATAATTATATTTGATTGCTTGCACTAAATGTATTGATTTAAATGTAGATGATTTAACTAAATGCATTGATTTAAATGTAGATGATTTAACTAAATGCATTGATTTAAATGTAGATGATTTATAATCCTATTTGATTCCTTGCACTAAATGCATTTATTTCAGTGTAGATGGTGATTTCTAATCCTATTTGATTGCATGCACTAGATGCATTGATTTTAGTGTAGATGTTGGCTTTAAATCCTATTTTCCTACTTGCACTAGACTCATTTATTTGAGTGTAGATGTTGATTTCTAATCATATTTCATTACTTACATTATATGCATTGATTTTAGTGTAGATGTTGTTTTCTATTATTATTTGATTTCTTGCATTAGTTGCATTGATTTCAGTGTATATGTTGATTTCTAATTTGATGTATGATGGTACATTAATTTTAAAGTCATTGGATTAATAGTGTGTGTGCAATGATTTCAGTGTAAGAACAAAAAATTATTGACAATGTACATTGATTTTTGTGTGATAGTAATCAACCTATTAATATTGGAGAGAAAGAGAGACAAGGTATGATGTTTACTACAACAACTCGGGCTAAATATTTAAATGGTTTACGATTCGAACTGTCCTTTTCAAATAATCAATATCAAAATATGACAAAACTAACATGGGTGAAAATAAGAATAGTAGAAGAAAATAGTTTGAAATTGATCACAATGAAGACTTCGTAATTGACTACATTCTTATTATTCACTCAATGAATCTCAGACATATTTAACATATTTAAAATGGTTATGTTAATATTAGATGTATTTACATATTATTGATAAAATTAAGCATATGTTCCTCATATTATCGATAGATTTTCCTTGGTCGCACATGACTGAAACCAGCCTAAATCCATCTTAACTCCGGATCTATCAAGCGCCGAGAGGGATCAAATCTCTCGAGGTGAAAACCTATTTTTTGAGTGCAAAACTTGAGGAAAGGTTTTCACCTCGAGAGATTTGATCCCTCTCGGTGCTTGATAGATCCGGAGTTAAGATGGATCTAGGCTGATATTTATAATAAAATATTGAGTTAGTCTAGATATTGGTGCATAATTAAAATATTATTAACCAAATCATGATCCAACTTTTATGAAATATTTTATTATATTGGTTGGAAGGAAAAAGAATTTGACTTGGGTCAAATCATTAGAAATACAAATAATAATATATTACCATCTTTATAATGCAAATGTTAAATGATTTATTTAATTATTTATGAATGATTTAGTCAAATTTAACAAGGAATATTATTTAAATAAGATCTAAATAATTATTCCTAGAAAATAATAATTTATCTAATTAATTTTCCCATTTTGGGTTAAATATGACCAAGAATATTAATTAAACTGTTGTTTAACTAATTATTCCTTGAGGAAAATCAAACAAATGTAAATTTATTTAATATTTTCTCATGGGGTTTCTTGTTTAGAGCATAAACAACTTAATAAATGTGGTTTACTAAGTTATTTTTCATAGTGAAAGCAATTTTATTTAGGGTAAAATTAGTCTTACATGGTGTACTTAGGTCCATCTAATAATAATAGTTTAGATGACCAAAAAATGATGTCACAGTGTGGGTGAAAGAAAAAAAAATTTTAATCTTGAAGAAAATCAAAATTCTTAAAAATAATCCTAAGTCAAATGATTATCTATTAAGAAAGGAAATTTTATCTAAAAGTAAGCTTCTATTAAGAAAGGCCGAAAATCCTAGATAAATAACTAGAAAGATTTAAGTAATGATCAAACAAGGCCCCTAGTTTATAATACTATACCTTAGTCCAAGCCATAAAAGGCCACTAAGCCTCCGTCCAAGCTATAGAAGGCTGAAAGGCCTTAGGAGTAACCATAACAAAATTCCCTCTCTACTTAAAAATAAAAACAAACATATGTTTGTTACTTATAAAAAACTTCCCCTTCTACTTAAAAAGAAGAAGAAGAAGAAGAAGTTGGTTACATATAATGAACTTCCCCTTCTACTTAAAAATAAAAATAAAAAAATTGTTTATTACATATAACAAACTTCTCCTTCTACTTAAAAAAATAAATAAAAAATCAGTTTTTTATATATAACAACTTCCTCTTCTACTTAAAAATAAAAATAAAAAAAAGGTTTTAGATATCATTTTTGGGATTCAAGTGAAGTCATTCATCTATGACCATTTCCATGAGAGGTAGTCGCAAGTGACTAATTTCTTATGATTTTTGAATAGTCCACTTAGAACTGGTTGTATTGATGCTCACAGGGGTGAAGAAGTGAAATTGAAACCAATGAAATGAATCACATAGCGTCAACCATCACTTCCAGGGCTTACACCTTGTAACCATGACTTCCCGGAAAGTCACCCATCCCAGAGCTTTGGCTGAAGTGCGCTTAAGTGTGGAATTTTTCCCCACAATAAAACCCACAATTTGTTACATATAACAAAATTCCCCTTCTACTTAAAAGTAAAAATAAAAAATAGTTTGTTACATGTAACAAACTTCCCCTTTTAATTGTAATTTTCTAATCCAAATAATAAAATTCAGCATTGAATAACCAAAGAAAAAACTAATTCAATAACAAACTTCCCTTCCATGACAAGCATATGGATCTCTTTCAAGTTTTTAAAATATATCTCTACCAGTGATAAATAAATTAAAAACATATCTTTGTAACAATGATTTTTACGGATTCAGACTGATTTCAACCTGCTAAGAGGCACCAGAAGTGTTCAAGTTGATGATAACTGATCCCGATCTCCACTACGTGGTACTTCTTCAGTGAAAACCCTCGAAAGTGTTTAGTGCATTCTTTAATCAAAGTCAGTTTCTCATGAAAGTGTTTCCATGTCAGTTGGTTACGTTGACATAAAAATTCTTTAAATATTTTAATGCATTTTTGAGCAGTAATGCGAGCCTGGAATATGCCATCTACAGCTCCATTCCAAGCTGGGGATTACTCCGCATACATGTTTTTCAGCACGACTGTGGGAGAGAATCCGATTATTCCAACTCTGCGGTTGCTTGTACTTGTACGCCTCATCTCTGGATACTAAACGTCGTTCCATACAAAATTTGTGCATCAGGAGCGTGCCAATAAACATTCCAACACATTAAGTAGAAGCGCGCCAATACAGAACAGTGTTGTAAAACATATTTCAAATTATAATTAAGATAGTCATCGTCAATGTACAGAAGGATTCATGCAAGTTATTAAAATTACGTTAACTTTTATTTAAAAGTATGATACGTTTTTAAGGTCATAGATTAAATTTCAACAGCTCTCTGGTCCATGTTTTAAATGGATGTTTACACTTCTAAAAAAATCAGAACCAAATAGAAATTAAAACCATTTCTTTCTTTATTTATTTAAGTATTTGGATTTTTTTTCATCCAATGCTTCTTCTCTATTCCTTTCATTCTTCTGCATTTTTCTTCTCATATCTCCCCTCAATCTCCCCTCCTCTAAAATATTATTCTAGATTAAAATATTTAATCTAAAATATTACTTTAATATATTATATTTAATTCTCGGATGCGGGTGATTGAAATAGAATGGAAGGTCGTAGGCCTAATACGTGACACATGACCTAGCCACATGGCCATGCATGGGGCCTGTCATGTAGCATTTAACATCTTCAGTTGCTCGTCTCAAACAGACTTAATTGCCTCTGCCCTCCGCCTTAATTCTCGTCTAAAAACTGCTCTGAACTTCTCTTAATGGCGTCGCGTCCTCCTTTACTGCCATTCTCTGCTTGCAGCCTTGGTCTTTCAGTCGTCTCTGCTCTGAGCTCCACAGAGACGCATTGCGACCTCCATCTTTAGCTTGCGTCGATGCCCATTTGCACTTGTTGTCATTCAGCCCTGCAACATCAGCTCACCGACCCCAAAGCTCACTCGACCTCCTCGCCTCCACTTGCCAGCCTCACTCATGCGCCTTCCTGCTCCAGCATGCCGAGAAGGCATCGTATGTGTTGCCGCCATGGAAGAGGCAGGGGCGAGGCCTCTCGCTCGCCCATTTCCATTCACGCTGATAGTCGCTCCCTACCTCCAGAAGATAGTTCTGTCCATTTTCACTATGACTGCTCCATGGATAGACGCCGAGTCACAGCTACAATCACCGTTACTTTTGAGGAGGCGCCTTCAAGCTCTACAGGGTCTTGTTCCAGAAAACGACCACAGAAATCCACAATCTCTCTAGCGCCTCCACAACACTCTCAGAAGTCCGTAGCCCTGCCAATCAACTTGGTTCGCAATCCTCCAGCAGCGAAGGCAGTGGAAGTGGAAGTCCTGAACATTCGGTGAGAGAAAAGAGAAAGGGCAGCGCTAGCCTTATACGCACTGCTACAACACCAGAGCCTACTGCCTAGCACTCAAAGCAAGAGGATGATTCTTCAGACGATTACAGGTGCCTTATCGTTGAGGAGTCACTGCCACAACTGCACGACACCTAGCATGATTCATAGCCACAACAATGAGAGGTTTCCTCTCTCAGTTTTAATTAATTTCTCTGTTATTATGTATTTCCTGGGCAATTTGTCAAACTCTTGGTCGTTACTAGACAATGTTGGTTTCCCCACTGTAGGTAACATTTTTTGCACCAGTTTCCCCATCTGGGGTGGTTAGTTTTTTGCCTTTTTGAACTCTAATCCCTCCGGAATTGGCTACCATAGTAATTCCAAAGACAAACTTCGACCTATACACTATGTTTTATATTAATAGATTAATTCAATTTAGAAAAAAAAATATATTATATTCAATAAGTAAAAATTTTCAAATTAATCACATTACGTTTATTTAATCCAAATTACCTCTAGTCCAAATAACCACTTAATGTGAATTTTCAAGCTTCTTTATCCAGTGGTAATGAAAGACTTCAAAGCCCAACCAACTACCATCAACATGCACTTTGGGCCCTTCAAACTATGAGTGAAAGTTCATGCATTAGTCTTCATGGTAAGAAGTGTATTCTTGTTCATATGATCTCATCAAAATAAATAGTGGCAAGCTCGATGTGTTGCAATTTCACTTTTGAAATCCGCACGGCTTTTTTTTACCTTATAACCTTCCAGCAAACTAAATATTAATTTATTTTTAATTTCGTGATTTTTTTTCTAATTTTCGGCAATTCTTTTTTTGTCCTTTATTATAAATATGCTCTTTACATTCAGCAATGTAATAATTATCTTTATCAACTATCTTTTTATAAAATTTATACAAATCACCGATAGAAAGTGTTATGAAATATCTAATTTTCTTCATTTTCAATTTAGAATCTCTAAAAAAAACTAATTTTCTAAAATACATACAAAATATTCTTTTTAATAAACTTTTCACTCTTCCTTTTAACATCAGCTTATGTTTATGTCTCCTATTCTTTGCAATTGTTGTTTGTGTTTTCTCATGAACCCGACTTCATGAGTCCACCAAAAGATTCGGCATTTGTACTCTTTTTACTCGTTTTACTTGTGAATTACACTTTTATTCATCTTTTTATTAACAATATGAAATGGGGTTTTCCTTAGGGGTACATTTCCTGAATTATTAGGTATAAGTTTAGCTGTCTAAAAACTAAATTTCATTCCGTTGCCCTTTTATCGAACAAGACAGTCATTAACAACCATAGTTTATTCATATCAATTAGCTATATCTAGAGTATGGGGTAGGCATGAAATCCTCTCCACGTTTAATTCCAGCATGGATATTTTAGTATATTTTTTCCCACAATGTTCTCTAAAAATGTCCAATGAACTTGATGTCATTGTTTAATGTTAAACGAGTCATTTTAGAAAAAAACCAACCCAAAAAAAAGAACCAGTACCTTGTTGCCTCATTAGCATGATGAACACAAAATCCACGCCAATGTCTTCCCAAAGTGTTTTCATAGTGGAAAATGGCGTTTTCATTAGAAAATGGCATGGTACAACCTAGTATTTTGACTTTTGCCCTTTGTATGAAAAACCTAATATTTTTTTTTTTGCCCTTTGTAGGTTGACAAATTATGCTTTCTTCACGTTTAGTCATTCTTGGCTTATAATTCTCCATCACTAATGCGATAATCTTATCGATAGTCGGAAGTTTACTTAATCCTCCATTAGCAAGTTGTATAATAATATTTTTCCACATGGTTCCCTTGGGTATACACAGTTGATGGTTTTAAATAAAAATGCATCTTGAACAAGAAGTTTAAAGGTGGAGTTTGATCACGTTTCCATGATTCCATATTGCCTACAAGTCCTCTATTTTGACCATATTTTGCTATGATAATATATAACATCTCGATTTAAATAAACTTATTTTACATCATTTTTATTACATTTAAATTTATTTTGATCAATAAACCACTTCCTTAAGGCATTTTACTCTAATTTTTAGAATTTCATAAAAAAATGTATTAATTGTGAATCTAGTTTACCATATTTTTATTAAAAATTAGCAATTTTTGTAATTGCTCATTCATTTGGATATTTACACGGAAGCTGGGAAAAAATGGTTACATGGATTTGGTCACCCTTGAACTTGATATGGTTAATTCCCCGTGGTTTCACAAATAATTACACTTAGAATTATGGTGAACCTTGCTAGCCTGCTTGCTAAAACACAAAAATTGTGAAGAATTTCACTCATATCTGAGATGTCCCATGGTTTTGGCCATGGAAAAAGTTTAAATTCATCTAAAATATATTAATATCTTGTTAGACACAAAGAGGTTTTTCAATAATTTGTTTCAAATTCTGTGTATAAAAGAAAAGCTAGTGAAAATTTCTATACAACTTTACTAATACTCGTAAACTTCATCATTGTAGTTTTGATTTAAGCTTCATTATTAGCAATGTGAGTTTTCAATAGCTAGTATCCTTTGACGTATGAGTTAAAGCATGGAGGGCCTTCATTGTCTCTATGTGTACTTCTTTTCATTGTAGTTTTGATTTAAGCTTCATTATCAGTGATGTGAGTTTTTAATAGCTAGTATCCTTTGACGTACAAGTTAGAGCATGGAGGGCCTTCATTATCTCTATGTGTACTTATTTTCATTGTTGTTCATATTTGTAGATGTTGGTACATATTTTTGTGTATTTTTCTTTCATGTTTATACATAATTATGCAAACATGTAGTTACTTTCATAAGCTTTGAACTATCTTGTCCATATCATGCTTTTTCTTGTCCATACTTGTTCATAATTCCCTTATTACTTTATTATTCAATATAGTTTCATTATTGTTCATAAGTATGTTTATTATACATTAGGAAATGCTATTGAAATAAAACTTAATGATACATAGGTAAAAGATTAGGAGAGTCTATTTGTCAAGAAAATACCCTAAGTCATGCATATCTTATCAAACTAGGCTTCATCAAGCATTGTAGTTCCTTCTTTCCATATATTAGTAAATGTTTTGAGAAACAAGCTTATTGATGAGTTGGGTAAAATATTAGAAGATTCCATCCATTGGGAAAAAACCCAATGCATGAAAATTCCACCAAAATAGACTTACTCAAGCATTATTTCCATTTATGAGTATTTCCTTTTATTTTAGTACTTCAAATCAACCATAATTATAAGTACAAGAGTAAGGAGTCAACCATTGTCATCCTTTGAAAACAAAAAAACTACAAGTAGTGGGACACTAGTGCATACTTATCCTCCAAAATATTTTAAGTGAGTTGTGTGTTTTTACTTTCAAGAAGTGTGATTAGTTTCTTTCAGTTGTTTGGGTTGTTAAATTATCATTTTGTTTCATGCTTTCTTGATTTTATCAATTTAATATTTTTATATTTTAATCTGTTAAATTTCTTATTAGTTAACTAAAGCAACCCAACTCTAATATTTAGGGAAAATAATAATTTTATATTTCTTAACATGACAATAAATATAAGCCTAACTCTCTACATGCAATCATGTTATTCTAATTTTACAAAGAACCAAATTGATTAAAATATCATGTTCTAATTTATGCCAATAAAGTAACTTGAATTTTTTGGCATCATTGTCAACTAAACACATTTTTAGTTTCTTGAAGTTTTTCATTTATTGTTTCAAAATATAGCTATTTAGGACCTATAGGAGTTTGCATGGTAAGACGATATCTAAGAACCTATGCATTCACTTTAGCTAAGTCTTCGCAAATACTAGTCATGTTTATATATGAAATTTTGAATTAGATTAAGTTTCTAATTATGTTTATGTATGCATTCTTATATTAGACCTAGGGATAAAAAAGGTATATACATAAAACAAAACCCACTACTAACCAACCTATAGTGGTACCAATTTCAGCTAAAATTGAAAATTAATTAGAAGAAAAAACTACATTGAGTGTGGAAAGAATAACTATAGAAGAATTGGAACAAAAATAATCTACATGAAAATGTTGACGCTTGTAAAAAGACAAAAATTATTGGCTCAACAAGAAAAGAAGAAATAATTACAACCAGAAACATCCTCCATCAAAAAACCAAAGGTAGGACAAGAAAAACCAAGGAAATCAATTCCTCAACCAATCCTTGAAGAACTGGGAACAACTAAGAAAGAACAAATTCACTTGCCTATTTGAAAAAATTAGAGGGTGATTTTGACTGGAATAAAGAACTTTTAAATTCGTTTGAAGGAGAAATGGAAGATGTAAATGGCGAAAAAAAAACAAAGAAAAAGAAGAATGAGAAAGGAAAAGGGAAATACAAGAAGAATGGGAACGAATTTAAAGAAAAAGAGAAAGAAAAATGAAGGTGGATCATGATGGGAGAGGATCAAATGTACAAGGAAGAAGATATGTAGCTAAAGAAGAGGAACACAAAGACAAAACTACTTTGGATTTCCCATCCTAGATGCACTTGCAATCTTGGGAACAAGGTAAAAAAGAAGAATATTCCTCCTTATGTTCATCCAATCTTCTATGTTATGTCTATTGAATACCTTAATGTTTTCCTATTTGAATTTTATAGTTTATGGTGCACATATGAATACAAAAGTGATCCACAAAAAATTTGTCTATTCCCTTCTACTTTAAAAGGTTTTGCATTGAAATTATTTATGGGATTAGGAGAATCCATATGAGAAAAACATTTTGAGAAAATATCAACCTTATTATGGATTCTAAAACTTATCAAGAATACATTTTTAGGATGATTCAACAAGGGTATGAAAATACAAAAGATGTGTTAGTGATATTTACATATAATCTAAATAACTCTAAGCAAAGTAGCCTAAGTCTTGAGTTTACCCAAACAATTTTCTTAAAAAGAATCTAGGATGATAATATATATGTCCTTAATCTTATGGGGGAAGGTGATATTTCTTTTTTACCTTATGATAAAATTACTGAATTATGCATGGAATACTCAAGAAGAAGAGCTAAATCTGGTAAGGGACAACAAGATTCTCTCTGAAAAGTGACCAAGTTAGCTTTAGGAGTTACAAAAGAAAAACTTAGAAATCTTAGAAAATTTTAAAATTTATCTCTTAAATACTCTTGGTTCTCAAATTGATATATATTAAATGATAAAATGAGGGAAGATGAATAGATTTAACTATTATCAATATTTTTCCCTCATTGTAGAAATAAATATCATTTATGTCAATCTCCTTTGGATAGTATTGAAATTTGTGGAATATATTAGGAAAAACACTAAACGAACATTTGTCCAACAATATCATATTTAGAGAACAGATATAAAAGAGAAGGTGAGATATCAAAGCCAATCTACAATTTTACATCACCAAGAAGGCCTTGGCAACCTTTAACCACAAGTATGTCTCAAGACCCAACTCAAAAATTTCCTCAATATACTCAATATCGTATAAAAAATGCATGGAATGCTCTTATGCATTTGTAGGTTTAGCCTTATCAACAATTCCAAAACTATTCTTATCAACAAGGTTGGCGAGAACAAGCTTATAGAAACCAACCTCCTTAAACCCTCAACAACCTTATCAGTCATTATACCCTGCACACTCATACCAACAACAACATTCCCCTTTTCATCAAATATAAAAACTACATAATCCTTATGTTCAACAACAATTTCTTGTACCAAAAATAATCCAAATTCAATATCTAACCAACCTCAACCTAAACCTACACAACTAGCATCCCAGCCAATGGAAAATCCTAATAGAAAAGTGGAAAAACTAATATCCAACATTGAGGAAGGAACACTTTCCACCTATGTAAATGTCTATGTTGAAAATATCCACTTAAGATCAGGAAACATTTTACAAAAGGAATATTCCATAATCATAGAAGAACAAGAAAAGGAAATTGAGTAAATTCCTTAAAAAAATGGCATAAATGAGTTACACAAAAGCACAAAATCTTGGTAGGATCAACCATTGGAAAACAAATCATCTCCTTTTCAAGAGATGTTGATTTTGGAAAATCTAGTGGTCCCTCTTGAGTGTGATTTCTTAAATCAACTTAATAATATTTTGTTAAAAATATTTTATTGTGAGGTACTAAGGAAATACCATTCATGCAAAAACAATTGGGGAACCTTGTTTTAAGAAATATGGTAGAAGAAAAAAATACTTTCCTACAATCCATGTTATTGGAAACTTGGCTAGCCTAATGTAAAAAAAAATTGAAACTGGAAAATAGGTTGATCCTCAAATACCTATGGTAACAATTACTATCAACAACATTTGAATTCCAATTACATTAATTAACTTAAATACATCTATTAATGTGATGATTATGCATACAATCCAATGTTTAAACTTACATATATTTTTTACCAAAACTTACAAATATTGAATTGGCCAAACAAGAAGGTGTAATTGAATATCTTATAGTCTCCTTTAATTTATAATATTATCCAATAAACTTCTTATTTCTATAAAATAAATTAATTTGGGTGGACATCCCCACATCCTCAAAGACCATGATTGGCTAAATTTGATCCATTCAATAACTTTAGATAAAGAAAAATGAAAATTTCAAAGGGAAGTAAAAGTACACAAATTACATGATATCCCTAAGCTAAACCAATTAATTAATTAGAAAAAGTATCATGCCTTAAAGAAACAAACTCAGAGGAAGAAGTAATTCTACATATATTCACTAATAATCAAGCTATTTATTTTAGGGATGCAATAAATGAAATTTTTTTATATTATTTTATTTCTAATCCAGATATTGCTAAACAATTAAAAGAAACATAGTATATGGCTAAAAATGATATGTTAGAACAAAGTCTTAAAGAAGATTGTACAACCTCAATGCTGATCCCTACCTTTGAAAACCTCACAAGTTTCTTCTTTCAATCCTCACATCAAGATTATGAATTTTTTTTAAGAGAGCATGCTTTTTTAAGACATACAAAATGTAGTGGAGATTCATTCTTGCAAAAAAAGGAGTGTATTATTGCATATCACTATAATGATCCACAGAAGGCTCATGTGATATATCAATATTAAATTCATAAAGAATAAATACAAAAGAAATAAATTATCATGCATGTATTGATGATATGCTAGAAATTTTTATTGTGTTAATATTTTTAGACTGTGGAAATATAATGTCTATTAAATTCATCTAGTTGTTTCTCAACATGTAATGGTGAAATATCTTGCAAAGTATGGTCAAAAAGTAAAACAGAGGAACCTTATTTTAAACTTTTTCAAGATTTGACGAAAATAATTGAAAACATAAAAGACATTGGATATCCTTCTTTGCACGTGCACAAAAAAGGTTCCTTGTAGAAACATATAGTTTTTAAAATCCTCTTACCCATCCTTGTGCCCTACTTGATTGTCGTGCTAAAATTTACATGTACATTCTCCCAAATCCTCTTACCCCTCCATTGTTTATAAGACCTTGAAGCATATTCCTTGTTCTCTAAATCTACTAAAACCTATATCTCTTGATTGATTTTTGTTTCCTTATCAACAATTTCTCTTCTTATACTTCTCATCCCACATTTCTTCCACTTTTTTTTGGAATTATGAAATTCTATGTAGTTATGATGAGTGCTTCCTATAAGAAAGTTCTTCTTACTATTGTTTTCTTGTAATTTTAGCTACACATTTTAAAACGCTAAATGATATGGTGATTCTAATCAAGAAAAAGTTTTCCAACTAATTTGATCGTGTATAGTAGGCTTTCAAATATTAAAATACTTAAAAAATAATTGAATAGGTCCTTTTTGTATCATGGAGTGTGTATTTATGTATTATATGACTTTTTAGTCACAAATTATCTTATATCACTAAGTTTGTATAAATTTATAGATATAGATTTTCTTTTCTCTCATGAGATAGACTTGGCCCTTCAATTTGGACCTTGGTAATCACTAGCTTGACTTTTTAAGAATATCTCATTCTCTCAAATTCAAAAGATTATCCATATCATTTAGTTAGTAATAATTATCTCTAAAATATGTATTTAGACTTCCTATATAAGTATTTAAACTTTAATTTCTATTAATATTTAGTTCAACAACCTTGAAAATTTTTATACAATATATTTTTCATCAACTTTTCTAGATATTCATCCTCTTCTCATTTTTGAGCCAGTCTCTTTGGATTCTTTAGTAAAATATTCAATTATTCTAATTTTGTTCCTAACGCTTAGTCTTTTTTAATCACTTAAATATTTTTTATTCTCTTCTAACAATCCATTTTACACATTTCTTTGTCCTTATTTCTGAATCATTAAAAAAAATGACATATCATTTTGAAATCATTGTATATGGTTGGATGGTTGTGCAAGCCAGTTCAAGTCAACATACAATTTTTATTGGTTAATTCAGCTACACAAGAAGACAAATGTTCAACATACTTGGAGCTGTTTTGAAACAGAACATGGAAAGAGTGAGCATGATGGTGCAATTTCTTGTGTGAAGTGAGCACTTAGGAGGTCCCAATTGATTCATGATGCAGGTCGACTCAAATCATCACTAGAGGTGGTCAACTTGTGCAGATCCCATTTATGACATGAAGGTCACAAATCTATTAGGGATCTGTGCATGTTCTTCTAGAATGTTGAACTTGGTAATGTGCATATATCCATTCCTTGGTATTGTAATACTATAGAAGGAACAACAAAATTAAACTCAATGCAGAGTAAAGACATGGGGGAAATATTTTTTATTGAGACAAGAAAACTCACATGTTTTTATGAGTTTTTTATTGGTGTTGATGGATGTGGAATTGATCACCGTGAAAAACATGGGTATGTGAAAATATGGAAATATGTCCCTCTTAATCCAAAGGGGCCTCATCCAATCCCTACATGGCAAGATATGTACAATGAAGTGGATATTATTTCACTTGATCATGATAGAGTCTTTGTTGTTGTAAGGGAAGGTATGTGGCTTGTCTATCATTAATGATTTCATATATAAATTGAAATATTGAATGGATTTAACTAATACATATTTTGTATTTTGGTTGTAGATGATATTTTTGTTATCACTTTCCCCTTAGGAAATGAAGAGAATGTGGCCTACTATTTGAGGTGATCCACGGAAGTCAAAAGTAGGTTGGTGCGACCGTGTAAAGATTGACAATTCACATATGAAATTGGTGACATAGTTGTGACGGGTCATTTGTTGAAAAGGTTAAAAATAAGGATGTGTAGAAATTATGATGTAGATTTGCAACTACTCATGAAATTTTAATAAAAATCACAAGACAAAAACCTACTCTATTGCTCTATGGAAATCAATTCACAATATAGAACATCAATCACAAACTTCAAATGAGAAATAACACACATGCACATAGTAAGTTTTATGGGGAAAGATATCTTCTAAAAACCCCAATTCTCACTTGCATTAATCTGATGAACATAGATGTATTACAATTGTTTTACTCAATTGAGCACAACCTACAGGTGAATAACCTATCTCTCTACTCACTGAGAAGCTCTAAATGAGACTTAGTCAATTTCTTCCTCTGCTTGAGCCCTTATTTCCTTGCATAGTTCCTTATGAAATTAGGAACCTATTATTTAGAAAAATCCTCATATTGATTGCATAATTACCAAGGTTTATCATTTGACTACATGCAACACCTGTACACTTAAGACTAGTCTACAAATGATGTTACACTACCTTGGAATCTCCACCACAACTGGGGAACTCAAATTCTCTACATGCACTAGCTATTTTGGGTTGTTTTATCAGTAAACTGGAACCATAAAGGATATGCGAGGATTTCTTGGGTTAATAGGGTATTATCGCAAGTTTGTTAAGGATTATGGGAGAATAGAAACACCTCTAACAACATTAATGAGGAAAGATAAATTTTCTTGGAATCCAGAAGAAACTAAGGCCTTTGAACATCTTAAAGAGGCAATGTTCCAAGCATCTGTTTTAGCTATGCCAAACTTCACAAAAACCTTTATTGTGGAATGTGATGCCTCGAGAAATGGAATTGGTATTGTTTTAATTCAAGAAGGAAGACCCTGTGCTTTTGAAATTTGTCCAATCAAATGAAAGTGTTTACAAATTCTTATTTATGAGAAGGAAATGTTAGCAATACTACATGCACTAAATAAATGGTGACCTTACATAATGGGAAGACACTTCAAGGTAAAAACACATCATGATAGTCTTAAATACTTTTGGAACAAATATTATATTCAGAAGAGAAACAAAAATGGGTCACAAATATGTTGGGTTATGACTTTGAAATCATCTACAAACAAGGGAAGCTAAATGTTGTTGCAACTACACTCTGAAGAAAGGATGGGGATGTGGAAGAATTTCTTTGTGCCATTTCTATTATCCAACCAGATTGGATAACCGAAGTAAGGGAGGAATGGAATAATGACGAAGAAGTATGGACACTCATTCAAAAGTTGCAGCAAGATCCCAATACATCTTATACATTTAGTTGGAAAAATTATTCATTATGGTACAAATATTTCTTATATATTTGTAAGAATTCCCAACTAAAACAAAATATTATTTTGGAATATCACACCTCTCCATTAGGAGGACACTCGGGATTTTTAAAAACTTACCATAGGGTCAAGAAATAATTTTTGTGGGAAGGCCTTAAATATGATATTCAAAAGTTTGTGGCATAATGTTTGGTCTGCCAACAAAATAAATTTGAGACAATTAAGACCCTGGGTCTGCTACAACATTTATCCATTCCAATTCAATGTTGGGAGGAGGTTTCAATGGATTTTATCGCAATTTTACCCAATTATGAAGGAAAGAGTGTCACCGTCATGGTATTTGATAGAATTACCAAGTATGCACACTTTTGTGCATTATCTCGTCCATTTAAACCCAACATAACTTCTACTGCATTTATGGAGAAAATTCAAAAGCTACATGGAAAGCCAAATATTATTGTAAGCAACATAGATCCAATTTTCACTGGAAATATTTGGACGGAAGTATTTTCTTGTTTGGGTGCTCAACTAACTCATAGTTCATCTTATCATCCTCAATCTGATGGGAAAACTGAGATGGTGAACAAATGTTTGGAAGGATATTTTTTTTTGGTTTGTATATGATAAAAAAACACAATGGGTTAAGTGGTTACCTCTCATTGAATGGTGGTATAACACTTCCTTCCATACTGCAACAAAAATGACCCCATTTATGAAACTTTATGGATATCATCCACTATCCGTCACATCATCTTTCAGAGAAAATTCTAAGGTTCAATTAGTGGAAGATCACATCTAGCATCAACAATAAGTTCTCTAAATATTAAAGGATAAACTCTCTTTGGCACAGAATCGAATGAAACAACATGCAGATCAACATCATAGTGAAAGAATTTTTGATGTAGGAAACAGGGTATTTTTACAGCTACAACCATAAAAAAAATGTCCCTCAAGCAAGCTAAGTAGGATGATAAATTATCACCAAAGTACTATGGCCCTTACAAGATATTGCAAAATATTAGTACTATGGCATACAAATTGGAACTTCCTGCATCTTCTCGAGTGCACCGAGTTTTCCATGTTTCATGCTTAAAGAAGGTTATAGGTGACAATATACCAGTTCAAAAAATATTTCCATAACTTGACAAGGAAGGAAAAATCATATTGGAACCTGAAACATTCATGGAAACAAGGACTCGACAGTTACAAAATAAATAAATTTCAAAGTATCTCATCAAGTGGAAGAACTTACTCGTTGAAGATTCCACATGGGAGGATGCGAATTTTATACAAAAGCATCCATAGCTACTCAAGCATTGAGGACAACACTTTTTGAAGAAGAGAGACATGTTAGATCCCTATAATACTAATTTATCCCCTTATTTTTATTGTTAGTGTGGCCCTATTATTGTTATTTTTGTGCCCATGTAGTCCCCATATTGTTATTATTGTGTCCCATAGAAGCCCACTATTGTTATTGTTGTGCCCTTACATTATTATTGTTATGTAGGCTCTGATTATATTGCGACCCCTTAGACTCCTATATATAGAAAGTAGGTTTTTTCATTTGAATCATCCAAGAATTGTTCATTTGAGTATTTTAAGGGAGGTTTCCCCATCGAAGTGGATAATTTTTAAGTCGTTGATCTATATTTTCTTATATTTTGTGAGCTGGTTGAATAACATTGACCCTAGGCCACAAAATCCTATATTGATAGTCCCAATACCTCATGATCCATTGAAATAATCTCTCACTCACTCTCAATAGTGGATTATCCACAAACTTAAGTAACCCATACCAAGCTAGAGCCCCTTTCAACACCTAATACCCCTAAACCTATGTGTGGATTTCCATGAACTCTTTCTCCCTCTATAGCTCTTTGAACCCTTACATTCCCACAAAATACCACATTTTTTCAGTCATGTATCACCATTATAATCAAAATTTGGCTCACTAACCATTAATTCTCCCTTTTAGATCCACATACCAAGTTCTCGCTCCAAAATATAATTTTAACCAATGTAAAATAAAACTATGTTTCCTACATTATCCAACATAGCTATAGGGAATTTTACTACAATCCCCAGATAGAAATAGGAACCCATACTTGTGTTGGACATAAAAGTTGGCAAGGAGGTCCCCTAAGGCCATACAAGAAATAATCTCAAAAATCAACCACTAATAATGAAAATTAAGGTAGGGAAACCAACTTGAAAGTAACAAATACTGATTCTAATGGTCGTTTTGTCCACAATGAGGTCACAAAAATTTAGGGTCTTCTCTTCCTCTCTAAATTTCAACCTTCACAAGTGCACAAATGACTTATATTTTAGAGGGGAAGTCTCTTTTATAGAAAACCATATTTTTTTTAGCCATTATGTGCTTATATAGACTCCAATTGGCACCATATACACCATTAGAATCATAGCTTTCATCCTTTCAAAAGGGTGTTCTCATATTTTTTTATTTTTATTTTACCTAGAAGTTATTTTTCTAAGAAGCATTAAATAAAGTTCTTATTTTCTATGAATTCTACTTGTCTATCCTGCTTACTTGGGACCCACTTTCTCTCATAATTGTTGACTTATGATTATAATTTCACCATGTATAACCATATTTATCCATGGATATGGGTCTCTATTAAAACATAGCACTTCCCCTTGGTTAATTGCATTTTCCTTCCATTCCCCACGAATTGCCTACAAGGACCCACACACTTTGGTAAACGGATCAACCTATTCATCTTTTGCATTTTATGTCTATCAAGTGATAAAACCTTTCCTCCATGGGTGCCCTAGGATAATCATGACCATTGTTGAATTTTGACATGCATACCATTAATTCATGTAGGATTGGGAGTTTGGATAGTCTACATACTTTAGTTAGAGCCACATTCATTTCTTTACATCGTGTTTACAGCCCATTTACACTCAAATTCCCCTCATTTTTTTCTTGATATATACCAAGAGGACCTTGCGCTTCTCAATAATTTGGCTTATTTTATGGCAACTTCATTTCGTTTCCTTTATGTCCAATGGATTATGTTCAATTTCACATTGTTTTTTGTTATAGTTTTGTTGTAGTTGCTACAACCACCCTCCAAAATTTTTCCCATGCTTAGATTTTAGAGCCTCCCTTCTATTCATAAGAGCTCATCAATCACTGTCACCAAGTATTCATGCTATGTTAAAGAATTATCATTACATGCAGTGATTTTTATGCATTTTTTTAATCCTAATTTGACACTTTTCAAACACAAGCCATCTCATGCCTTGACCTTGTAGCATTGTCGGAATTCCCTTTAGAAATTGTGCAATCTTGGAAGGCAGGCTAGCCTTGAGAGTTTGAATTACACATTCCTAAGAGGAAAGCCAACCTTGAGCTCATAAACCATGCAATCCTAAGAGGCAGGCTAGCCTTGAGCTTAGAAATTGCACAAAAGCTTCCCCTATCCTCAGAAACTATGCAGTTCACTAGGCCAAGGAGTTTCCCAATCCCTTGTGGTTGAGAATTTCGCAATCCTTCTTGGCAATGTGAAGGGCCAGTTTCTAAAAAAAGAAAAAAAAAGTAAAAAAAGAAAACGAAGAAAAAAATGAAAAAAGAAATCCCTAGAAAATAGGGAGTGGAAAACTAGTTTCCCGGAGGGTGGCAAAAATTGTTATTTTTTTACTTTCCTCCAAATGTCGCTTTTGACTTGATTATACGCATGTGCGTCATAAACCCTATAATAGCCTAGATCTATATAATATTTTCCCCTAGATCTCATTTTCACACTCTATCTTGGATCTCTAGCCTTCCAAAGGAGATCAAGGAACATTCGATTGTGTTTCCAGCGTTTTTTTGGGTAAGTGTTACACAATATTTTGTCACTATCCCTACAATCCCTCGTCCCTCACATTGGAGGACTATTCCTGTGACCTGTGAGCAGTAACATGTCCTGAAAACACCTTCATAACATCCTCTTGTCTGAGGATAAAAATTATCCTGAAGAACATTTCCTCTGGAAAACCCTAAAAACAGGTGTTTTAGCCTTGGTGTGACTAGTCAGTTCATCCCTTGTGCCAATGGGGGAAATCCACACTAGAGGGCGTGCTAATTGGTGCACTGTCCCTATGTCTCACTCGCGCCAAGCCCATTAAGGAATGTCTTTTAAAAATAAATGGCGGAAGTTTGGTTCTAACAAACTACAGAATGAATCATCAGAAGGAGTTGAGTGGTTTGGCTCCGGATCTCCATGTATAGGAAGTGGTTTTCCACCTCTCATGGAACCTTCCTAAGAGATAGGGCCTATCCCATGATTATAGGGATCCCAACTTCCCTTCCTCCATCTATAAAAGCTTGCCCTCTCCATTAGCAAGCTAGCTGAACTTGTAGGAGGAAAACTATAGCCGAGAAACTATTGAAGCAGAGCCGAGAAGAACCCCATAAGAGAGAGCTTTGTCCAAATTCCCAACAGGCTTCATTGAGACGAGCTCCGCTGCAAGCCCTGCCGAAGGAAGATCATAGCGTCAAAGCATTTGGTTGTAATCTCCCTTTTTGTCATCATTAATATAAGCGACTCTGATTTTGGTTCCATTCATGTGTTTACTCTTTTATGAAATGCAATGAATTATATCCTCTCTGACTGATATATAGTTACATGCTTTAAGTATTACGTTGTATGTCGTAACATATCTTTGACCACGGTTTTCTGTCATAGATTATGGTTGCACATGGCTAATCATGATCCCCATGTTGATTATGGTTAACAATGTTCAACGAAAATGTTAAACCATGTTGCCCATGGTTGAACACACTTAACCATACTAACCACACAAAATATTATTGAAAATGGTTTGGCCATGTTTAACATTATTTTATCATGGTTTCCCAAGTTGTCTACAGTGTACCACGGTTGATTATTGCTAACTAAGGATGACTATTTTTTATTATGGCTAACATATGATGGGTTGTTCTTGACTATGGTTAAGTAAGTCTAATGATTTATTGTGTTTGATCATGGTTAAAAAGGGTCAACTATGGTTGACAATGGTTTATGATGATTAACCATGGTTGACAAGGTTGATGAAGATTGACCATAGTTGACCAAGGGTTGATAATGATTGACCATAGGTGACCATGGTAGGCCATTGGTGAGAAGGATTAACAATGATCAATTATGGTTAAATATGGTGACCATTAATGACCATATTAACCCTAGTTGAGTATCGTTGCATTGGTTTGAGCATGGTTGACTATGGTTGAACTTCTTGTCCATGTTTGACCAGTGTCAACTTGTTTGACCATGGATGATATTATAAGAGCATGGTTGAAAATGGTCAAGTATGTTTGACTATGTGTGACCATGGTTGGAAACATTTGACAACAAATGAATATCGTTAAGTATTTTGACTATGCTTGAAAAAGCAGTTGGCCATGGATGCTCACGCATTATCATGGTGGCCATGGTTGACTATGGCGACCATGGTTACCCATTTTTGAGTTGTTTTTGTTGAATTTTTGTAGTTATGTTCGGTATTCATAATTGATATTTTAGCTTTCCAAATATAAGTAAGATATGGTCTTCATGTCAACTTTAAAAAGAAGGAATTTTGAATTTCTAATATTGATTTTTTGTCTCCAAAAACCTAAAGTCTGTCCTCAAGGAAGTCAGGTTAGAGAACCCCAAGGACACACCCTTTCGAGCTCATTATCCACTATCTAAAGAAAATTTTTCCCTCCTCCTCAAGCAAGCAACTCAAATATTCTATATACAATCGAAGGAGAAGGAGGAAAACCAAGTTGAAGAAGAACAAGACCCTAATATATGTGACATACCAAGCTTCATGGTTGGTCGAGACCCTAATCTCTGTGACATGCCAAGCTCTAAGGTAGACCAATTTTTGGGTAGAAGGACATAAGTCTTAGCAGATCAAATATTTAGGTAGAAGCATGCATGTCTGAGTAGACCAAATCTCTAGGCAAAAGGAAAAAAATTTGGACCAAGGTTATGTTACTTGTAAGTTTCCATTTATGTTTGATTCGAAGAATTAGATGTATTTACCATGTGTGGCCAGGGTTATGTTACTAGTAAGTTTCAATTTATGTTTGATTTGAAGAATTAGATGCATCTTTGTTGAACTAGTCATTATTCGGCAACAGATGGATAGTCGACAGAAGTCAACGAAAAATAAATGGAAGTTGGTGAACTCACTATAGTTTCTACGAATCCTTCATGTATACATTGAAATGTGTGGAAAGAAATCAGTATGTTTTTTTTGTTTCACGTATACTCTAATATGGTATCAGAGCAAGGGTCGTGAGGCTCGGTGGTGTGGAGTTCGCTCTGCTGGAGTTGCTAGCCTATGGTAACGGGAGCGAGTTTATATTTTTTTTTGGATTCGGTCTGTTGTCAATCATGGCTTGGATTATGTAAAGTTGTGGATCATGCCCCTGCTGTAAGACGACTATCACCATTAAGTAGTGGATCAGTCGAGGAAGAGCTACTTGATAGTGAGAAGAGATTGTGTTGCTAGCCAACCAAGAGTATCTGCGACGGGGTTGTATCTTCCATCCAAGGAGCATGTGTAAACCACCAGTCAACATGATTTGACAAAAATGCTTATTTCCTAGCCTATTATAGCCATAAATGCGCTGGGGAAGTAAATGCTCACTGTAGGATTAAATCAGATACACTATTCAGCAGTGGACATATACTGCCCCTGTGCATTTATGGCTGGATAGCCTGGGAAATAAGCCCCGCCTGCTTCGACTCCCAAATTATGGATTGATTGAACGAGGTCAGTGCCGACCGTTGAACATTATCGAGTTGTGTACCCGAGAAGTCATTTTTTTCAGATCAAACTGTAGAATAATTAAGTGAAGCCCATGTCGTAAGTCATCATCCCAACTTTGTGAGGTTAGCTTGAGTTTTTCCATCGAGTCAAAGTTATGAGTTGCATTGTCCACTTTAGTTTAAAAAAAAAACCTTGTGGTATAATTAAAGTTTAGGTTGTGGTATATTTAAATTTTACAGTAAGGAAAGGTTTTTTTGGGTGTTGCATGAAGTTTATTATGATGGGACTCTATTTACAATGATTAGTGATTATGGCATAAAGTTTTAGTTTGTGGAAAATAAATTTTGTGTGGTGTAAAGGTGAGATTAAAGGATAAAGAAGGATTCTAAAAGTGTGGTAAAGTAATATTAAAGAATTTGGGTGTTTTTTTTATTGTGAAAAAAATTATTTGTGCATGGTGTGAAAAAGGAGATATAAGGATTAAAAAGTTATTTTCTTAAAGGTTTTAATTGATTGAAAAATTACAATTTTTGAAAGTTCTTGATTGGAGAAAGAGAAATTTTGGTTTGTGATAGAGGTTTTAGAATGTCCACAATCTCCATTTTTTAGTTTATGTTTCGAGTTAGAAGACTCATCATTATCATCAAGTTTTGTCCTAATGATGAGTCGTGTTCTAGACTCAAAACGTAGACTAAAAAATGGAGACTTTGGACATTTCGAAACTTCTATCACAAAATCTACACCACAAAAACCTACAAATTGTTAGAAATTTTGTTATCATGTCAAATTTGTTGGTTGATACTTATTTGAATGAATCCACCAAACATGATGGAGGAAATTATGTGAATTTTAAATTCAAGTTGTTGACTATATTAGAGGGTTATAATTTTTGGTCCATTGTGAGTGGGGATGACCCCTAACCCAATTTTACAACTTCTATTCCAGATTGGGAGAAACGAGAGACAAAATAAAAGGTGTTGTTACGTATGTCCGTAAAGGACAACATTATTCCTCACATTAGAGATTGAAAGACATCCAAGGAAACGTGGAATATGATCAAGGGTTTTTATGAAACAAAAAATACAAACGAGATGTTGTTTTTGAATACTAAGCTTTTATCTCTAAAAATGGAAGCAAATGAAAATATAAGTGACTAGGAGCTCAAGTCTGAGCTAAGGAAAAAGCTCAAAATTGAAAGTGTTCAAAATCACTTGCAAACTGAAATACCAGATAGGCCTTGTCGATACAATCTTGGCGCCATGAACGACACTCAAATCTGACATCATATCTGAAAGTTATGCAAGTTTGAAGTTTTCAGTAAACTATAAAAAAATGAGTTGACCAAGTTTGACTTTCAAATTTTGAAAAATTAAAAAAGAAATATTCCAAGGAATATTCATGGAATATTCCCTGAAATATTCCATTCAAGCCAATCCAATTTTGACAAGTGGCAGAACTGGATTCGTTGGTGGATTGACTTTGGTTTTTGATGGACCAATGGGAGGCTGCCACGTGGCAGGTCCAAAGGCCGCCACGTGGCCCCAATATGTGGACAGTTTGGCGTTCCAAAATTTTTGTAAGTCCCATAGGTTTGAACCCCCGACCTCACGCCAACAAGTGGAGCGCTCTACCATTGAGCCACGACGATGTTTCTTAATTCATTTTCAAAACGCGTTGTTTTTATGGTTTGTATTAGTTTCCGCCAGAGGGAAAAGGGGCTAGCCCGGAGTACATAGAACCAGCGGTGAGAACTGGAGGGCTGAAGTCTTGGGAATAATATTTAACAATGGCTAAGGCCTAACCGTTAGCGTTAAATGCTCCAATGTGACTACCTCTTATGACATTAAACATTACAGTTCATACAGTTGTGGATAGAGTTATTTCTGCCAGCGGTTCATTCGGTCATGTGACCGCCCACCACCACAAAATTTAATTTAACAACCAGTGGTTCCGCTGGATTTGGGGTGGAGTCTGCCATTTCAGGAATTTTTCCATATTTTTCAACCCTATCTGCAGTTAACCCAATTTTAGTGGGGTTTTGACATGACATTGGGCAGAAGTTTGTTTCCGTTATAACTTCCTCCATATTGGACCAAATTGGATGAAATTTTGGTCAATTTTGGGTACTATAAAAATTATGAAGCCATTGGGATAGGGTCCAGAGGAATTATAGGTGTTCTACATCCATTTTTTCTTCAGGGAAGTTTTGAGAGCCATTAGGGCCATTGGGGAAATGGAGTTTTATTGAGTTGTATCTCACTGTTTGAGGTGAACCAAAAACCATTTTCGACTATTTTCCACCTTCTGAACCTAATGGAAGAGATTTCAGAACTATTTGAAGACTTATATAGCCTGAAAAACTTCATAGGAGTTCAAAGAACCATCAGGGCCCTGTTGAAGAAGGCACTATAATTGGTAATTTTTCACTATTTAATGAATATGGAAAGGAATTTTTAGAATTTTCATGTCTTCTCATTCTATATTTACAATTAGATTTGCCTATTGAGGCACTTTTAAACTTATATTAGCATTTTGGAGCATTTTAATATAATAGGACAAGCCAATTTGGGAGGCCTGGTCCAGCAGACGTAGCCCAGGAGGGGTGACCTGCTCACCAAATATCTAAGTCATGTTATGCTGAAGTTATTTTGCTGTGTATTTATAATTTAATATGTTAAAAAACAAACTTAATTAACATTCCCTCACACATAAAATCAGAAACATTTACCAAATACACTTTTTTTAACTTTAAAGACATGGATAACTTTTCAAACATTTAATTAAATGGAAATGGATACTTTGCATAGCGTTTACAACATTTCAAAATACTTCCACTTTAGATCAATAAGCAATTTCATATCTCGTGTCAAATATTTAAGTGATAAATTAGGAGATATTAGTGAAAAGGTATCTAGTATTCACTTAGTCACCATCATATTAAATGGCTTAGTGCAAGATTATCAAATTTTTGTTTCAATTATTTCAACTAGAGAGAAGTCCCCTACATTTGATGAATTCACAAGAATTTTTCTACTGGAGGAGGAATGGATGAAGAGTTTTAATTTGGGCTCTAGTAGTTTAGATTTGGAATTGGTAGCCAAGGGTAAACAACCATATAGAGGCATGCCATGGGACAATAAAAAAGGCGGAAAGTTTCAAGAAAAACATAAAGGTATGACACAATCTAAATTTCCAACTCATGATAAGAGAAATGATGGTTGTTATTATTGTGGTAAACCTCATTATCACTCTAAAGGTTTCTATAAGTGAAAATATAATGATTCCAGACAAAGAAACATAAGGCATAATGGAAATTTTGTGAACAAATACACCTCAATCAGTGATGGATTTAAACATATTAATTTTTTGTTTCTAATGTGGCATTTTATATGGAAACAAAAGATGTGAATGCTTGGTTCATTGATTATGGTGGATCACTTAATATAGATTGTAATAAGGATTGGTTTGATGAATATTATGAAAACATTGATGGAACATATGTTTACATAGGAGATAAAAGATCGCTAAAAGTTCAAGGTTATGGAATAATAGGTGTGAATTTTCTTGATGGATAAGAGAAATAGATCCATAATGTGATGTATGTTCCTTGTATCAAAACGAATTTAATTTATGTTCTACTATTGTTGACCAATGTTTGAACGTGTAATTTGTTAAATCACAGGGTGTTGTGAAATACATGCAAGATCACTACAAGGTTATTTCCATAGATACAAGAATTGGATGGTTGTATAAGTTGGATGTGACTAAGAAAAATTGTCAAGCATTGGGATCTAAAACAATGTCAACAGTATAATTATGGCATCAAAGGTATGGGCATCGAAATCACTATGATTTAATTTTACTTCAAAAATACAATGGTTTAAGGTCTTCCTATTATTAAGAATGATCATGTTGAATGTGAAGCATGTGTACTTGGAAAGCATCATGGGGAGGAATTTCCTATACATAAAGAAAAAAGGCAGAGGGAAATACTTGAATTAATTCATACTGATGTATGTGGACCTATGCAAACTAGATCTCTTGGTGGTGCATGGTATTTTCTTCTTCTTGTTGATGATAGATCTAGATATACATGGGTCTATTTCATAAGAAACAAGAGTGATTTTTTTTAGTACTTTAAAGTGTTCAAGAGTATGGTGGAAAAAAATAAGAAAGTGGATCAAAATATTGAGATTTGATCAAGGGGGAGAATATAAATCAAGATGATTTAATAAATTTTGTAAAATCAATGGCATTCTACAATAATTTACGGTGCCACATACAGCTCGGCAAAATGGAGTTGCTAAGAGGGAAAATAGAACACTAGTAGAATGTGTACATAGTATGCTTCAATGTAAAAACATTTCTAATGATTTTTGGGTTGTAGCCATTAATACTGTTGTTTATTTTAAAAATAGGATTTCAACCAAAATTTTAGAGCTTAAAACACCTTTTGAAGCATTTTATGGTACAAACCAAAAGTGACTCATTTAAGAGTTTTTGGTTGCAATGAATTTGCTCATATTCCAAAATATGAAAGAAGAAAACTTGATGCAAAGTCAATTAAGTGCATATTTATTGGTTATTTTGACAATAAAAAAATATACAAGTTGTTTGATCTTAGTTATTACGTATTGTTTGCAAGTAGGGATGTGGTATTTCATGAGAATGCATATGAATGTGACAAAATGAATAATACTCATGTATGGCATGATATGGATGATTATTCAAAATAGATACAAGTGTTGAATAGCAACAGTAACAGGTACACATTCAAGAGCAAGGAGCATCAAACAGTCATGACACTCCAAGAAGAGGAGACGAGACTTCTCAAAGTAGAAAGAAAGATGAAACCAATAAAACTCCAAGAAGGTCATCACGTCAAAGTCATGTATCTATAAGGTATACATATTATGCATTAATGTCTCTTGTTATGAATGTTGTAGAACCTTCAATCTATGAGGAAGCTAAAGAATAAGAATAATGAAGAGATACAATGAATGAGAAATACAATTCTATAATGAAGAATGACACATGGGAATTAATAGAATTGCCTAAAAATAAAGTTCCCATAGGATGAAATGGTTGTATAAATCGAAGTTTAATGTTGATGGAGGTGTTGATAAGTATAAGACTAGATTGGTTGCAAAAGGATATTCACAAAAAGAGGGAATTGATTATGAATTTACTTTTTCACATATAGCTAAGTTGAAAATAATTAGAATCATGATTGCATTAGCTACAAAAATAATTGGAAAATGCATAAACTAGATGTCAAATCTACATTTTTGAATGGTGAGTTAAAAGAAGAAGTTTATTTGGTTTAGCTTGAAGGGTTTGTAAAACAGGAACATAAACATCTATTTTGGAGGTTAAATAATCCTTTATATGGTTTGACACATGAAGCAAGATCTTGGTACGTAAAAATTGATTCTTTATTTTATGAGAAGCAAAAATGATCCTAACTTATATATCAAGAAAGATGAATATGGGGATGTTGCTTTGATATATGTATGTGCTGGTGATCTTATCATAAAAGGAAATGCATCAAATTTAATTGAAGAAATTATAAGTCAGTTGTCACAAGTATTTGAGATGAATGACCTTGGTGAATTGCGTTATTGTTTAGGTCTTGAAGTTTGGAAGGAATCTGGAAAGACACTAATCATACAAATAAAATATATAAGGGAAATACTTAAAAGGTTCAATATGATTGAATGCAAGGCAATATCTACTCCTTTAGAACAGAATGTTAAATTATACAGTGATCATGGAACCAAAGAGGTGAATGGGACCTTGTTTCGTCAACTGGTGGGAATTATGAACAACCTCATCACTACTAGGCTAGATATAGCATATTCTATCATCATACTTAGTCAATTAATGGCTAAGCCTTGTGAAAGACACTGGAAATCAACAAAGAAAACCCTTCAATATTTGAAAGGAACACTTAATTTTGGTATTATTTACACTAATGAATTTGATATTGAGTTGGAAGGTTATTCTGATTCTGACTGCACTGGAAATCCAGATGACATGAAAAATTCTACTTGATACGTGTTCAATATGGGTTCAGGACAAATATCATGGAGCAGCAAGAAACAACCAATTGTTTCCTTTTCATCCACTGAAGCTGAGTATAAAGCATTATGCAGTGTTACCTATGAAGCAATATGGCTTAGAAGGATACTTGAAGATATTGGAGAAACACAACAAACACCTACAGTAATCAGATGTGAGAATCAAAGCACTATCAAATTGGCAAGCAATCCTATATATCATGCAAGGACAAAGCATATAGACACACAACATCATTTTGTAAGAGAAAAAGTGCAATCAAAATAAATTGACTTATCATATTGTAATACAAATCAAAATGTGGCTAACATATCCACCAAGCCTCTTGGAAAAGGCTAAATTTGAAATGTGTAGAAGTAAGTTGTGTTGTAGAAAATCCAAATTATGTTGTAATCCTAGCTAAGACTTAGAACAACACACAAGTTAACATGTAGATCATGATTAAGGGGAGTTGTTAATATATTAATCACGACAGCACCGATCATTGTTCATTAGTCGGTAGTAGATGGATAGTTGGCAGAATTTAGTGAAAAATAAATGGAAGTCGACGAACTACTGTAGTTTTTATGACTCCTTCATGTATAAATTGAAGTGTGTGGAATGAAATCATTATGTGTTTTGTGTTTTGTGTATCCTTTGATAAAAGGTTGTTGGGTTTTTCCCCATGTGGGTTTTCCCAAGTTAAAATGTTTGTGTTTCTTGTCTAGTTATCTCTTTATGATCTTGTCATATTTTTTTATAGTTGAAGACCTTTTGTGTAATTTCTTAATGATGAATGTGAATATGAATGGATTTGAAGTAAAAGTCATTGGAAGTAATTATTAGCTACAAGACTTATGAAAGATCAACATGATATTAGAGAAAAACTTTTTTAAATTTGGAAGAAAATCAAAATTATTAAAAATAATCCTAAGTCAAATGATTATGTGTTAAGGAAGGAAATTTTCCCTAAAAGTAAGCTTCTATTAAGAAGGGCCGAAAATCCTAGATAAGTAACTATAAAGATTTAAGTCATGATCAAACAAGGCCCCTAATGTATAAGACTATACCTTAGTCCAAGCCCTAAAAGGCCACTAGGCCTAAGTCGAAGCTATAGAAGGCTGAAAGGCCTTAGGAGTAAGCTTAACAAACTTCCCCCTCTACTTAATAATAAAAATAAAAATATGTTTGTTACTTATAAAAAACTTCCCCTTCTACTTAAAAAAATAAAAAATGGTTACATATAATGAACTTCCCCTTCTACTTAAAATGAAAAATAAAAAATTGTTTATTACATATAACAAACTTCCCCTTCTACTTAAAAATAAAAATAAAAAACAATTTATTATATATAACAAACTTCCTCTCCTACTTAAAAATAAAAATAAAAAACAGTTTTAGATAATTTTTTATGATTTTTGAATACCCCACAATAGAACCTACAGTTTGTTACATGTAACAAAATTCTCCTTTTACTTCAAAATAAAAATAATTTGTTACATATAACAAACTTCCCCTTTTAGTTATAATTTTCTAATCCAAATAATAAAATTCAGCAAACTTCCATTTCATAACCCAAAAAAAAAACGAATCCAATAACAAACTTCCCTTCCATGACAAGTGAAAGAAGCTTGGCCAAAAATTTTAAAAATAGAAATTTGTCTTAAAATTTAAAAACATATAAAAATAAAAAATAGATGAAATAATAATAATAATAAAATTATAAAAAAAAAAACCAAATACTAATCCAATAACAAACTTCCCGTCCATGACAAGAGAGGGAAGTCTGGAACTTCCATTTCCCTTCCGTGACAAGGGAGGGAACTTCCATTCCATGGCAAGCGTATGGATCTCTTTCAAGTTTTTAGTGTTAACTGATCCCGATCTCCACTAAGTGGTAATTATTCAGTGAAAACCCACGAAAGTGTTTAGTGCATTCTTTAATGAAACTCAGTTTCTCACGAAAGTGTTTCCATGTCAGTTGGTTGCGTTGACATAAAAATTCCATAAATATTTTAATGCATTTTTGAGCAGTAATGCAAGCCTAGAATATGCCATCTACAACTCCATTCCAAGCTGGGGATTACTCGGCATACATGTTTTTTAGCACGACTATGGGAGAGAATCCGATTATTCCAACTGCGGTTGCTTGTACTTGTACGCCTCATCTCTGGGTACTTAACGTCGTTCCATACAAAGTTTCTTCATGGAGACTGTTTGACTTGGAGAGGCACTCATATGAACACTCAGATTAACACGAAGGTTTCATATGCTGCCTTGACATACAAAAGACTTGAACAAGAAACGGACAACTGGTTTAAATTGATGTGGAAATCAGCAGTACAAATTAAAATGGTCATCCTTATGGGCGAGCCTTATTTCAGCTGCCATAGGCCCATTAATGCGGCCAGGCAGCCGATGCCCACCGCACGATGATCTACGGATTTAATCCGACGGCGGGCATCAGCGGCCTGGCCGCATTAATGGGCCTATGGCCACTGAAATAAGGCTCGCCATCCTTATGTGGCTCATTTGGAAGGACAAAAATCTGACATGGACAAACCTGCAAAAAAAGGATGGCAGGGTCCGGGGCGATGTCCGATGTGTGGACAAGATGGGGAAGACAATGTTCATTTATTTTATACTTGTCCTTTTGCCCTTGAGACTTTAAATTTTCTTTGTCAGTTACTTAAACTTCCTGATCCAGTTTATAAGACGACCATCGATTGCATGAGCTGGTGGTTCAAGCGAGGAAACAAAAACAGAGCCATACCCATTATACTACATTGGCACTTATGGTGTGGTAGAAACAAATGTATTTTTGAAGGGAAACAAAGCACACCGGGGAAAATCTGTGCAAAGGTATATTGCAATGTGGAAAAGCTAAAAGTAATACAGAAACCCCCAAGGGACTTGTCCAGAAAGATGAGTTGAATTACAATACCCAGCCGGTTTCTTTGATGGGGCTTCACAAAACCAAAACTGTGGATGTGGGGCTTGGTTAAGGCTGTCCACAGAGTGCCACTATAAAATATATTGGAATGGAGGTAGAGGGACAAATATGAGGGTCGAGATCATAGCACTCTGGAGCTTGCTCTGGTTTGCCAGCCAAATTTACATTGAGGAGTTACGGGTTTTTGGTGATTCGAAGGTTATAATAGAACATATAAACAAAGGTACACAGCTAAACCCAGTTTCTCTTATACATTGGTTGGAGAGAATAAATTCTTTGAAGCAATCTTTCTCTGCTATATTTTTCAGCCATGTCTACAGAGAAAAAAACACTGAAGCAGATAGCCTTTCAAAAAGGGGATTAAACGAGTGTTTTGGTGATATGTACTATGAACTTCACAATGCAAATGGGTAGGAAGTGAAAAGTAAGATTAATTTTAGCTAGGAAGTGATATGTACTTTCTTCCAACTATAAGGCTGGTTTCAGATGCGTTCATTTCAGATTTAGAACTCATTTCAGATATAGATTTTAGGATGAGTGTTAAACTGTATTTTGTAAAGCCTGATAAAGGAATGAACCATTATGATGGTATGTGAACTTTGAAATCAGACCTCTTTGTTTTTGGACTGAAGGTAATCGGTAAACAAGAAACAAGAGTTAGTTTTTGATGTTTTTGTGATGCTATAAAACTGAAGAAATCTGGACTGTGGATTTGAAAACAGTGAATATTGTAAAACCAAATATGGTTATTTTTTTTTGCATAGTTTTGTGCCCTGGTACACTTATATAAACCAGAAGTATTTTTTCGTGCTGAAAAAAAAAAAAAAGTTTCTGCATCACAAGCCCGCCAATAAACATTCTAACACATTAAGTAGAAGCGCGCCAATACAGAACAGTTACTATTTTTATAAAAATCTGTAACACATTTAAAATATATAATGTTGTAAAACATATTTCAAATTATAATTAAGATAGTCATCATCAATGTACAGAAATAATTGTGCAAGCTATTAAAATTACATTAACTTTTATTTAAAACTATAATAAGTTTTCAAAGTCATAGATTAAATTTCAACAACTCTCTGGTCCGTGTTTTAAATGGATGTTTACACTTCTTAAAAAATCAGAACCAAATGGAAATTAAAACCATTTGTTTATTTATTTAAGTATTTGGATTTTTTTCATCCAATGCTTCTTCTATATTCCTTTGATTCTTCTCCATTCTTTTTCTCATATCTCCCTCCTCTCAACCAAATTTTCCTGGGGTATTTGTGTTTTCTTCAATGATATATATATATATTCTAGATTAAAATATTTAATCTAAAATATTACTTTAATATATTATATTTAATTTTCAGATGTGGGTAATTGAAATAGAATGGGAGGTGGCAGGCCCAATACGCGACACATGGCCTAGCCACATGGCCATGCATGGGGTCTGTCCTGCAGCATTTAACGTTTCCAGCTACTCATCTCAGACAGACTTGACTGCCTCTACCCTCCGCCTTAATTCTTGTTCGGCAAACCACCCTGAACTTCTCTTAATGACGCCGCGTCCTCCTTTACCGCCATCCTCTTCTTATAGCCTTGGTCTTTCAGTCGTCTCTGCTCCGAGCTCCACAGAGACGCATTGTGACCTCCATCTTCAGCTTTCTCCGATGCCCATTTGCACTTGTTGTCATTCTGCCCTGCAACATCATCTCACCGACCCCAAAGCTCACTCAACCTCCTCGCCTCTGCTTGCCAGCCTCCCTCACGCGCCTTCCTACTCCAGCATGCCGAGAAGGCATCCTATGCATTGTCGCCGTTGAAGAGGCAGGGTCGAGGCCTCTTGCTCACCCGTTTCCATTCACGCTGACAGTTCCTCCCTGCCTCCAAAAGATAATTCTGCCCATTTTCACTATGACTTCTCAATGGATAGACCCCGAGTCACAGCCACAATCACCATTACTTTTCAGGAGGCGCCTTCAAGCTCCACGGGGTCTGGTTCTAGAAAACGACCATGGAAATCCATAATCTCTCTAGCGCTTCCACAGCACTCTCGGAAGTCCGCAGCCTTGCTGGTCAAACCTGGTTCACAATCCTCCAGCAGCAAAGGCAGTGGAAGTGGAAGTCCTGAACATTCTGTGGGGGTAAAGAGAAAGGGAAGTGCCAACCTTGTACGCACCACTACCACATCAGAGCCTATCGCCCAAAACTCAAAGAAAGAGGATGATTCTTCAGGCGATTACAGGTGTCTTATCGTTGAGGAGTCACCGCCACAACCACACGACACCTAGCATGATTCACAGCCACAAAAATGAGGATTTTCCTCTCTCAGTTTTAATTAATTTCTTTGTTATTATGTATTTCCTGGGAAATTTGTCAAACTCTTGGTTGTTACCGGACAATGCTGGTTTCCCCACTATGGGCAGCATTTTTTGGACCAGTTTCCCCGTCTGGAGTGGTCAATTTTTTGCCTTTTTGAACTCTACTCCCTTCGGAATTTGCTAAAATAGCAATTCCAAAGACAAGCTTCAAACTATACACTATGTTTTATATTAATATATTAGTTCAATTTAGAGAAAATATATGTATTATATTTAATAAATAATTTTTTTCAAATTAATCACATTATGTTTATTTAATCCAAATTACCTCTAGTCCAAATAACCCATTAATGTGAATGAGCAAGCTGCTTTATCTAATGATAATGAAAGACTTCAAAACCCAACCAACTACCATCAACATGCACTTTGGGCCCTTCAAACTATGACTGAACGTTCGTGCATAAGTCTCCAT
Organism: Pinus albicaulis; assembly: GCA_034641835.2. Classification (NCBI taxonomy): domain Eukaryota; kingdom Viridiplantae; phylum Streptophyta; class Pinopsida; order Pinales; family Pinaceae; genus Pinus; species Pinus albicaulis. The sequence continues at coordinate 579,821,364 of CM076574.1, forward strand.
GGTAAGAAGTGTATTCTTGTTCATATGATCTCATCAAAATAAATAGCGGCAAGCTCGATGTCTTGCAATTTCACTTTTGAAATCCGCTCGGCTTTTTCTCACCTTGTAACCTTCCAACAAACTAAATATTAATTTATTTTTAATTTCGTGGTTTTTTTTTTTTAATTTTCGGCAATTTTTTTGTCCTTTACTATAAATATGCTCTTTACATTCAAAAATGTAATAATTGTTGAGTTAGCACAGTGGAAAAAAATAAATAAAACACACGAACGCATAGCATAAAATAGAGAGACAATAGATTTAACGTGGTTCACCCAACCAATCTGGGCTACGTCCACCAAATAGAGGCATTTGCAGTCTTATTTCTAAACAGGAGATTTACAACAGCAGAGTTTCTCATTTGCACTTCTCTTCCTCTCACCTCACATCCCTCATGCATATTTGCCTCTACGGTCTTACATTTTATAGCTGGGAGTAGAAACTAAATCATAAATTCAATCACAAAAAAATAGGATGCAATAACTCCACATCAGGATTAGATGCAGTCAATTTAGAAACAAATCCTATTGTTGTCATATTCATGAGATTTTCTCCAAATTTAATATAAGAAATCTCAACAATCTCCACCTTGACAACAATTAGCCTGATACCCTGTTCCATTATTATTTTTATCTTTTCTGCAAGCCAAGAGAAGCTAGACACCATCATAGATTCTCTAATAAAATTGGTTTCGTGAACATGTCTACACAGTTTTCCTTTGTATGCACTTTTTCAAGAGAGACACCCCATTCAGTGATAACCTGTCTTACAAAATGGTACTTAATAGGTATATGCTTTGATTTACTATGATAGGCTGAATTTTTAGCCAAGTGAATTGCACTTTGACTATCACAATATAACTTAATGTTGTCTTGCAGCCTACCAAACAAACCTTTCAACCAAACCGCTTCTTTGCAAGTATGTGAAGCAACTATGTATTCTGCTTCTGTAGTGGATAAAGAAACAATGTTTTGTAGCTTTGACATCTAGCTTATAACTCTGCCTGCAAGAGTAAAGACATATCTTGAAGTTGACCTTCTCTTATCCAAATCCCCTACAAAATCAGAATCAACATATCCGAAAACAAATTCACTACTTCTGTTATAAGTGATACAATAATCACTTGTGCCTCTCAGATACCAAAGCACCCATTTCACTGCTGACCAGTGTTCTTTTCCTAGATTTGCCATATACCTTCTGACAACTCCAACTGCATGTGAAATATCTAGTCGTGTACAAACCATCGCATACATCAAACAACCTACTACATTGGCATATATAATTCGAGACATATATTCCTTTTCTTCATTTGTGTTAGGACATAAACTTGAAGAAAGCTTAAAATGGGAAGCTAAACGGACTGAAAAGGTTTCACATTGTTCATACCAAACCTTAAGAGTATTTTCTCAATATACTTCTTTTGTGATAACCACAACTTACCACTGTTCCTGTCTATGAAAATTTCCATGCCCAAAATTTGTCTTGCTGCTCCTAGATCTTTCATATCAAACGTCCTAGCCATCTGAGCCTTTAACCTGTTGATTTTTTTTATGCTTTTGCTTGCTAAAAGCATATCGTTAACATATAACACTAAGATAATGAACATGCCATTACTCAATTTCTTAAAGTAAACACAACGATCATATTCACTTCTTATATAATTTTGACTCATCCTGAAAGAATCAAATTTCTTGTACCATTATCGAGGCAACTGCTTTAGACCATACAATGATTTCTTGAGCCTGCAGATAAATTTCTTGTTGCGATTTTGAACAAACCCTTTCGGTTGTTCCATGTAAATCTCCTCATCTAAATCTCCATGTAAAAATTCAATTTTAATATCTAGTTGTTGTAATTCTAAAACGAGTAAAGCAACTAATGCTAACACAATCCGAATTGAAACAATTTTTACAACTCGTGAAAATATCTCATGAAAGTCAATTCCTGCTTTCTGAGAAAAACCTTTTGCAACCAGCCTTTCTTTGTACCTGTCTTCTTTATCATCAACACCCTTTTTCAACTTGTAAACCAATTTACATCCCACAGTTTTCCTATCTTTAGGAAGTTCTACCAGATCCATGTGGCATTCTTGTCTAGTGCCTTCATCTCATCCTTCATAGCTTCTTTCCACTTATAACTGTTAGAACCTTCTACAGCTTCCTGATAGCACAAAGCTTCATCATCATTAGCGGTTAAAGCAACTGAAGTAACATAATCATCATACCTTTTAGGAGGACGTCTGATTCTCGTGGACCTCCTTAAAGATGTTTCTGGTTCTTCCATAATTTGCTGATTATTATTTGTAGGAACTTCTTCATGATCTACATCTGAAACATGTTCATGATCTGCATCTGAAACTTGTTCATCTAGACTATCATCAGTATTTGAACTGGTTTCAAACTGAATATGTTGAAACTTAGGTACTTTTTCCTGTTCCAATTTCATATCTGCATCTGGATTATTGAGTGAAGATTCATTGAATTTAACATCTCTGTTAATGATGATATTGTGAGTAGTAGGATCCCACAACCTGTATCCCTTAGTCCCATCACCATATCTAACAAAGATATATCTTTTTGATTTAGGATCTATTTTAGAACACTGATGTTTTGGAATTAGAGCATATGCATCACAACCAAAAAATTTCAGTTTAGAATAATCACATGGATGACCTTTCCATACCTCTTGAGGAATTTTGCATCCTATTGCAGTTGATGGTGATTAATTTATCAAATAGCAAGTCGTATATACTGTTTTTGTCGATAATTCCTTCTGCAAATTGGCGTTACTAAGCATACTTCTTGCTCTTTTTAAAAGAGTCATGTTCATGCGTTCAACAACTCCATTTATCTAAGGAGTATAAACAGTAGTTCTATGTCTTTTGATCCCAACTTCCTTGCAATAATTATCAAATTCCTTTGAAGTAAACTCACCACCATTGCCAGTTCTTAAACATTTAATGGTTCTTCCAGTGATGTTTTCTACTAATGCTCTAAACTGTTTGAAAACTATGAATACATCAGACTTTTTCTTTAACATATAGACCCACACTTTTCTAGAGAATTCATCAATAAAAGATACAAAATATGACAATCCTCCATATGAGGTTGTAGGAGATGGACCCCAAACATCAGAATGGATATAATCAAGGATTCCCTTACTAGTATGTTTTCCAGTTTTAAACTTATGCTTGCTTTTTTTCCCAAATATACAATGTTTGTAGAAATCTAACTTATAAGATATTAAACTAGGAAGTAACTTACGATTAGATAAAAATTTTAATCCTCTTTCGCTCATATGGCCCAACCGTTGATGCCATAGTCGAATAGAATCACTGTCATTTTCAAATACAGTAGAAGCATGATTTGACTCTGTTCTTTCTTCTAACTGAAAAAGATTTCCAACCTTCTTTGCTTTCATTACTAGTTAAATTCCTTTATAAAATTTCATTACTCCACCTTGAATAAAGGTTTTATATCCATTTGTGTCTAGCACTCCAAGATAAATGAGGTTTTTTTTTAGTTCAGGCACGTGTCTTACATCAGTTAATATTTTATTTATCCCATCAAACATTTTAATCTGGATGCTTCCAATTCCCACAATATTACATGAGAAATCATTTCCCATGTAAACAACTCCATCATTGATTGATTTATAAGATTTAAACCACTCTCTATGAATGCACATGTGATTTGACACACCAGAATCTAACAACCAATGTTGATCATGATTAGACAAACTAACTGATAATGCTTCATCACTCATACCTGAAATGGATGTCGAACCTGTATCTGTCATGTTTGCTTCTTTCTTCTCCGTCGAAGAGTCTCCTTTGGATGTTTTTTGTCTCTTCCAAGAGTCCTTCTTCAAATGTCCTGATTTGCCAAAAAACTAGCACTTTACCTTACTCTTCTTCCCTTTTGATTTTGACTGTGATTTGTTCTGCTTACTAAAGTGTCTTTCTTTAGAATGACCTCTGACCATCATTGCTTCTGATGTAGAGGTTTCTAAATTTGACCTTTTCCTTGTTTCTTCAGATAACAAAGCTCCAACAACATCATCAAATTCAAGGGTTTCTAATGAACTAAGACTTATAGAAGTAACAAAATGATCCCATGACTCGGGCAACGAGCATAATAAAGTTAGAGCTTTATCTTCTGAATCAAATTTTACATATATACTATCTAACTGCACCATAAGAGTATTAAAGGTATTCAAATGATCAGTTATCGTCGTACCTTCCTTCATGCGCAAGCTGTACAACTGTCTCTTCAGAAGAATCCTATTTGTTAAGGATTTTGTCATGTACAAATTTTCAATCTTTGTCCACAAACCAGTAGAAGTTTTCTCTGACACGATGTTAAACAAAACATCATCCACCAAACACAATCGAATGCCGCTTAGTGCTCTTTCATCGATGTCACTCCATTATGTTGGAAATATTTTCATTGATGGCAAAGGAGGCAACGCTGAAGCAAAAATAGGCAAAGGACTGCAGAACAGAGACAGACAAAAGAAAAAGAAAGCAGGGCAAAGGAGACAGGCGGAAGAACACTGCTAAAATGTAATAGTCGAATACAAAGGCAGAGTGAAACGGTCGAGCAGTGGAGGTAGAAGCAGCGAATATGGAGGCAGTGAAACGGTCGAGCAGTGGAGATAGAGGCAGCGAATATAGAGGCAGTGAAGTGGTCGAGTGGCATAAGCGTTAGCACAGCAGAGGCAGAGCGACAGAAGCAGCAGAGGTAGAGACAGCCGTTATTCCGAGAATTTCTACCTCAGCCGGAGGATATATGTATACAATTTCGAGAATCTTTACCCGGCCGGGTGTTACACATAACATAAATATAATTCTGGGAATCATAACCGAAGCAGCAATGTAAGGCATAGTTAATATAAATTTCATTCCGGGAATCGTATACTCCAGCAGCAAAGTATTGTGCTTTATATTCAAAGGACCAAAACACACACACACACACACACATATATATATATATATATGTATGTATGTATGTATGTATGTATGTATGTATGTATGTATGTATATATATATATATATATATATATATATAGCCATATGCAGCACGAGATCCAAAGAAATGTAGTAATATAAGGTGGGACCCTTCCCAATCGCATCGGAAAGAAACAGACTGTCAGAACATATATTAAAAGACTTGCGATTGCGATTGAAAGCCCGGACCTGATGGGTCTATAAGTTATGTTTTTATAAGTTTGAATTCCAGCCTAATCGCATCGGTAAAACGCAGTGAATAGTGATCAATCACAATCGGAGCAGGAGTGGTCAATCACATCGGAGTATTCAAGTCGCGATTGCGATCAATCACAATTGGAACAATCGCAAAGGACCCAATCACAATTGGAAGATTTCAATTGTGATTCATCGCATCGGTAAAGAGCAGTGAATAGTGGTCAATTGCATCGGAAAGAAACAGACTGTCGGAGCATATATTAAAAGACTTGCGATTACGATTGAAGCCCGGACCCGATGGGCTTATAAACTTTGATTAATAAGAATTTGAGTTCCAATCGCATCGGAAAATAACAGTGAACAGTGATCAATCACATCGGAGCAAGGCATCTTGCGATTGCGATCAATCGCAATCGAAAATCATTAGAGGAATAACATAGTGCATCGAAAAGCGTGGCAAGTGGGCCTGAAAGGGCATTAGTTATGTACTAAACATGATTCTTCAGTGGTAAAGTGGACATGGCAGTTTGTTTGTTAAAACGTTGCATAACGATGCCGAGAATTAAAATTACGTTATATATATATATATATAAAGGCGCTGGTATATATATATATAATGCGTTGTTACGATTGTATTAAAATATGCTGCGTGGTTTGTGAACCCACGGGCCTCAGCTTAAGGTGGAGGGTGATTTGTAATATAAAATGATTGTGATGCATGTATGTTTTGCCTGTGGAACTCCCACATCAACAAGACACTTGCTGCGTGTAAAGGGTTGGAATTTGCCCAGAATTACAGTCAGCAGTTACACATATTTACAAAATGCACTGATATAAAAAGCTCAGTTACACATATGCAGCAGTTACACCATAGCAGAGGACAAAAAAGAAAACAGAGCTGAAAAGAGATAAAACACAGTCACAGAAAAGACAGACACAGTCAAAGAAAAGACAAATGCGCAGCGATCCAAAAGGCTATATGAGTGAGCTGGAGCTCTAATTGTAATTAAATGTAATACTTTAATTGGTTTATATTGTTTGTGATGCATTGGCAAGTCTCCGGAGGAAAAAAAAGCTCCCACTGTAATATTGAAATTAATGCATGTTGTTATATTTTCTGAATGAGCGGATAAAAGAGATGAGAAGGCAGAAGGCAAAGAGACATGGCTGTCCATTTCGAATTCCCAGTAGAATACAAACAACCATGAAGCTAGTTTGTATAAAATAGGATAATATCCAAGGGGAGAAGGTTGACGAAAACATAATGAGAGAATAAGAGAGTGTGCAGCAGAATTAAAGAGAGTTGAAGAGAATAAGCAAGCTGCAAGAGGTTAGAGAGTGTGAATATAGAGAATACAGAGTATGAAGAATTGAGGAGAAAAGACAAGAAGAAGGAGGATCTGAGCAGAGAAGGAGGGGTTGAGCAGAGATGATGCAGGTCTGATATGAGAATTGATGAACAGCAGAGAAGATGCTACAGAACAGAGCTGATATCCAAGGTAAATCAGCAAGTGTTTTCTTTTGAAAGAGTAAGGAAGTTGGAGCTTCCCTATCAAGTTGTAGCTTGATAGAGGTCAGTAGTAGCTGACTGAGGTTGGAGCCTCCTGTAGGTTGGTGCCTGCAGAAAATAGATGGGAGTTGGTGCTTCCACATCAAGTTGTAGCTTGATAAAATTCAGTTGTAGCTGACTGAGGTTGGAGCCTCCTGTAGGTTGGTGCCTGTAGAAAATTGATGGGAGTTGGAGCTTCCTTGCAAGTTGTAGCTTGCAGAATTGAGGTTGGTGCCTCCTGTAGGTTGCTGCCTGCAGAAAAACAGTGGTGAGAGGGAGTTGGAGCTTGCTTTTGCATCACAACAATAATAAGATGTGGTTTTCTCCCTTTATGGGTTTCCACTTATATCTGGTGTCTCTGTGTATGATGTTTATGTGTTGATCTGGTTTATATCATCTGCTTAATACTTGCTTCTCTCATATTAAGTCTAATGTTACATTATATTAATACTTGCTGCTCACATTCTAAGATTACTCACATATTAAGTTGAACATGAAATGAAGGTGTAAAAAAGTATTTAAGAAAAAGTTTTAAAAGTCCATGAATGTGTTAAACAGATTCACCCCCCCCCCCCCTCTAAGTTTAACTAAGGGTTCAACAATTGGTATCAGAGCAGGTTCCTTTGGTGTAAGCTTAATAGCTTGAAGGAGATCTGGTTGAGTCATGGACTATCAAAATGTACCTGTGCTAAATACAACAAACTTTCCTGAATAGAGAGATAAGGTTAAAATAGGTTTAATGGCTGATGAACCTGAGGTATGGAAGCTTGTTTGTGATGGTTACTGCACAGAATCCCCCACGGTGAAAGAACAACAGAGGAATGCCAAGGCAAAATGTGTGATATATAACAATCTTCATAATAAGGATCTTGAGTTAATAATGGATTTAACTTCAGCAAAAGAAATCTGGGATAGACTGCATTTCATGCAAGGAGTAGACACTGAGGACTGCATTGTCAAGAAGGAGAAGAAAATTAAGAAGAATAAAAATTCATGTCAAAAGGAAAATGTTAAAACACATGAGGTACCTGCTAGTGTGAATGGTAGTAAGAACCATGAAGAAATTGTAGCTGAAGAAAAGGCCAAACTAGACACTGCCTTGACTGAAATAGAAAGACTAAAGAATGAAAACAAAGACCTTAAGACAATGGTGCAAATTTGTGATGAGAAAGAGCATGAATATAAGAAAGAGATTATTGGCCTAAAGACACACCTTGAAGAAGAAAAGAAATTTGAAGACACTCTGCTGCAACAAATGAGAGAGAAAAGTCAGGAATGTGAAAGATTGGAAGAAGAAGTAGTGAGCCTGAGAAAGAATTTAGAAAAAGTCCAAAGAGAACTATTAATGAATACACCTCTAATGAAAAGCACTGGACAATTGGACAAGATGCTAAATGCTCAAATATATTCTCTCATAAAGGCAGGCTTAGGATATGAAGGAGAAACAAGTAAGTCCAAGGCAGAAGATAACAAGAAAATCATCTTTGTAAAAGCTATAAAGGACAGTGAAGTAGCTCAGCAGATTACTACAAAAATAGAAGCCACCAAGAAAAAGATTTGTGAAGAAACAAATAGAATCAAGAAGCAACATGGTAGGACAGAGAATGAGAAGATGAAACCATCAACTACTAAAGGCTCATATGCTCCTACGGATGAATTGAACAAATTCAGAAGATGTCAAAGGAGGTTTCTCCCTCCTATGAAAAATAGCACATTTTTCTCTTGTCATAAACCAGGACATAATGTAGCATATTGTAAGACAAAGCCAATCCAGTCCAACCAGCAAAGGATGCAGCAAAAGAGAAGAACCCCTCAAGCAAGAAAGTAGAAAAGACAATCCTTCACTAGGTACACAAATTACTTCCATGGCTACTGTTATGCATGCAATAATTTTGGACATAAATCTGTTGAATGTAAAATGTATTCAAGAAGGGAAACAAAGTATTATACATCAACTCAAATGTACTATGATAAAATAAGATGTTATGTATGCCTCAAACTTGGTCACAAAGCAAAGGACTGTAATTTTCCATATACATTAAAGAACTCTAGACAGATGATGGAATCTAATCAAATCAAACAAAGCTATGAATCAAAAAGAAATACAAACATTATGAAGAACCCCAATAAAGTATGGAAGGAAAAGAGAAAGGGGGAGCCTATTATCTCAATAACATAATGAATCCTCCATAGTCTCAGGGGGAGCTGCTCTAGGAAGAAAAGCAAAAATCCATCCAGTAATATATAAATGAAGCAACATCCCAGGGGGAGAGCAGTTCATAAATAGACCCCATGAAAGCAGTCTAAGAAGAGCTCCATGTAATGAGAACAGCTATGAGATCAAGAAGAAAAAGGAAATTCCTCTAAAAGAGAACTAGAGAGGAAGAAGAATATGTGAAGCATTCAATGGCTGACAGCGTAATGAAAGAAGAAAAGACAGCAAGCAACCATGGTGGTAGAGAGGAAACAATAGCCATGATCATCTAAGTTAAGAAGACATCAGCATATTAAGTGATGATCACAGTGTGCAAACATTTTGCTAGTATGAACAATGATTCACCTTAAGAAAGATGACTAAGAAAAGAACCTATCATCACTGTATCATTACTTCCTTCATCTATGAAAATGTCCCTTGGAGGAGTACAGTTAAGTGAGCGATCTGCCCATGAAGATTCCAAGCAAAGAAATTGAAAATGTCTCCCCGAAGATCATCATGACAGAATAGTCGAATTGGTATATAAAGCAATATATAAAGCAGCAATGATTCTGGAACTGTCATAGAAAAAGAAAATGATTAATGATGCCAAGATCTGATTCGGTATATTGATGATTGTTGTTGAAAACAATGGAGATCTCAATAACAGAATTTATGAAGGTTGTCTTAATTATAGGTAAATGTGCAATATGAAGTAAAATCTCTGCATGGTTTATCAAAGTAATATCAATTGGTGTTTAGGTACAAGCAACATGCTTATCAATAGATTACCAAGCATTATCAGTGGAGCAGCAGTATGATACAGGTCCACAGAATCAAGAACTTGAATGTGCAGTTAGAAACGGAATTGTGACAGGGTAGAACCCCAAACATGGAAAGCGGAGCTTAATTATAATAATACATTACAGGAGAAGAAAGAAACCTTGAAGGTGGAACCTTATGAGTGGAGAGGTTCAGTGCACAGTCTTAGGCGGAGTTAATTACAATACAATGTTGAAGCATTGACGGAACCTTGAGCGAAGAGGAGCGGAACCTTGCGGATGAACAATGAACATGGGTTAAGGCTGGAAGTAGTTTGTATCGCACCACCTTTGCAGCAAAAGTGGTATTCAAGAGATTAGGAGCGATTCCATAGATTGATCGATGCATGTCCCCGACTGACATTGCAAAACAACCCTCCACTGCGCGCCATTGCGCATTACTGTCCGTGCAAGTTGGCCGAGCGATATCCATCGGATTGGATGTTGCGGTGCGATGGGATATGAACACTCCAATTGGGTCGACGGTTAATAGAGGTATGGGTCGTATGAGTGGTGTGGGCCAGACTTTAATATATAGTGGTGATTGATAATTAACCAAGGTCCAAATGGTATATGTATACGGTCAGAATTATAAGCGTTGACCTTAATGCGTCAGGTTGGAACCTTAGTTATGAGGATCTACGATAGAATAAAGTCCAGAATATATTAAAGATGTATTAAGTCTTGCGGATATAACAAAAAGTATTATTATGGTTTGAACCATTGCAAAGATTATTCATACAAAATTTAAATATTAAGGGAGTAGGCCATGTAATTACGATTTTGAAGTCAGCACCCTATGAAAATATGGGGATTATGATTTGGTTGGATGCATAACAGTCTTATTGCCGATACATGTATGATTAGCGTTACAATGGATAGACTAGGAGTAGTATCTCTGATATAAAGAGAATGCACAGTTTCAGGGGGAGAACAGAAATGAGAATATCATTCCAGGGGAGATCGGCTAGCTAGGTAAGGATAAAATAGGTCCTCAGGATCAAAAGGATTATGGAAAAAGTACATCAAGATGATTATTGCAGAAGAAGACAGACTCTAACTACAACCTTCCTCAATAGATATGCATCGCAGATGAAGTTATAATATAGACTGAAGTATAGCTGAAGCAAGCTTGATATGTCACATGGGGCATTCACAATCTTTAAGGTTTGATCCAATGATGCATTTATGATTAGATAAAGTTGGTACAATGTGTTCTATGAAGTGTCATTATTCTCACTTTCAACTTTATACAAGTGAAAGGAGTTAGTGCCTTGGGATTGTATCAACTTGTAGTGTACATTCAAGATCAATAATCCTCAAAGTGTTCTCTCAACAATTCTTGTACATTAGTCTGGAGTAGCATGTTACAAAGTCAGCAGAAGAGGGCCTAAACATAACTCAGAGAGAGGAAATCCAGAAAGAAAACTAGGAAATGAGCAACCCTTTGCCATTGATGTCAAAGGGGGAGGAAAAGCAAAATGAGGCTTCTAAAAGGAAAGTATCAATGTGTTTCCATCAATGCCAAAGGGGGAGACTGTTGGAAAGATTTTCATTGATGGAAAAGGAGGCAGCGCTGAAGCAGAAATAGGCAAAGGACTGTAGAATAGAGACAGACAAAAGAAAAAGAAAGCAGGGAAAAGGAGATAGGTGGAAGAACACTGCTAAAGTGTAATAGTCGAATACATAGGCAGAATGAAACGGTCAAGCAGTAGAGGTAGAAATAGCAAATATGGAGGCAGTGAAATGGTTGAGCAGTGCAGACAGAGGCAGCGAATACAGAGGCAGTGAAGTGGTCGAGCGGCAGAAGCGTTAGCACAGCAGAGGTAGAGCGACAGAAGCATCAGAGGCAGAGACAGCCGTTATTCCGAGAATTGCTACCTCAGCCAGAGGATATATGTATACAATTCTGAGAATCATAACCGAAGCAGCAATGTAATGCATAGTTAATATAAATTTCATTCCAAGAATCGTATACTCCAGCTGAAAAGTATTGTGCTTTATATTCAAAGGACCAAAACATATATATATATATATAGCCATATGCAGCACGAGATCCAAAGAAATGTAGTAATATAAGGTGGGACCCTTCCCAATCGCATCGGAAAGAAATAGACCGTCGGAACATATATTAAAAGACTTGTGATTGCGATTGAAAGCCCGGACCCGATGGGTCTATAATTTATGTTTTTATAAGTTTGAATTCTGGCCTAATCGCATCGGCAAAACGCAGTGAACAGTGATCAATCACAATCGGAGCAGGAGTGGTCAATTGCATCGAAGTATTCGAGTCGCGATTAATCACAATCGGAAGATTTCAATTGTGATTCATCGCATCGGCAAAGAGCAGTGAACAGTGGTCAATCGCATCGGAAAGAAACAGACTGTTGGAGTATATGTTAAAAGACTTGTGATTGCGATTGAAGCCCGGACCCGATGGGCTTATAAACTTTGATTAATAAGAATTCGAGTTCCAATCGCATCGACAAAGAACAGTGAACAGTGATCAATCGCATCGGAGCAAGGTAGCTTGCGATTGCGATCAATCACAATCGAAAATCGCTGGAGGCATAGCATAGTGCATCGGAAAGCGTGGCAAGTGGGCCCAAAAGGGAATTAGTTATGTATTAAACATGATTCTTGAGTGTTAAAGTGGACATGGCAGTTTGTTTGTTAAAACGTTGTATAACGATGCCGAGAATTGAAATTACGTTATATATATATATATAAAGGCGCTGGTATATATATATATAACACGTTGTTGCGATTGTATTAAAAGATGCCGTGTGGTTTGTGAACCCACGGGCCTCGGCTTAAGGTGGAGGGTGATTTGTAATATAAAACGATTACGATGCATGTATGTTCCGCCTACGGAACTCCCACATCAACAAGACACTTGCTGCGTGTAAAGGGTTGGAATTTGCCCAGAATTACAGTCAGCAGTTACACATATTTACAAAATGCACTGATATAAAAAGCTCAGTTACACGTATGCAGTAGTTACACCACAGAAGAGGATAGAAAAGCAAACAGAGCTGAAAAGAGATAAAACACAGTCACAGAAAAGACAGACACAGTCAAAGAAAAGACAAATGCGCAACGATCCAAAAGGCTGTATGAGTGAGCTGGAGCTCTCATTGTAATTAAATGTAATACTTTAATTGGTTTATACTATTTGTGATGCATTGGCAAGTCTCTGAAGGAAAACAAAGCTTCCACTGTAATATTGAAATTAATGCATGTTGTTATATTTTCTGAATGAGCGGATAAAAGAGATGAGAAGGCAGAAGGCAAAGAGACATGGCTGTCCATTTTGAATTCCCAGTAGAATACAAACAACCATGAAGCTAGTTTGTATAAAATAGGATAATATCCAAGGGGAGAAGGTTGACGAAAACAGAATGAGAGAATAAGAGAGTGTGCAGCAGAATTAAAGAGATTTGAAGAGAATAAGCAAGCTGCAAGAGGTTAGAGAGTGTGAATATAGAGAATTCATAGTATGAAGAATTGAGGAGAAAAGACAAGAAGAAGGAGGAGTTGAGCAGAGAAGAAGGAGGGGCTGAGTAGAGATGATGCAGGTCTGATATGAGAATTGATGAACAACAGAGAAGATGCTACAGAATAGAGCTGATATCCAAGGTAAATCAGCAAGTGTTTTCTTTTGAAAGAGTAAGGAAGTTGGAGCTTCCCTATCAAGTTGTAGCTTGATAGAGGTCAGTAGTAGCTAACTGAGGTTGGAGCCTCCTGTAGGTTGGTGCCTGCAGAAAATAGATGGGATTTGGTGCTTTCACATCAAGTTGTAGCTTGATAAAAGTCAGTTGTAGCTGACTGAGGTTGGAGCCTCCTGTAGGTTGGTGCCTGTAGAAAATTGATGGGAGTTGGAGCTTCCTTGCAAGTTGTAGCTTGCAGAATTGAGGTTGGTGCCTCCTGTAGGTCGGTGCCTGCAGGAAAAAAGTGGTGAGAGGGAGTTGGAGCTTGCCTTTGCATCACAACAATAATAAGATGTGGTTTTATCCCTTTATGGGTTTCCACTTATATTTGGTGTCTCTGTGCATGATGTTTATGTGTTGATCTGGTTTATATCATCTGCTTAATACTTGCTTCTCTCATATTAATTCTACTGTTACATTATATTAATACTTGCTGATCACATTCTAAGATTACTCACATATTAAGTTGAACATGAAATGAAGGTGTAAACAAGTATTAAAGAAAAAGTTTTAAAAGTCCATGAATGTGTTAAACTGATTCACCCCCCCCTCTCAGTTTAACTAAGGGTTCAACACATTCGTCATCCGTCATGGCAAAAGGTTGTTTGGCTTTGCCCAAAAGTGCCTTCACCACGCCTTGTTGCACGAGTAGATCGTGCATCTTCACTTTCCAAATCTCAAAGTTATTCCTTCCATTAAACTTCTCGATCTCAAATCGAGCACTTCGAGTTTTTTCCATTTTGAGTAGCTTGTATAAAAAATCTCCAGTTTCAAATCTTAATAAATGAAGATTTTCTTTTAATCAAAATTATTAATTTTGATTAAAAATGCCTTTTCTAAAAAAAAACTAGGCCCTAGGCCCTACCTAATATGATGGCATATTGGCATTTCAATGGCATACTACAATTCAAATCGATATACAATGAATTTCAATATAATCATTTTTTAAAACAATTCAAATCGATATACAACCAATACAAATCGATTTTAAATGGCATTTTAACTTATAACAACATTCAATATATAATGGCATTTTAACATATAATGGCATTTGATATATTTGACAATCTACTCACTTTACTCACTTCAATGAATTTTTTCCATTCACCTTTCACAAATCGTTTATTATGATACCTGTCTCCATCTCACGGTGATAACAAACAATAGACTCACTCAGATGTCAATCTGATATTTTCGACTCTCCACTGGCAAACAACTCCGATCTAGTCTCTCGGCCTTCCCAAATAATTTGACCACGTGCAATCTCTGAAAAAACTCAGCATAAGTCCTCCAGCTCATGCGCTCCTCACCATACCATTCACAAGCCAACTCATGGCTCGTCCAGTGTTTGCAGCCTTATCCACCTCAGCCTCATTGACATCAAACCTCTGCTTCGTTGAAGATCACATCTTCACGCAGGTCGATCGATGCATGAAGTATGCACTGCAGTCTTCCACACCGTTTGCACAGTTCAAAAATCGTAGCCACACAACCATGAGACACGGACTTATTTGCAGTAATAATTCTTCTCTACGCACCAGCTCAGGAGACTTACAGAGTTTCCGGAACTGGTGAGCCTAATCGTCCAAATTAAAACGAATCTACGCACCAACAGGTCAGTCTCCAGATGAGTCTGCACAAAACAGTCATGGAAATGAAGGCTTAGCAAGCCTGCGGCCTAAGTGACATCTTCGTCCAACGCCGGCTCAAGTATCGATTTCACTATGTCCTCCAAGTCGGGGCAACTGTCCTTATAAAATGTCCATGCAAGCCCATGTGCAGGCTTTGACAGATCGTGTTCATGGACAACTAATCCACTGGCAGAAATTATGCACGCAGAAACAAATACAAAGACACACACAATGGAGCTTTGATACCAATTGTTGAGTTAGCACAACGGAAAAAAATAAATAAAACACACGAACGCACAACAGAACATAGAGAGACAAAAGATTTAACGTGGTTCAGCCAACCAATCTGGGCTACGTAAACCAAACAGAGGCATCGGCAGTCTTATTTCTAAACAAGATATTTACAACAACAGAGTTTCTCATATGCACTTCTCTTCCTCTCACTTCACATCCCTCATGCATATTTTCCTCTACGGGCTGACATTTTATAGCTAGGAGTAGAAACTGAATTATAAATTCAATAGCAACAAAATAGGATGCAATAACTCCACATTAGGATTAGATGCAGTCAATTTAAAAACAAATCCTATTGTTGTCATATTCATGAGATTTTCTCCAAATTTAATATAAGAAATCTCAACAATAATTAACTTCATCAACTACTTTTTTATAAAATTTATACAAATCATTGATAGAAAGTGTTAATGAAATATCGATTTTTCTTCATTTTCAATTTAGAATATTTGTCTCTAAAAAACTATTTTTCTAAAATGAACACATACAAAATATTCTTTTTAATAAACTTTTCACTCTTCCTTTTAGCATCAGCTTATGTTTATATGTTTCCTATTCTTTGCAATTGTTGTTTGTGTTTTCTCATGAACCCGACTTCATGCGTCCACCAAAAGATTCGGCATTTGCACTCGTTTTACTTGTGAATTACTCTTTTATTCATCTTTTTATTAACAATATGAAATGGGTTTTCCTTATGGGTACATTTGCTGAATTATTAGGTGTAAGTTTACCTGTCTAAAACTAAATTTCATTCCGTTAACCTTTTATCCAACAAGACAGTCATTAACAACCATAGTTTATTCATATAAATTAGCTATATCTAGGGTATGGGGTAGGAATGAAATCCTCTACACGTTTAATTCCTGCCTGATGGATATTTACAACATCATAAAATACTTTTTCTTTATATAAAAATAATAATAATCATAATTTACCCATCAATTTGTGGATAATAAGTAAAACTAAAATATAATCTTGCATATTTTTTTCCACAATGTTATCTAAAAATGTCCAATGAACTTGATGTCATTGTTTGATGTTAAATGTGTCATTTTAGAAAAAAACAACCCAAAAAAAAGAACCAGTACCTTGTTGCCTCATTAGCATGATGAACACAAAATCCACGCCAATGTCTTCCCAAAGTGTTTTCATAGTGGAAAATGGTGTTTTCATTGGAAAATGGCATGCTACAACCTAGTATTTTGACTTTTTCCCTTTATATGCAAAACCTAATATTTTTTCTTTTGCCCTTTGTATGTTGACAAATTATGTTTTCTTCACGTTTAGTCATTCTTGGCTTATAATGCTCCATCACTAATGCCCTAATCTTATCAACAGTCGGAAGTTTACTTAATACTTCATTAGCAAGTTCTATAATAATATTTTTCCACATGGTTCCCTTGGTATACACAGTTGATGGTTTTAAATAAAAATGCATCTTGAACAAGAATTTTAAAGGTGGAGTTTGATCACGTTTCCATGATTCCATATTGCCTAGAAGTCCTCTATTTTGACCATATTTTGCTACGATATTGTATAACATCTCGATTTAAATAAACTTATTTTACATCATTTTGATTACATTTGAATTTATTTTGATCAATAAAGCACTTTCCAAAGGCATTTTACTCTAACTTTTAGAATTTCATAAAAATGTATTAATTGTGAATCTAGTTTACCATATTTTTATTAAAAATTAGCAGTTTTTGTAATTGTTCATTCATTTAGATATTTACAGGGTAGCTAGGAAAAAATGGTTACATGGATTTGGTCACCCTTGAACTTGATATGGTTAATTCCCCATGGTTTCACAAATAATTACACTTAGAGTTATGGTGAACCTTGCTAGCCTGCTTGCTAAAACACAAATTAGTGAAGAATTTCACTCATATCTGAGATTTCCCATGGTTTTGGCCATGGAAAAAATTGAAATTCATCCAAAATATATTAATATCTTGTTAGACACAAAGAGGTTTTTCAATAATTTGTTTCAAATTCTGTGTATAAAAGAAAATCTAGTGAAAATTGCCATACAACTTTACTAATACTCGTAAACTTCATCATTGTAGTTTTGATTTAAGCTTCATTATTAGTAATGTGAGTTTTCAATAGCTAGTATCCTTTGACGTACAAGTTAAAGCACGAAGCGCCTTCATTGTCTCTATGTGTACTTCTTTTCATTGTAGTTTTGATTTAAGCTTCATTATCAGTAATGTGAGTTTTCAATAGCTAGTATCCTTTGACGTACAAGTTAGAGCATGGAGGGCCTTCATTGTCTCTATGTGTACTTTTCTTCACTGTTGTTCATATTTTTAGATGTTGGTACATATTTTTGTGTATTTTTCTTTCATGTTTATACATACTTATGCAAACATGTAGTTACTTTCATAAGCTTTTAACTATCTTGTCCATATTATGTTTTTTCTTGTCCATACTTGTTCATAATTCCCTTATTACTTTATTATTCAATATAGTTTCATTATTGTTCATAAGTATTTTTATTATACATTAGCCAATGCTATTGAAATAAAACTTAATGATACATAGGTAAAAGATTCAAGGAGCCTATTTGTTAAGAAAATACCCTAATTCATGCATATCTTATCAAAACAGGCTTCATCAAGAATTGTAGTTCCTTCTTCCCATATATTAGTAAATGTCTTGAGAAACAAGCTTATTGATGAGTAGGGTAAAATATTAGAAGATTACATCCATTGGGAAATAACCTAATGCATGAAAATTCCACCAAACTAGACTTACGCAAGCATTATTTCCATTTATGAGTATTTCCTTTTATTTTAATACTTCAAATAAACCATAATTATAAGTACAAGAGTAAGGAGTCAACCATTGTCATCCTTTGAAAACAAAAAAATTACTAGTGGGACACTAGTGCATACTTATCCTCCAAAATATTTTAAGTGAGTTGTGTGTTTTTACTTTCAAGAAATGTGATTAGTTTCTTTCAGTTGTTTGGGTTGTTAAATTATCATTTTGTTTCATGCTTTCTTGATTTTATCAATTTAATATATTTATATTTTAATCTGTTAAATTGCTTATTAGTTAACTAAAGCAACCCAACTCTAATATTTAGGGAAAATAATAATTTTATATTTCTTAACATGACAATAAATATAAGCATAACTCTCTACATGCAATCATGTTATTCTAAGTTTACAAAGAACCGAATTGATTAAAATATCATGTTCTAGTTATGCGAATAAAGTAACTTGAATTTTTTGGCATCATTGTCAACTAAACACATTTCTAGTTTCTTGAAGTTTTTCATTTATTGTTTCAAAATATAGTCATTTAGGACCTATAGGAGTCTACATGGTAAGATGATATCTAAGAACCTATGCATTCACTTTAGCTAAGTCTTCGCAAAGACTAGTCATGTTTATAAATGCAATTTTGAATTAGATTAAGTTTTTAATTATGTTTATTTATGCATTCTTATATTAGACCTCGGAACAAAAAAAGGTAGATACATAAAACAAAACCCACTACTAAACAAACTATAGTGGTACCAGGTTCAGCTAAAATTGAAAATTAATTAGAAGAACAAACTACATCGAGTGTTGAAAGAATAACTATAGAAGAATTGGAACAAAAACAATCTACATGAAAAGGCTAACATTGTGAAAAGACAAACATTATTGGCTCAACAAGAAAAGAAAAAATAATTACAACCAGAAACTTCCTCCATAAAAAAACCAAAGGTAGGACAAGAAAAACCAAGGAAATCAATTCCTCAACCAATCCTTGAAGAACTGGGAACAACTAAGAAAGAACAACTTCACTTGCCTATTTGAAAACCTTAGAGGTTGATTTTGACTGGAATAAAGAACTTTTAAATTTGTTTGAAGGAGAAATAGAAGATGTAAATGGAGAAAAAAAACAAAGAATGAGAAGAATGAGAAAAGAAAAGGGAAATACAAGAAGAATGGGAAAGAATTTAAAGAAAAAGAGAAAGAAAAATGAATGTGGATCATGATGAGAGAGGATCAAATGTATAAGGAATTAGATATGTAGCTAAAGAAGAGGAACACGAAGACAAAATTACTTTGGATTTCCCATCCTAGATGCACTTGCAATCTTGGGAACAAGGTAAAAAAGAAGAATATTCCTCCTTATGTTCTTCCAATCTTCTATGCTATGTCTATTGAATACCTTGGTGTTTTCCTATTTGAATTTTATATTTATGGTGCACATATGAATACAAAAGTGATCCAAAAAAAAATTGTCTATTCCCTTCTACTTTAAAAGGTTTTGCATTGAAATTGTTTATGGAATTAAGAGAATCCATATGAGAAAAACATTTTGAGAAAATATCAACCTTATTATGGATTCTAAAATTTATCAAGAATACATTTTTAGGATGATTCAACAAGGATATGAAAATACAAAGTATGTCTTAGTGATATTTACATATTATCTATAAAACTCTAAGCAAATTAGCCTAAGTCTCTAGTTTACCAAAACAATTTTCTTAAAAATAATCTGGGATGATAATATAGATGTCCTTAATCTTATGGGGGAAGGTGATATTTATTTTTTACCTTATGATCAAATTACTTAATTATGTATGGAATACTCAAGAGGAAGAGCTAAATCTGGTAAGGGACAACAATATTCTCTCTGAAAAGTGACCAAGTTAGCTTTAGGAGGAGTTACAAAAGAAAAACTTAGAAATCTTAGAAAAATTTAAATTTATCTCTTAAATACTCTTGGTTCTCAAATTGATATACATTTAATGATAAAACGAGGCAAGATGAATAGATTTAATTATTATCAATATTTTTCCCTTGATGTAGAAATAAATATCATTTGTGTCAATCTCCTTTGGATACTATTGAAATTTGTGGAATATATCAGGAAAAACACTAAACGAAATTTTTTCCAACAATATCATATTTAAAGAAAACATATAAAAGAGAAGGTGAGATATCCAAGCCACTCTACAATTTTACATCCCTAAGAAGGCCTTGGCAACCTTGAACCACAGGTATGTCTCAAGACCCAACTCAAAAATTTCCTCAATATACTCAATATCATATAAAAAAATGCATGGAATGCTCTTATGTATTGGTAGGTTTAGCCTCATCAACAATTACAAAACTATTCTTATCAACAAGGTTGTAGAAACCAACCTCCTTAAACCCTCAACAACCTTATCAGTCATCATACCCTGCACACTCATACCAACAACAACATTTCCCTTTTCATCAAATATAACAACTACATAATCCTTTTGTTCAACAACAATTTCTTGTACCAAAAATAATCCAAATTCAATATCTAACCAACCTCAACCTAAACCTACACAACTACTATCCTAGCCAATGGAAAATCCTAATAGAAAAGTGGAAAAACTAATATCCATGGGGGCATCACTCACAAACCAATATTATATCACGTGCGTTCATATCGGGGTAAAAAAAATCAAAAAATAAAAAAACATTATATTGCCTTTATAACTAGAGGGGAGGGGGTTATTTATTTATTATATAAAATATTTATATTTTGAGGTATTTTTTTTTGAATTTTTATGGCCAAGCGGAGTTAGGAAAGTCATGGAAAGGCGAGAAGGCGAAGACCGCGAGGGGGAAAATGCGATTTTCGGTTCGACTGGTGCATTTGGAGCAGAGCAAGGTGGGAAGGCATTGAGGGGTTTTGGTTCGACTAATGCATTTGGAGCAGAGCAAGGTGGGAAGGCATTGAGGGGGTTTGGTTTGATTGGTGCAGGGTTCGGAGCAGAGCAAGGTGGGAAGACAGAGCGCGGAGGAGCACGGGAGAATAGGAAAATCTGATTTTGAGCTTTGGTTGGAGTTTTGGTTCGATTGGCTTGGACTGGAGGAGCGGGGTTAGGGAAGTAAACACGATTCTGAGTTTTCAGCTACGATTGCTTCAACTGGTATGTGAGAGTGTGAAGGAAATATCGCGCAGAGGAGAGGGTTGTTCTGTGATCCTTCAGCCAAGGTTGTGTGGCATCCTTGCAAGTACAGAGTATGCGTCTCCATTACACTTATTTCGGTCTCTCTCTGTAATTTTAACCTTACACGTTGTACTCTGCATTATGATGCCAAATAATTTTTTGCAAACTTTGTCGAGCAACCTAAATTTGTGAGTTATTTTTACTAGTTTGAATCTAGGTATAAAGAGTATTTGACACTTCTTCTAGGGCATACAAATGCACAGAACCATACCATAGATGATTTTGTCTCTTTCAAGGGATTTTAGATAGGCATTTGACACCTTCTAATGCCCAAAACAATTTGTAACAAAAACAAGATATGCATACCAGAGATTTGGAGATATTTGTAGACTTTTTAAACTTTACTCCTATACCATAGAATGCAGCTTGCTTTGATGGGATTGATTAGCCTTTCGCTCCATAGAAACAGACTTATTTATGACCTTGATCTCCAGTGGATAGGTCTGCAGCTTATAATCAGAGATTAGAGCTGATGGAGAAGCAAAAATACTTGCCAGAGAGTGCGGTCTTGAGAGGGTTCTTCCCTTATTCATTCAGTCTCTTGAAACAGAGCTAAAATGCTCTTTCAGTACCTTTTCTATCCTTGATAGGACCTGCAGCCTAATATCTGTAATTAGGGCTTTGTAAAACTGCCCAGAATTTCTACTTCTTGCTTCCACAATTTCGGTCTAGGGAACTCGATCTTTCTTGAGGTATAGTAATGCCAAACTAATTTTCTTTCTGCCCATTTTCTAGAGCCTTACCTCTGATATCATGTTGAGAAATCTAAGGCAAAACAGATATAGAATTTATTACTTGATTTCTTGGCAATTCTTGACACTTTCTTGTGAGTTAACTTGGAGCATTAGTATTGTTATTTAGTTCTGTTTTATCATCAAGACACTTAGTTACTAGGTTGAATCATGTATAAATAATATTTGACACTTCTTCTAGGGCATACAAATGCACAGAACCATACCATAGATGATTTTGTCTCTTTCAAGGGATTCTAGATAGGCATTTGACACCTTCTAATTCCCAAAACAATTTGTAACAAAAACAGGATATGCATACCAGAGATTTGGAGATATTTGTAGATTTTTTGAACTTTTCTCCTATACCATAGAATGCAGCTTGCTTTGATGGGATTTATTAGCCTTTCGCTCCATAGAAATGGACTTATTGATGACCTTGATCTCCAGTGGATAGGTCTGCAGCTTATAATAAGAGATTAGAGCTGATGGAGAAGCAAAAATACTTACCAAAGAGAGCGGTCTTGAGAGGGTTCTTCCCTTATTCATTTAGTCTCTTGAAACAAAGCTAAAATTCTCTTTCAGTACCTTTTCTATCCTTGATAGGACCTGTAGCCTAATCTCTGTAATTAGGGCTTTGTAAAACTGCCCAGAATTTCTACTTCTTGCTTTCACAATTTCGGTCTAGGGAACTCGATCTTTCTTGAGGTATAGTAATGCCAAACTGATTTTCTTTCTGCCCATTGTCCAAAGCCTTACCTCTAATATCATGTTGATAAATCTAAGTCAAAACATATATAGAATTTATTACTTGATTTCTTGGCAATTCTTGACACTTTCTTGTGAGTTAACTTGGAGCATTAGTATTGTTATTTAGTTCTGTTTTATCATCAAGACACTTAGTTACTAGGTTGAATCAGGTATAAAGAGTATTTGACACTTCTTCTAGGGCATAAAAATGCACAGAACCATACCATAGATGATTTTGTCTCTTTCAAGGGATTCTAGATAGGCATTTGACACCTTCTAATGCCCAAAACAATTTGTAACAGAAACAGGATATGCATACCAGAGATTTGGAGATATTTGTAGAATTTTTGAAATTTTCTCCTATACCATAGAATGTAGCTTGCTTTGATGGGATTTATTAGCCTTTCACTCCATAGAAACAGACTTATTTATGACCTTGATCTCCAGTGGATAGGTCTGCAGCTTATAATAAGAGATTAGAGCTGATGGAGAAGCAAAAAATACTTGCCAGAGAGTGCGGTCTTGAGAGGGTTCTTCCCTTATTCATTCAGTCTCTTGAAACAGAGCTAAAATGCTCTTTCAGTACCTTTTCTATCCTTGATAGGACCTGCAGCCTAATCTCTGTAATTAGGGCTTTGTAAAACTGCCCAGAATTTCTACTTCTTGCTTCCACAATTTCGGTCTAGGGAACTCGATCTTTCTTGAGGTATAGTAATGCCAAACTGATTTTCTTTCTGCCCATTGTCCAAAGCCTTACCTCTAATATCATGTTGAGAAATATAAGGCAAAATAGATATAGAATTTATTACTTGATTTCTTTGCAATTCTTGACACTTTCTTGTGAGTTAACTTGGAGCATTAGTATTGTTATTTAGTTCTGTTTTATCATCAAGAAAAATTCCAATAGAATATCACAATGCAAACACAAGAACACCAGATGTAGGCTGCAAGCCAGGGCCAAATCTCTCCTCGAGAGGAAAACCCACAAAATATCTTCTTATAGAATTTGTCCAATGAAGACTTCCAAGACCTTGACCTTGACCCAACACCAGAGCTTCCAAATGATGAGCCAGTGAGAAACTCAC